>OY101441.1:65959072-66559072 GCA_956483585.1 Gymnocheta viridis
AAAAAAATGTATTCCGAATTTTATAATTTTCTTTCAAAATTTAGGGATCTAAATAAAATAAATTAAAATACTTATGTAACTTTAAATATGAGTTTTTAATATGAATACCATTTTTCAAAAATAAATAATTAAGTGTTTTAATCAAGGTCTTTTTATTAATTTAGCCTTTTGGGACTTAGCTCGGTCAAAAACATTAATTAAATCTTCATAGTTTATTTGTTACATAAATTGAGCTTCTATAGAAAATAATGCAATGGCATTTAGTCTATATTGACCCATACTTGCCCGTAAAGTTTTTTTTCCTTTTCAGGGTGGAAAAGAATCCTTCTGCTGAACAGCTTGCAGCAGGGATACTCAAAATTAATATTATTTAAAACATTTTGAGAAGTGATGGCGATTTGCTATTTTGCCATCAAATCTAGCGATTTTGAAAGCAGTGGAAAAATTATTTTAGCTTTATGTAATTTTCCCTTTTTGTAGGAAATTTATTGGAAAATTTCAAGCGAAGGGAGAAGAGGACAGATTTTTCATTTTGAGGAAAATGTAGGGAATTTTTATTACTTTCGCTTATCGCTTTTTTCCTTTTTTTACGGTGTAATTGCGTGAAACACCACACAAAAGTGTAAATATTATACATATAAAAATTAAAATTTCAAATTTTGTTACAATATTACGCGAGATATTTCATACCGACAGAAAACATCTTTTTCTGATTTTCTTGGGAATAGCTTTTGTATGAAAACACCAAAATCAAATTTGATTTTTGTTATATTTAATATATAAACTAAGACTTTTTAAAATTATATATTAAGCTTTTTTAATTATTCAAATGCGTTCTTCGACACAAAAAACACCCTTGGTTCATTCCATCTTTCCGGGGTCCCATTTTTTTAATTCAAAATTTTACTGAGCATTCGGAATTAAGATTTCAAGCCAAACAATCAATTCCTTAACTCACAAATTATAAAAGATCTACAACAACACACATTCAGATTTCATTAACCTTGTGAGAACTACGCATCCTTATTTTAAAATTAAATTTTGTACCTGGCGATATAAATGTACAAAATTTTAAAAATACAAATAAAGAGTTCGTTTTCGTTAAAATCAATGCATTTTTAAAGTAGGGAAAAATGTAGGGAACTTTTTGTGTGTGTAGGGAAAAAGGGGGAATTTTATCGAGACATGAAGGGATTTTGTTAAATTTATGCTGACATCACTGTGTATATGGATCATCAAAATAAAAAGTTAGGTACACAGGCCTTTGAGAACATTATTTCATTTTTTATTAAATCTGTAGTCAGAATCGATAACCATCTAAGTCGACTTACTATTTAAAAAGTAAATTCAAAAATTGAAATACTTTATAATTTAATAAAAATTTCGTATTCATTTAAAGCAGTACTTGGCCAAATTAATTTTCGAATTTGAATCGCCCTTACATTACTTTTCCTTTAAATTTTGGCGCCATTTAAACTATGCCACCCTAGGCCCGGGCCGCACGGGCCTAGGCGTAAATCCAGCACTGTCTACCACTAACGGATGTTGCTGCCTTGTTGGAATTTACGAAAAATTAAAAAAGAGCAAGATATAAGGTGGGTTCGTCTGTAAGTAATCATTGCTTGGGATATTTTTGAAAAAGAAATTGGAGAAAAGTCTCCAGAACGTGAAACTTATCAGAACAGTGGATGAATTAGCTGATATATTCACCAAGTTCTTAGATAATAGCAGATTATGAAACTTTGTAATAGTTTATGATCGCATGATTGAGAAGCAATCATAGAATTATGTTTTTTATTGTTTGCTATAAAAGGAAAATTAATGTTTTAATTCTCTTGTTAAATATTCATTATAATTGTCTTTGTAATATTGATATATATTTATGTAGGGATTGGTTTCCACTGTTGAAATAAAACAATGCTTTTGTGTAAAGTTTTGATATATAAATGCACAAATTCACTGGCTTTTATTTCATTTAGATTCTAGATATGTAAGTTCAAGTGTTTTTACAAACTTGTATGTTTGGATTTAGTTTAATTTAATAAAAAAGTATTTGATTTACAAAGCTATTTAGTTATAGATTTATATTTAGTTGATTACTTAATCTAGTTGTATGTTTAACTTTTACTATATGTTTAGCTTTAGTTAATTTAGTAATGTGATTATCGCTTTAGTTCAATTATTTGCCTTTTTATTTTAGCTTTAGTTAATTTAACAATTTAGTTACAGCTTTTGTTTAATTCTTCTTCTTATTTATTAGTTAACTTAACAATTTAGTTATAGTTTAGTTCAATTCTTTGCCTTCTTATTTTAGCTTTAGTTAATTTAACAATGTAGTTATAGTTTAGTTCAATTCTTCTGTTTATTTTCACTTTAGTTAATTTAATATTTCTGTTGTCTGTGCACTGTCCGATCTACGTCTTTACTCTTTGCTTGATTTTAATGAATGCCTTTTCTCTTGGTTTTGTCTTCTCGTTCCGTTTTCACTCGTCCGTTTTGAGTGTTGTCAATGTAGTTATTATTAGGTGTTATTTATTATACTATACAACTCTGTTCTGTCTCTGTCTGTCTGATCTTCTTAGCCCTTGGGGGCCAGATCCTACATTTATAAAATCAGCGAACGATTACAATTTGTGAATTGATTTATTAAGTAATTTACGTATTTACTATTTAGCTATTTACTTATGTACCTATTTAATTATCTTCATATTTACTTATTTACCTATTTACCAATCCAAAATGCGAGGGTATAAGCTAATAAGGCAAGTTTCTAAGACATACATTTCTAGTTTAAAAGATGAAAAAGATGTTAGTTTTCCTCGAAAAAGCTGAACTGATACCGCACAGTGCTACATATTGTTTCATTATATCTTGACATATGGCAATCCTCAGGGTACAAAAATGGAGGACGACGAGATGGCAACCCCTAGCAAGACTGACAGGCAGGTGAAGGTAGAAAATAAGCAGTCATTAAGAGCTAAAATAGACATGTTGTAAGATTAAAATAAAGAAACCCTGAATAAAATACCTTTTTGAAACATGGTGTCAGTTGTGCAACAATAAAAAGCATGAAAATTTATGAAGAATTTATGGATAGCTCGGTAAATACTGAACAGAAGGAAGTTAAGATAGAGGAAAAGAGCAGTCAACAGATGACGAACACAAACACGAGTACAATGGCTATTAGTGGCCCAGAGCCGATGTTATTTGAAGATCCGGGGAAGTATTGGCCCTTGTGGAAGCAACGTTTCAATATTTATTTATTTGCGTCAGGAAAGAAGAAAGAAACCCATGATGTCAAAATTGCACTTCTGCTGCACTATATTGATGAAAAAGGGGTAGACATATACATTTCTTTTAACTTGACCGTAGAGGAAGACAATTGAAATTGTGTTAAAAAAATTTGATGAATATTGTAACCCTAAAAATTATTACAATAGAGACATTCAAACTCTTCAATATAATACAACAACTAGGTCAGCAATTTTGTGAGTTTGAGGCGGCCCTTCGAAAGCAAATAAAATTCTGTGAATTTGCGTGTTCGGCCGAGTGCAAAAAATCGGAAGACAGAATACTTCGTGACAAAATCATCTTAGAAGCAAGAGAAAGTAACTTGGAGGAAGTAATTCGAAAATGCAAGGTAGCGGAGCTAGCAGAAATAAATAATTTTGAAAGACGTAGAAATGTGAAGCAGAAACAAAGTGTATGCTATCGCTGTGGTTCGTCATGGAACGCAGAGTATTCTGAAACCTCTCCAGCAATAAAAAAATGCCGTAGATGCAATAAGTCGGGTCATTTTTAGTGATGTGTCGTATGAAAACATTTGGAGGTGGAACAAATAACCGTTTTCTAAATATGTTGGCAGCCTCTGGAGACAAAGAAGAAGCAGCTCCCATCTGTACGGAGTATTTTGATGAGGGTAAAAATTATGATAAAAACCTTAAAAACAAATGTAGAATTAGTATTATTTCTTATTGTAGAATAAGCTATTTGGGTGGTGGTTGGTTTAAACGTATTAACGTGCACGGGCTGGATATTCGTTTTAAAATGGATACCGGCGCTGATGTTAAATGTTCACCAGTGAAATATATTAGAAAAACGAATTTGGAAAATAAAATGTTTCGTTCGAATACTAGACTTATGGAGATAGGAATTGTTGGAAGGATCAGACTAAGGTGTACTGTTGGTTGTGGTGGTCAGGCTGTAATTGTTGAATTTGCGGTAGTAGAAAACGACCATCAGCCAATATTGGGAAAAAGAATAGAGTGGTGACATTTTAAAAATGCGCTGTAAAATAATATAAAAAATCGTTTCTTTAATTGGTTAATCTAGTATTTAGCTATCTATAGGGTCATCAAGTATCATTTTAATATGTAAAAAAAAGAGTATTTTTAAGTGAAATCATGAGACGTGTATTTAATAGTAAGGAGCAAAGAAAACAATGTCAGCCAAATGACCGTCATGGCTATGCCATGGTTTTCATAAAATTTTCCATCACCAATGCGCACATTCAGAACTGTATGTCCTCGATAACACAACGAATTCCATCTTTGAGGTCTTGCATAGATTGTGGGCCATTGGCAACACCATATCATTTACGTAGCCACAAAATTAAAAAGTTTAAAAGTTTAAATTCCAAGATCAAAGTGGACAACTGCGGTCGCCTCTTCGAGAACTCACACGCTCAGGGAACTTTTCACGTGTCGCACAGAGGAGTATTTGAGACAAAAAGCCAAAATTATTAAACGTGTTTTTTGAAATGAAATATTAAGTTTGTTGATAGTTTTAGGAGTAATTTGATATAAAAAATAAAGTGGCAGATTTTTAGTTGTTTTTATTTTACCGCATTATCAAATAAAAGAAATAAGTATATTTAAATATCCAAGTCTTGAATAAAACAGTCCCAAAATTTTCAAAAGATCACTCTCGTAGTAAGTAACAACAAACAAATATAGAAAAACAGATTCATTTATAACATTTATTTTATATTATTTAATACTTAACACAGAACAAAGTTATGTATAGTAATTAGAAACTTCGAAATAACATTTTGAAATTTCGCACAATTTTCTAACTAAAACCTGCAATTTTTCGTGAATGGCTTTAGAATCAGATTCCTTTACTATTTGGAACAACTGTAATCTTGTGAAAATTTTTTCATGTTATCGCACGGTATCTGTGTGACCCATTTATTTTTATGTACATATCAGTGAACGACAAAGGTATACAATTTTCAATACTTAGCACATATCGATATTCAAAAGTGTAGGATTATTAAAATGTAGGGGTACAAACAACTACGTTCACAGAAAGCAATGACTACAAACGATATCGATAGGTGTAGCATATATAAATAAATAGAAAATGCTTTTTATATTGCTAGGATTACGTACAAATATTGATATGTATCGATGGGTGTCTACAAATATGACTATAAGAAACAATGTTTGCAGAAATATAGCAATAAGAAATAATTTATTTTTAAATTATATTTGTTTTAGGTATTATATTCTTGTGTAAAAAAGATTTTTGCAATGAAGCATTAAAATTCACTGAGTCATATCGGGAAATACGCAAAACTCTCCAAAATTTAGAAAAAGCCGTAAAATTTTCTCAAACGAGCTACAAGTGCAAGGAATGTGAAAAACTCGCAAAAAACTGCAAAAATTAGGAAAATTCGCCATAACTTCCAATAATTGAGAAAATTGAAAGCCGATGAGCAATAAAAAATAAAAAAAGTCACCCAAATTGCAAAAAACGCGAAATTCCGCAAAAATTAAATTGCTGTCAAAGCCTACTTTGACATATACATGTGTGTATATCACATCCCTTAAGTTTTTATCTCTATTTAGGAAGTTTTGCGCCTTTTCTCATTTGTTAACTTTTCGCTGTTTTTAGCTATTTTCGCGATATGAGTGATTTCTTGTCATGTCATTGCTGTATTGACTTCCAAATGATATCAAATATTTTAAGTTTTCCAAGGCTTGGAAGTTTTTGCGAATTTTTGCAAACTTCTATTTAATACTAACATAACAGTCCTTGCTCTTGTACTGCTTAGAAGATTTTACGAATTTTTTCAATTATGCAAATTTTTTGCGGATATTCGCAATATTCGCGAGCAGCTTACTTTTTTCGTTTCGGTCGCTACTTATAAATAGGGAAATTCATCCATTTTTAAGCTTTTGTTATTCTCAAACATGTTTGCAAAAATTTGCTTCAAAGTAAAATTGTATACTATTGAAGTTACCGCGCATTTTTCTATACAACTTTATCGCATTTTGCTTAAAATTGGTTCATTATAATTGCGAAACAAAATTCATAACGCAACTAAAGACAAAATTTCTGGCAATACTTATCAAACAAAAAATTTTAAAATAATTGTGCTTCATAGTCATTGGGGTGCCTATCGATACATATAGCTACGCATGGATATAAACAAATATGAACATGAATACATACAGGTATAAAATAAAATGCGCACCGATACATACAATTATGAAATTGAACAGATACGAAAAGTGTTTTGTATTGAAAATATTAATATTTTGTGATTAATTACGTTAGTTATTTATGTACATATATTTTTCTAAAAATTATGTTGTATAGAACGTAGTTAAATAAAGAACTGTTGGGGTGTGGGACATTCCCTTATAACAATTACCGATAATAATCATTTTGCAAATTCATATTTATAGACACGTAAATCACACTGTGAAGTGCTAAAAGTGATGTGAATAAGATTTAAAATCAATAATTCAAAAGACATAAAAGATTATGACTTCAAAAAGTATTTTAAAAAGTACCTGATAGGCAACAAAAATTAAATTAAAAATTTAAAAAAATCGTTAAAAATAATGGCGAAAACTTTCGCAAACTCTTTTTTGGGCCTAAAAGTAGACATTCTAAATTTTTTTGTGGTATAAAACTTAACTTGTTATTTTTGCTTTTGCATATTATTATTTTGCATTTAACTTTTTTTTAATTTTTAAACGAATTGTTTCAACATTAATTTTCAAAATAATTTCTTTTTTAGAAACAAAAAATAGCTTTTGATCATATCATATCTTTCTGTAAAAAAATCAATGTAGTACATTTATTCGTTTAGCCACAAAAAAATATGGTATAAACTTGAAACCGAAAAAAATTATTAAAAAAGCTTGTAATTTTCTTAACTTTCCTGAGTTTAGCAGCGTCTCAGAGCTACAAATCGCACCATAGTCTTAAAAATTCAAAATATGATGTAAAATTTTGTTGTGTCTGGAACGCCGCGGCGTACTTAGTTTTTTGGATTAATTTTTGCCTTTTTGGCCAGCTTTTTGGCTCAAATACTCCTCTGCGGGTTGTTTGTGGAATTCCTAAGATTGACGAGAAATGGACAAACCTGGAATTTCCTCCAAAAATATAGGCTACAACTGCAATATTCTCAGCTGAGCGACACACACGAGCTTAATTTTTCACATCACTGACTTGTCCCAACTGCTAAAATTTTTCCACCAGTTTCTCAAATGGTCACCGACAAGGTGCGTTACGACGGCGCAAAAATGCTTTAGTTTTACGAACTGTAACCATAAAATATTCATTACATTTTTACATAGGGTCTACAACTGATATTAACTCTAATATAATATGAGAGAGAACGTCGGCAGAATAAGAAGAAAAAAATATGTATACTAATATTAATATCTACCTAGGGGAAGACGTACTTTTGTAAACATCATAATTAAAAGGCACCCGTACAGTGAACATCTTTATATATTTTAATAGTACTATGTGTTTTACAAACCTTTTGGCACAAAACTATTTTTTTAATAGCATACATATGTATGTATGTGTACGTTTTTTCACAGTTGATATCATGATATTGTTTTCTAAATATATATTATGAGAACAATATTATAATAGCTGATATAATATTGCAATAATACTAATATTGAAGTCCGTACGTAATATTATTCTCTCTGCTATGAAATTTGTCGTTTGCTGATAGAAATATATTTGATATTATATCAGGTATAGACACTATGTTAGTGAAATTTAATAATTTCAATGAAGTTGCAGCTTTTGAAGGAATGACAAATTTGAAGAAACATTTTTTTGGAAGTTGTTTTAAATGAAATAAATTTGTACATAGATCTAATAAATGTCATCAGGGTGATGCACACATTTAAAAAAAAGTATTAAAAATTTATTCTGAAGCAAGTGATCATTTAGTAAATAAAAATGGTATTTTGATTAAATTTATAATCTATCAAAACCAATTGATGTAAAAGTTGCTAAAGATAATCAATATCTAATTGCAAAACAAGTTGGTGTTGTATCATTGGAAAAAAACCAATAAAGATGTTGATATAATGCTACAAGACATGTTATAAGGTCACATTGATCAATCATAGTTTATTTATTTGGCTAACAAAAAAATATGGTTTCTGGTATTAAAGTTAAACCAGAAGAAATCGACTTATTTGATATTTGGGTAGAAGGAAAATAATGAAGTGATCATTTTAATAAATCTTGTGATAAATATTTTCTATCATTACAGAAACTTTATTCTGATGTATGTGTGGGGCCCAATATATCCTTTATCTTGGGATGGCTCCAAATATTTTGTATTATTCATTGATGATTTTACGCAATTTTTAATGGTATATGCAATCAGAATGAAGTCTGAACTGTTTAAATTTCATGGAATATGAAGGGATGGTTACAGCTAAATTCAATTTGAAGGCTCGTTATAGATAAACGCCGGGATTACGGATCAAAAGAACAAAAGCACTGGTACATACAAAAAGTTATTCAAATAGAAGAAACTATAGCCTATTTCCCTCCAAAAAATTGCGTGGCGGAGCAATTCAATAGAGCGCTGGTAGAACCAAGTGTGCCTAAATAAAAGTGAAATGAAACAGAGTGTATATAATTAGATAATTAGCAGAAGTAAAACAAAGCTCTCTCACAAGACGTTACACCTGCACAGATATGTTGCGGGTATAGGCCAAATATATGCTCGCTTGTTCCAAATGGTTACAAGCTCTGGGATATGAATACCAAAAAGATAGTATCTTCAAGAGATGTAAAGTTTGACGAAACGAATTTTCCAAATACAGGCAAACGGAAAATCGAACCTTTTTAATAGTAAGTAGTGAAAAGTAACATGCAAGGGGATGATGTACGTGCTAGTGACCTAACAAGTACAAGTGAAAGTAGATCAGAGAATAATTTATTAAGTTTAGATCAAGATGTAACCTATGATGAGCAGGATGAGTGTAATGAAAAAACAACATGAATAGCAATAACAGTGATGATGCTGATAAAGTTGAAAGTAGTGAAGTTCAGGTAAATTTCTTTAATTTATTTTTGTATATTCCATATGCACAGTCAATTTTCTGATATTTCTATTCGTCATGATGTGGCCGAGTGTTACAAAGGTTGTCAATGGAATTAAATGTTTGGAAAATATCAAATTACTAAAATCAGAATGTATTTTTAAAATTAAGTGTGATGAGAATCGACTCCCAATGCGTTACAAGGCCCTGTTGTGAAAGACGGCGATTTTAATTAAACCTACGCATCTACAGTTGTATGTGCAACCATCATTCCTAATTATTGTACTTTGTAAGTGTTATCTTTTAGATGTATGTACATATGTACAAAAACGTTATTAATTATATTTTCCTTGAAATTACTATAATATTTTTGTCAAACATTTTTTCATTAATAATTAAGTTTTCTATCAATCAAGAATCAATACCATTTCTTTTTATAAAAATAATATAAAATAAATATTAAATAAAATAAAGAAATATATTTATATTAAAACTTTTAAACATTTTGTATTTTAAAAATACGTTAAAAAATATTGAAGAATTTCTCAAGAATAATTAATTCTATGAATAAATTGATCTGTCGTCTTCAAAAGTTCCTTTATGAATTAAAATTCACAAAGTGCTGAAACGATACCCTTAATCAATTCCTTATTGCGTTTGTCTTATCAGATCGCAATATGAATATCGTTTATACACAAAATTTAATAGTTCTGATATATTATTTGTAATCATGTATGTTTGTGTATGACTGTTAATTGCAAATAATAATGTTAAACATATTGAACTTCTAACGAATCATTTATATAAAAAACTTTAATTGTCGGATTACGGAATACTCTAGGGGATGAAATTTGAAAAAGTTGGTAAAAATATAATAATATCACATAAAGCGAGTATCAGTAAAATTTTTTTAAAATTTGCAATGATGAATTGTAATGCAGTGAACACAGCTCTGAATAAGGAATTTCTGTGTGTTAGACCTGACATCTGTTTTCAGTAGGATGCTTGGGTCGTTTCCCCCAATACCCTTCAGATGAACATTGGCAAACAGTGAAAAAATCACTTGAAGGGATTTACTTACAATGCTAAAAGTACACAAGATAAAAGCTTTACTTGGCTATGCTGATTGAGCCAGTGACGAAGTAGAAAATCAGTTAGCGTTTATGTTTCTAAAGAGTATAGAAGGGCAGTTTCCTGGGCAAGTAGAAAACAACAGTATCAACAACTTTAGGTAAAGCAGAATACGTTTACTTCATTACTTACATATATATTCACCAAGTTCTTAGATAATAGTAGATTTACAAAACTTTGTAATAGTTTATGATCGCATAATTAAGAAGAAATCATACAATTGTTTTATATTGTTTCCTATAAAAAGAAAATTTGTGTTCATTCTCTTGTTAAATATTATTTATAATTGCCTTTGTAAAGCTAATAAACTTTTATAAAACCCACAAACGATGAGGAGGTTATGGGCGATCTTAAAGATAGTGTTTGTATACCACAATTTAACGGTCGCAGTTACGATGAGTGGCAATTTCGTGTAAAAATTTATTTTGAAAATTTTAATTTGGTGGCAGTTTAAACGGGGCTACCACCAACGGATATTGCTGCCTTGTTGGAATTTACGAAAAATGACAAAAGAGCAAGAGATAAGGTGGTTTCATCTGTAAGTAATCAGACAGCTATTCTAATGCCTTAAAAAGATCAATCTGTTTACGCAAAAAGATTGAAAAGGATCCGGCTCTAAAGGCGATTATTCAATCGCAAATTGATAATTTAATATCAAAAGGATACGCAGAAAAACTTTCATGTGGCGAAAGTTCAATGCCGAGTACCAAAACATGGTATTTACCAATTTTTATAGTAACGAACCCCAACAAACCCGGCAAAATGAGACTAGTGTGGGATGCCGCTGCTAAGGCAAACAATGTGTCACTTAACGATTTTCTACTGAGTGGACCTGATCTATTGAACCCGTTGGTGGAAGTTTTGCTTGCATTCAGAACTGGCAGAATTGCCATATGTGGCGACATCGAAGAAATGTTCCACAGAATAAACGTGCGAGACAGCGATATGCACGCTCAGCGTTTTCTATGGTGGAACGAGGGTGACGAGAAGCACCGCCCAAGTACCTATGTCATGCGCTCATTAACATTCGGGGTTTGCTGTGCTCCCTTTATTGCACACTTCATTCGCAATAAAAATGCTGAAAAATTTAAAGCTGAGTTTCCACGAGCAGTACAAGCTGTGCAAAAATATCACTATGTGGACGATTTCATCGACAGCGAGGACGACGAGTTGGCTGCCATCGACCTCGCGAGGCATGTAAAGCAGATTCACGCCGCAGCTGGTTTCAACATTCGCAACTGGTCTTCGAATTCTACACATCTATTGAAACAATTTGCAGAAAGGTTGCCAACTACACAAAATTCCAAAGAGTGGGGATCCGCTACAAAAATTCTTGGTATGTATTGGGAGCCAAATAATGACACGTTCAAGTATATTTGCAGATTCGCACGATTGCGTCGTGACGTCATAAACGAACCCGTGGTGCCAACCAAAAGAGAGACGCTGCAGGTTCTGATGTCCATTTTTGATCCTCTGGGGCTTGTTTCGTGCTTTACAATAGGTCTCAAGATACTGCTACAAAACATATGGCGCTCTGGAATCGACTGGGAGGAACCACTGACCGAAAATCTCTTCGAAAAATGGTGTCATTGGAAATTGGTCATACAGCTTATTACCTCGGTCGAAATTCCGAGATGTTATTCTCCATTTCTGAAGGAAGCAATTAGCGTGCAACTTCACACTTTCGTTGACGCCGGCGAAAACGCTTACGCAGCTATATCCTACTTACGTGTTGAACATGCCGGACAAGTTAATGTTGCTTTGGTAGCCGCAAAGTCGAAGGTGGCGCCACTCAAACCGTTGTCAATACCGAGGTTGGAGTTGCAAGCGGCTGTAATTGGAGTACGTTTGGCTAATCAAGTACTAAATGTGGCTCGCATACAAACAACATCGCAATTTTGGTGGACAGATTCAAAAACTGTGCTTAAGTGGTTGCAAATGGACCCTAAAAACTTCCAGCAGTATGTCATGCATAGGGTTGGCGAAATAGTTGAGTCATCAAATGTATCACAATGGAAATGGGTGCCCTCCAAAATGAATCCCGCTGATGTTGCAACGAAAGTCTCTGCGCGAGCAAACGCTGAATTGTGGTTTTCTGGTCCCGAATTTCTGCTATGTCATCCCAACGCGTGGCCAAATTGCGAAACATCAGAGGCTGATATCAGAGTTGACTCCGAATTAAAACGATGCCTGTTTGTTATAAGTAAGCCCGATGGGTTATTGGAACCAAATGTTGAGTATTTTTCAAACTGGCGCCGCTTGTACCGCGCAGTTGCCGTTTTTATTCTATACATCGAGAAGCTGAAAGTCAAAGCATCTATGAAATCGAATGTTGTCACTTTCGAAATGATACAAAGAGCTAAACAATTTCTTTTGCAATTCGCACAGTCTAAAGACTACGCCGAAGAACTCAATTGCCTCAAGCACGGTAAGCCAATTGTAAAAACTAGCAAATTAACAAAATTAAATGTGTATTTAGACGAAAACGGCTTAATAAGAAGTAAAGGCAGACAAGAATACTTGAATAACCATGACGATGCTATTGTTCTCCCGCATTCTCATCATATTACATTGCTCTTGGTCCGTTCAGTGCATGAAAGCTTTCATCATCAAATGCACGAAACCATCATTAACAAAATATCCAGCAAATACTACATATCTCATCTACGAGTGTTATACAGAAAGGTACGTCGCGTATGCCAGTATTGCAAAAATAAATATGCTAAGCCGCAAGTGCCACAAATGGCTCCACTACCCCCCGCTAGACTAGCCGCATTTGGAATGAATGTATATACCGCTATAGCACTTGCACAATTTAGATATAGATCATGGTAATTTAAGAAAACACGTCACTCATCAAATAAATTCAGAGAAGACGACTACTACACATAAACTATTACCGAATCTAAATATATAATAAACTAATAAAATAAATAGTAATAAAATATAAAAGGTATTTTATTAAAAAGGAGAGTTTATTACAATAATAAACCAGATTTTAAGACGATGCAAAGGTCATAGGAGACCTAAGAAGTTGACTACTATTTGTCGGCCTTATAACTTATAATAAATAACAAATAATTTCCGGTCTTGCTTTGTTAAGATATTTCACTTCTTTGATAGTTCAAAGAATATTTGAATTTAAAAAAATTTCTGATGACAAGATATGCTGGACTTTAGAAAATCTTGTATCTAAATAAAATTTTATACAGTATTTAAAGGTGATTTATTTCTTACTTTATGGAAAATTAATTTTCTTTTTTTAAATTAAAATGGATCTTAAAAACGGATAAATGTGAGTTTAAGCATAGAAGTGGCAAGTTTTTAAAATCTCTTATTAGAATAGTACTGAAAAAGTGCAATTATACTGTCTTTATTGTCCCTGGTGCAACCGAAGTTGATCGTAAATCATCAAAAGCCTGAGCTAATTTTTTTTCAAATATACAAATTCCTTTTTGCGATTTCTCCAAAATAAATAAAAAAGTAAAGAGTAAATTCAATGTTTTGTAGAAAATATAGAAAAAATAGTGCTGGCGAAAGTCGGAATAATTAGCGGACTGAAATATTTGAATCGGATTGTTCGGTCAGACACTAAGTACATGTTAAGAAATGTGCACAGCTTAAAATAAAAATTTTAATTTTCTGAGCCAGAGTCTCCTAAATAATCGTATAATAATAGTATGTAGACAACTTTTTACTTACCGATTCAGTGTTTTAATTTGTTTTTTTGTTTTGATTTTCCTGTGTTTGAACATTTGGAACATGAAGAAGATGCTATCCGCTGTCCTGGTTACATGCGATTAAGGAAGTTTCTGTGCGCTTGTTAACAACCTCCAGTCAGAGCTTTAATAAATCGAAAATTTAAAAATTATATAAAATTTGGCCAGTTTCATTTTTGTTCAATAAAAAACTAAATAGTTAAAAATGTTAATTTTTGTTATTGCTAATAAAAAAATAATTAAGAACAATTGACGAGTAATTTAAGAAGAAATATGGACCATCAAAAATTAAAATAGTATTCGTCTGATGCTGTTAAAATATTTGGAAGAATTTTCTTCTTATGTATGTGTACTTCGTGAGTAGTTTTTTATTTTTCATTGGTATTTTTGTTCAAATTGAAACTTACGTTATTGGTGTCACCTTTTGATATTGTCTGTCTTGTCGTGGTATTTTACAGTTTTTTACTCACGAACTTGACGATTATCATGATGGCTATCGGTCAATATATCGGTTTTTTCTGCTATCCTTGAAGTGTTCTTTAGTACACTATAATTCTCTGAAGGCACGTGAAGAGATGAAATTGTATTTATTGCATCTTGTGTTTTGATTTATGTTTTTTGCCGTTGCAAGTAAGCGAATTACAGTGATCTTTGTAAGTAAAAAAATTTACAAAAATTCATTTTCTATTTATAAAAACAATTTATATTATTCGTATTGATGTTTCGTTTGCTTTGAATTTTTTTATTAGTTTGACTAAAAAACTTGACATACTTTTCAAACTTTAAATTTGAATTTGAAGTCACAAAGTATACAGAGGTGTGTCTTACTCTTTACGATGGGTACAAAGCCCAACATATAACCAAACTGTACATCATCACATCAGATACATCAGATACATCAGATCTGTTACCAAATAGCTGCGATATGAGAGAACATAATTTAAGCTTACTCTACTCTAATATACCATTCACCAAAGAGTGTGGTATAAAATGAGTATGAATAAGATTAATATTGAAGTCCGTACGTAATATTATTCTCTCTGCTATGTAATTTGTCGTTTGCTGATAGAAATATATTTGATATTATATCAGGTATAGACACTATGTTAGTGAAATTTAATAATTTCAATGCAGTTGCAGCTTTTGCAGGAATGACAAATTTGAAGAAACATTTTTTTGGAAGTTGTTTTAAATGAAATAAATTTGTACATAGATCTAATAAATGTCATCAGGGTGATGCACACATTTAAAAAAAGTTTTAAAAATTTATTCTGAAGCAAGTGATCATTTAGTAAATAAAAATGGTATTTTGATTAAATTTATAATCTATCAAAACCAATTGATGTAAAAGTTGCTAAAGATAATCAATATCTAATTGCAAAACAAGTTGGTGTTGTATCATTGGAAAAAAAACCAACAAAGATGTTGATATAATGCTACAAGACATGTTATAAGGTCACATTGATCAATCATAGTTTATTTATTTGGCTAACAAAAAAATATGGTTTCTGGTATTAAAGTTAAATCAGAAGAAATTGACTTATTTGATATTTGGGTAGAAGGAAAATAATGAAGTGATCATTTTAA
Source organism: Gymnocheta viridis (assembly GCA_956483585.1). Lineage (NCBI taxonomy): Eukaryota > Metazoa > Arthropoda > Insecta > Diptera > Tachinidae > Gymnocheta > Gymnocheta viridis. Next base: position 65,974,830 of record OY101441.1, read on the forward strand.
TAAATCTTGTGATAAATATTTTCAATCATTACGGAAACTTTATTCTGATGTATGTGTGGGGCCCAATATATCCTTTATCTTGGGATGGCTCCAAATATTTTGTATCATTCATTGATGATTTTACGCAATTTTTAATGGTATATGCAATCAGAATGAAGTCTGAACTGTTTAAATTTCATGGAATATGAAGGGATGGTTACAGCTAAATTCAATTTGAAGGCTCGTTATAGATAAACGCCGGGATTACGGATCAAAAGAACAAAAGCACTGGTACATACAAAAAGTTATTCAAATAGAAGAAATCTTAGCCTATTTCCCTCCAAAAAATTGCGTGGCGGAGCAATTCAATAGAGCGCTGGTAGAACCAAGTGTGCCTAAATAAAAGTGTATATAATTAGATAATTAGCAGAAGTAAAACAAAGCTCTCTCACAAGACGTTACACCTGCACAGATATGTTGCGGGTATAGGCCAAATATATGCTCGCTTGTTCCAAATGGTTACAAGCTCTGGGATATGAATACCAAAAAGATAGTATCTTCAAGAGATGTAAAGTTTGACGAAACGAATTTTCCAAATACAGAAACGGAAAATCGAACCTTTTTAATAGTAAGTAGTGAAAAGTAACATGGAAGAAGGGGATATACGTGCTAGTGACCTAACAAGTACAAGTGAAAGTAGATCAGAGAATAATTTATTAAGTTTTGATCAAGATGTAACGTATGATGAGCAGGATGAGTGTAATGAAAAAAACAACATGAATAGCAATCACAGTGATGATGCTGATAAAGTTGAAAGTAGTGAAGTTCAGGTAAATTTCTTTAATTTATTTTTGTATATTCCATATGCACAGTCAATTTTCTGATATTTCTATTCGTCATGATGTGGCCGAGTGTTACAAAGGTTGTCAATGGAATTAAATGTTTGGAAAATATCAAATTACTAAAATCAGAATGTATTTTTAAAATTAAGTGTAATGAGAATCGACTCCCAATGCGTTACAAGGCCCTGTTGTGAAAGACGGCGATTTTAATTAAACCTACGCATCTACAGTTATACAGTGAACTCGCGATAACGTGAATTAATTTTTATCAAGGCAGTTCATATTTTCGAGTTTGTTCACGTTATCGAGTACCCAAATTTAAAACAAAAAATGACGCTACTTAATACAAAAAAATATATTTTAATAAGTAAAAATGCTAAACACTATTTGAAATTAATTATTTTATTGATTCATTACAACAAAAAATAAAATGCCATATATTCAGTTCACTTTGCATTCGATAAATAACAAAAAATAAATAAAATAAAGGGTACAAGAATTGATACTTAATTAACAAAAATAGCAAAAAAATAAACTAAAACTAATCGGAAGATTTTTTTGGTTTGATAAATAAGAATCACTTAAACAAAGTTTAAAGGAAAAAATCAGTAATTTTTTTTTGTAAGTTTTTTGGTTTGCCGTCTTTGAAAGAGTTTTTTCTTTGATGTTTCTCAGCACTGTAATGTCACATTGGTTTTCAACCATCCAAAGCCCTACAGCTTCCTTGGATTCAATCGAATTTCTGGCTGGAATATAATCGAATCATCACCATCGTCGGTATAATCTTGAACTTCAATACTTTCTACTTCTGTGCAATTTTCTTCAGGTTTGTTCTTCCAATCTTTGACCGTGGAAAGTTTAACATAAATCTGTAGTTAAATTTTAATTAAATTCTCTAAAAACACTAAAACATACAATAAGACAAACCTGAGAATTCAGCGCCTAAAGAAGTAGAACCACACTAATTTCTAGCTGTCTTATTTCTAGAGGAGATATCTTCTCTCTTAAAATAAATTTTTTACTTTCACGAATTAAAATTTTTTAAATTACCTTTAAATCGGGGATTTCCCAATTGAAAAACAGTATTCACGTTTTAGAGCTTTCGGATTTTGTTCACGTTTTAGAATACTCTATATGAAAATAAATTTGTTCACGTTTCCGAGACGTTCACACTTTCGAGTGTTCACGTTTTCGCGAGTTCACTGTATGTGCAACCATCATTCCTAATTATTGTACTTTGTAAGTGTTATCTTTTAGATGTATGTACATATGTACAAAAACGTTATTAATTATATTTTCCTTGAAATTACTATAATATTTTTGTCAAACATTTTTTCATTAATAATTAAGTTTTCTATCGATCAAGAATCAATACCATTTCTTTTTATAAAAATAATATAAAATAAATATTAAATAAAATAAAGAAATATATTTATATTAAAACTTTTAAATATTTTGTATTTTAAAAATACGTTAAAAAATATTGAAGAATTTCTCAAGAATAATTAATTCTATGAATAAATTGATCTGTCGTCTTCAAAAGTTCCTTTATGAATTAAAATTCACAAAGTGCTGAAACGATACCCTTAATCAATTCCTTATTGCGTTTGTCTTATCAGATCGCAATATGAATATCGTTTATACACAAAATTTAATAGTTCTGATATATTATTTGTAATCATGTATGTTTGTGTATGACTGTTAATTGCAAATAATAATGTTAAACATATTGAACTTCTAACGAATCATTTATATAAAAAACTTTAATTGTCGGATTACGGAATACTCTAGGGGATGAAATTTGAAAAAGTTGGTAAAAATATAATAATATCACATAAAGCGAGTATCAGTAAAATTTTTTAAAAATTTGCAATGATGAATTGTAATGCAGTGAACACAGCTCTGAATAAGGAATTTCTGTGTGTTAGACCTGACATCTGTTTTCAGTAGGATGCTTGGGTCGTTTCCCCCAATACCCTTCAGATGAACATTGGCAAACAGTGAAAAAATCACTTGAAGGGATTTACTTACAATGCTAAAAGTACACAAGATAAAAGCTTTACTTGGCTATGCTGATTGAGCCAGTGACGAAGTAGAAAATCAGTTAGCGTTTATGTTTCTAAAGAGTATAGAAGGGCAGTTTCCTGGGCAAGTAGAAAACAACAGTATCAACAACTTTAGGTAAAGCAGAATACGTTTACTTCATTACTTACATATATATTCACCAAGTTCTTAGATAATAGTAGATTTACAAAACTTTGTAATAGTTTATGATCGCATAATTAAGAAGAAATCATACAATTGTTTTATATTGTTTCCTATAAAAAGAAAATTTGTGTTCATTCTCTTGTTAAATATTATTTATAATTGCCTTTGTAAAGCTAATAAACTTTTATAAAACCCACAAACGATGAGGAGGTTATGGGCGATCTTAAAGATAGTGTTTGTATACCACAATTTAACGGTCGCAGTTACGATGAGTGGCAATTTCGTGTAAAAATTTATTTTGAAAATTTTAATTTGGTGGCAGTTTAAACGGGGCTACCACCAACGGATATTGCTGCCTTGTTGGAATTTACGAAAAATGACAAAAGAGCAAGAGATAAGGTGGTTTCATCTGTAAGTAATCAGACAGCTATTCTAATGCCTTAAAAAGATCAATCTGTTTACGCAAAAAGATTGAAAAGGATCCGGCTCTAAAGGCGATTATTCAATCGCAAATTGATAATTTAATATCAAAAGGATACGCAGAAAAACTTTCATGTGGCGAAAGTTCAATGCCGAGTACCAAAACATGGTATTTACCAATTTTTATAGTAACGAACCCCAACAAACCCGGCAAAATGAGACTAGTGTGGGATGCCGCTGCTAAGGCAAACAATGTGTCACTTAACGATTTTCTACTGAGTGGACCTGATCTATTGAACCCGTTGGTGGAAGTTTTGCTTGCATTCAGAACTGGCAGAATTGCCATATGTGGCGACATCGAAGAAATGTTCCACAGAATAAACGTGCGAGACAGCGATATGCACGCTCAGCGTTTTCTATGGTGGAACGAGGGTGACGAGAAGCACCGCCCAAGTACCTATGTCATGCGCTCATTAACATTCGGGGTTTGCTGTGCTCCCTTTATTGCACACTTCATTCGCAATAAAAATGCTGAAAAATTTAAAGCTGAGTTTCCACGAGCAGTACAAGCTGTGCAAAAATATCACTATGTGGACGATTTCATCGACAGCGAGGACGACGAGTTGGCTGCCATCGACCTCGCGAGGCATGTAAAGCAGATTCACGCCGCAGCTGGTTTCAACATTCGCAACTGGTCTTCGAATTCTACACATCTATTGAAACAATTTGCAGAAAGGTTGCCAACTACACAAAATTCCAAAGAGTGGGGATCCGCTACAAAAATTCTTGGTATGTATTGGGAGCCAAATAATGACACGTTCAAGTATATTTGCAGATTCGCACGATTGCGTCGTGACGTCATAAACGAACCCGTGGTGCCAACCAAAAGAGAGACGCTGCAGGTTCTGATGTCCATTTTTGATCCTCTGGGGCTTGTTTCGTGCTTTACAATAGGTCTCAAGATACTGCTACAAAACATATAGCGCTCTGGAATCGACTGGGAGGAACCACTGACCGAAAATCTCTTCGAAAAATGGTGTCATTGGAAATTGGTCATACAGCTTATTACCTCGGTCGAAATTCCGAGATGTTATTCTCCATTTCTGAAGGAAGCAATTAGCGTGCAACTTCACACTTTCGTTGACGCCGGCGAAAACGCTTACGCAGCTATATCCTACTTACGTGTTGAACATGCCGGACAAGTTAATGTTGCTTTGGTAGCCGCAAAGTCGAAGGTGGCGCCACTCAAACCGTTGTCAATACCGAGGTTGGAGTTGCAAGCGGCTGTAATTGGAGTACGTTTGGCTAATCAAGTACTAAATGTGGCTCGCATACAAACAACATCGCAATTTTGGTGGACAGATTCAAAAACTGTGCTTAAGTGGTTGCAAATGGACCCTAAAAACTTCCAGCAGTATGTCATGCATAGGGTTGGCGAAATAGTTGAGTCATCAAATGTATCACAATGGAAATGGGTGCCCTCCAAAATGAATCCCGCTGATGTTGCAACGAAAGTCTCTGCGCGAGCAAACGCTGAATTGTGGTTTTCTGGTCCCGAATTTCTGCTATGTCATCCCAACGCGTGGCCAAATTGCGAAACATCAGAGGCTGATATCAGAGTTGACTCCGAATTAAAACGATGCCTGTTTGTTATAAGTAAGCCCGATGGGTTATTGGAACCAAATGTTGAGTATTTTTCAAACTGGCGCCGCTTGTACCGCGCAGTTGCCGTTTTTATTCTATACATCGAGAAGCTGAAAGTCAAAGCATCTATGAAATCGAATGTTGTCACTTTCGAAATGATACAAAGAGCTAAACAATTTCTTTTGCAATTCGCACAGTCTAAAGACTACGCCGAAGAACTCAATTGCCTCAAGCACGGTAAGCCAATTGTAAAAACTAGCAAATTAACAAAATTAAATGTGTATTTAGACGAAAACGGCTTAATAAGAAGTAAAGGCAGACAAGAATACTTGAATAACCATGACGATGCTATTGTTCTCCCGCATTCTCATCATATTACATTGCTCTTGGTCCGTTCAGTGCATGAAAGCTTTCATCATCAAATGCACGAAACCATCATTAACAAAATATCCAGCAAATACTACATATCTCATCTACGAGTGTTATACAGAAAGGTACGTCGCGTATGCCAGTATTGCAAAAATAAATATGCTAAGCCGCAAGTGCCACAAATGGCTCCACTACCCCCCGCTAGACTAGCCGCATTTGGAATGAATGTATATACCGCTATAGCACTTGCACAATTTAGATATAGATCATGGTAATTTAAGAAAACACGTCACTCATCAAATAAATTCAGAGAAGACGACTACTACACATAAACTATTACCGAATCTAAATATATAATAAACTAATAAAATAAATAGTAATAAAATATAAAAGGTATTTTATTAAAAAGGAGAGTTTATTACAATAATAAACCAGATTTTAAGACGATGCAAAGGTCATAGGAGACCTAAGAAGTTGACTACTATTTGTCGGCCTTATAACTTATAATAAATAACAAATAATTTCCGGTCTTGCTTTGTTAAGATATTTCACTTCTTTGATAGTTCAAAGAATATTTGAATTTAAAAAAATTTCTGATGACAAGATATGCTGGACTTTAGAAAATCTTGTATCTAAATAAAATTTTATACAGTATTTAAAGGTGATTTATTTCTTACTTTATGGAAAATTAATTTTCTTTTTTTAAATTAAAATGGATCTTAAAAACGGATAAATGTGAGTTTAAGCATAGAAGTGGCAAGTTTTTAAAATCTCTTATTAGAATAGTACTGAAAAAGTGCAATTATACTGTCTTTATTGTCCCTGGTGCAACCGAAGTTGATCGTAAATCATCAAAAGCCTGAGCTAATTTTTTTTCAAATATACAAATTCCTTTTTGCGATTTCTCCAAAATAAATAAAAAAGTAAAGAGTAAATTCAATGTTTTGTAGAAAATATAGAAAAAATAGTGCTGGCGAAAGTCGGAATAATTAGCGGACTGAAATATTTGAATCGGATTGTTCGGTCAGACACTAAGTACATGTTAAGAAATGTGCACAGCTTAAAATAAAAATTTTAATTTTCTGAGCCAGAGTCTCCTAAATAATCGTATAATAATAGTATGTAGACAACTTTTTACTTACCGATTCAGTGTTTTAATTTGTTTTTTTGTTTTGATTTTCCTGTGTTTGAACATTTGGAACATGAAGAAGATGCTATCCGCTGTCCTGGTTACATGCGATTAAGGAAGTTTCTGTGCGCTTGTTAACAACCTCCAGTCAGAGCTTTAATAAATCGAAAATTTAAAAATTATATAAAATTTGGCCAGTTTCATTTTTGTTCAATAAAAAACTAAATAGTTAAAAATGTTAATTTTTGTTATTGCTAATAAAAAAATAATTAAGAACAATTGGCGAGTAATTTAAGAAGAAATATGGACCATCAAAAATTAAAATAGTATTCGTCTGATGCTGTTAAAATATTTGGAAGAATTTTCTTCTTATGTATGTGTACTTCGTGAGTAGTTTTTTATTTTTCATTGGTATTTTTGTTCAAATTGAAACTTACGTTATTGGTGTCACCTTTTGATATTGTCTGTCTTGTCGTGGTATTTTACAGTTTTTTACTCACGAACTTGACGATTATCATGATGGCTATCGGTCAATATATCGGTTTTTTCTGCTATCCTTGAAGTGTTCTTTAGTACACTATAATTCTCTGAAGGCACGTGAAGAGATGAAATTGTATTTATTGCATCTTGTGTTTTGATTTATGTTTTTTGCCGTTGCAAGTAAGCGAATTACAGTGATCTTTGTAAGTAAAAAAATTTACAAAAATTCATTTTCTATTTATAAAAACAATTTATATTATTCGTATTGATGTTTCGTTTGCTTTGAATTTTTTTATTAGTTTGACTAAAAAACTTGACATACTTTTCAAACTTTAAATTTGAATTTGAAGTCACAAAGTATACAGAGGTGTGTCTTACTCTTTACGATGGGTACAAAGCCCAACATATAACCAAACTGTACATCATCACATCAGATACATCAGATACATCAGATCTGTTACCAAATAGCTGCGATATGAGAGAACATAATTTAAGCTTACTCTACTCTAATATACCATTCACCAAAGAGTGTGGTATAAAATGAGTATGAATAAGATTACTTTATATACGTATTTTTTGTGGCTCTTAACTTTTGAGTGTAACAAATATGAATGATTATCAGTGATAATAGTTTAACCTTTTCGAGGCCAGATTTAGCCTTTTTATGGTCTTTTAGTCTCGGACTGTACGCTGTTGCTTCTTGGCTGTTTTTAGCCTTTTTTATTTTAAATTTAGCTTCAAAAAGACAAAATTTTTTTCTACTGAACCAATAAAATCATCTTGAGGTATTTAAAAATTGATCCAATGTACAAACGAAAGTACTCTGAAGAGAAAAATAGATTGATTGAAAACCAATGGCGAAAGCTTTTAAGTTAGAAATGAACAAATGTTTAGTCCCAAAATTTTCAAAATATCACTCTCGTAGTAAGTAACTACAAACAAATATAGAAAAACAGATTCATTTATAACATTTATTTTATATTATTTAATACTTAACACAGGACCAAGTTATGTATAGTAATTAAAAACGTCGAAATAATATCCAAATGTCCCCATCTCCTTGACATTTTGAAATTTCGCACAATTTTCTAACTAAAACCTGCAATTTCTCGTCAATGGCTTTAGCATCAGATTCCTTTACTATTTGGAACAACTGTAATCTTGTGTAAACTTTTTTCATGTTATCGCACATTATCTGTGTGACCCATTTATTTCTATGTACATATGTTTACTTTTTTAAATCTAATATTTGTGATTAATTACTTTAGTTATTTATGTACAAATATTTTTCTAACAAATAATGTTGTATAGAACGTAGTTAAATAAAGAACTGTTTTGTTGGAGTGTGCGACATTCCCTTATAACAATTACCTATAATAAGCATTTTGCAAATTCATATTTATAGATGAGCAAAAAAATTAAGTTGAAAATTTTAAAAAATCGTTAAAAATAATGGCGCAAGCTTTTGCAAACTTTTTTTTGGGCCTAAAATTAGACGTTCTTAATTGTATTGTAGAATAAAACTTAATTTATACATTTGCTATCTTCACTTTTAAAAACCTTGTTATTTTTGTTTTTGTATAAAAAGTGTATAAATTTAATTTTTTTTATTTTTAATTTCTTTTTTAAATACCAAAACAACAGCTCTTAAACTAATCTTTATGTGAAAAAAAATCAATGTAATGCCTTTGTTAGCTTAGCCAAAAAAATATCATATTAACATCTTGAAATGGAAAAAAACATTAAACAAGTAAGAGCGTTATATTCGACTGTGCCGAATCTTGTATACCCTTCACCATGTGATTGAAATAAAAAATTAATCACGATCATTCATAATTCATGCTAATCATGTAATTGGTACTCATCTCTATTCTATAATATAGGCTGACTAGTCTAATGATTAAAATGTTCCAATATTATCTTCATATTGAAATAAATTTAAAGCTATCAAAAATTCTTTAAAAAAACTAGTTTTTTCACATAAGAGTAAAAGTAATAGAAATAACTAAAATGTATCAAAAATAAATAAAAATAGCATATTGTTGTTCAGGATTTGAAACAGGTTTTGGCACGATTTCGAATTCTGAACTACAATATGCTATTTTTTTTAAAGAATTTTTTTTACATTTCAGCTATTTTTATTACTTTTACTTTTTATTTAAAAAAGTTTTTTCTATGATTTATTTGAAAACCCACGGCACAATCTCATTTATAATATATAATTTTTAAAATTTTTGCGTTTTTCCAATTTTATGAACGATATAAGGTTTATTTTTCAAAAATACCCAGTATGTTATCAAAATATACATAATACTTAATACAAAAAATTCAAATAACTTGACGATGTAAGAAAAAATTTTAAATTTTAGATGCGGCTTATTTTCCTTAACATTTTTCCATTAAACCGCGTCCAATAGTGCATTAAATTCGCTACTGCGTGCTATCGACAATGCGATGTTCCGGAAAATTATGATTTCTTAGGAGTTTTTAATGAGTGTAATACCAGTTCGTTTTATATGAATATGAAAAAGTCAATTTTTTATCTCCTACGATCTTAGCGTACCATTTTTTATATGTTGAATTGGGGAAAATACGGAAATATGCAAACAAAATGCAAATATGTATGTATACACCATTTTTAGACACGTTACAGCTTGCGAACTATCATCGCTACGCTCCACAAACATTTTGGGAATTTTTCTCAAACATTCCGATCTAAAATTCAGACAAATTTAAAAAATATTTTTTTTTCGGTCAGTCGTTCCAAAGTTCATCTGTATGTATGTATGTGATGGGAACTGATTGTTTGAAAAATGTGTGATGAATTGCGAATGGTTTTTAGAATACATTTAAGCACACATTAATTTATTAACATGGAAAAAGCAATCTAAATAAAAATTTGTGGAACATACAGAGTTGTGGAAAATAGGTATTTGCAATACTTTTACTCAAAATACAAATTCATTTTAATATTTCTATTACGAATACAAAATAGTTTTTGATAAAAGTTTAATTTTCATAATGGAAATGATATTTTATAACTTTTTGGACTCTACAATTTTGCTATTTTAAATAAAACCAGTATTGAATCTGGCAATTTTTCTGATGACACATACACGATTTTAATTTTTCACATCACTGACTTATTACAACTGCTTGGAATAGTACTGAAAAAGTGCAATTATACTGTCTTTATTGTCCCTGGTGCAACCGAAGTTGATCGTAAATCATCAAAAGCCTGAGCTAATTTTTTTTCAAATATACAAATTCCTTTTTGCGATTTCTCCAAAATAAATAAAAAAGTAAAGAGTAAATTCAATGTTTTGTAGAAAATATAGAAAAAATATTGCTGGCGAAAGTCGGAATAATTAGCCGACTGAAATATTTGATTCGGATTGTTCGGTCAGACACTAAATACATGTTAAGAAATGTGCACAGCTTATAATAAAAATTTTAATTTTCTGAGCCAGAGTCTCCTAAATAATCCAATAGTATGCAGACAACTTTTTACTTACCGATTCAGTGTTTTAATTTGTTTTTTTTTTGTTTTGATTTTCCTGTGTTTGAACATTTGGAACATGAAGAAGATGCTATCCGCTGTCCTGGTTACATGGGATCAAGGAAGTTTCTGTGCGCTTGTTAACAACCTCCAGTCAGAGCTTTAATAAATCGAAAATTTAAAAATTTTGTAAAATTTGGCCGGTTTCATTTTTGTTCAATAAAAAACTAAATAGTTAAAAATTTTAATTTTTGTTATTGCTAATAAAAAAAAAATTAAGAACACTTGACGAGTAATTTATTTATTTTTCATTGGTATTTTTGTTCAAATTGAATCTTACGTTATTGGTGTCACCTTTTGTTATTGTCTGTCTTGTCGTGGTATTTTACAGTATTTTACTCACGAACTTGACGATTATCATGATGGCTATCAGTCGATATATTGGGTTTTTCCGCAATCCTTGAAGTGTTCTTTAGTTCACTTTAATTCTCTGAAGGTATGTGAAGAGATGAAATGGTATTTATTGCTTCTTGCATTTTGGTTTATTTTTTTCTTTGCTTTCTTTGCGTATTGCACTGATCTTTGGAAGTAAGAAATTAACAAAAACTTATAATTTATAATTTATAAAAACTATTCGTATTATTTGTATTGATGTTTCGTTTGCCTTGAAATTTTTTTTATTAGTTTGACTAAAAAACTTAACATACTTTTCAAATTTCAAATTTAAATAAAAGCAGTCACAAAGTATATAGAGGTGCGTCTCAGTCTTTACGTTCGGCACAAAGCCCAACAAATAAACGCACTAGAGATTTATCAGATGTGTTGCCAAACGGCTGCGATCTAAGAGAACATAATTTAAGCAAGCACACGCTTACTGTATTCTTATATACCTTTCACCAAAGAGTGCAGTATAAAATGTATATGAATAAGAATATATTATATACATAATTTTTGTTGCTCATCATGATTTTCTCATTGCCAGTTGACTCGGAGCTATCATTGGCGTAAGTGTATCGAGAGTCTTATAATTTTATTATATCACCGGAATTTACTAAATTATCGCAACATTTTCTTTTTTACAGTTGTCATGACTCAACCTGTAACTATATTGAACTTTTTAATATCCACTAAAAATATGGTAAATATTTCGCGGTTAAAGCTCGCAAAACTAAAGCATTTTTGCGTTGTCGTAGAGCACCAGAGACAAATCATTCATGTTCAACTGAGAATATTGCTGTTGGAACCTATAGTCTAGGGAAAATTTTAGGTTTGTACATTTCTCGTCGATCTTTGGAACTAGGCATTCCACAAACAACACGTATTTTGAATAAAGATGAAAACTTTAATGAAAAGTATATGGTCCTGCAAGCGTAGCCATGGAGGTCATTTGGCTGATATTGCTTTCCAATATGAATGGGATACCCTCTTTACAATTAAATATTCTTTCTTCACATATCAAAATGAAACCTCTGATTGGAAGATCCTCTAGATAGCTAAATACTAGATTAACCAAATCAATAAATGCATCTTCTTGCAGCGCATTATTAAATTGTCACACTTCCACTCAGAACTTAACTGTTGCCTTAACATTTGTCCGTTTCTTATTTAAAAGCCTTCGCCATTGGATTTCAATCAATGTTATTTTGTTTTCAGTGTACTTACGTTTGTGCATTTGATGTTTCAAGATGATTTTATTGATTCAGTAGAAAATAAAACGGTCTTTTTTTGAGCTTAAATCAAAAAAGGCTAAAAAAGTCACTAAGCTAAAACGTAAATTTTGAGGCTAAAAGACAAAGAAACAAGCTAAATCTAGCCCCACAAAGACTAAACTGACATCACTGTTATTTGCCAGCAACAGCCAAGCTTCCATAGAACCATAAAGTTTAATTTACAATATTGTAAAATAAAAAGAGATTTATATTTTGTTATTAATTCCCCTTTTGCCAAAAACTTGTTACTAAAACGACTATTGACACGTATGTTGTTATAAGTATGAACTCATATTTGTAATATAATATAATGATAATAAAAATTTATGTTTTATACTACTTGCCAAAAATAAAAATTGGTTATAAGAGGCTTTTAACCTACAACAGGTTAATGGCCAATTATTTGTTGAATAGTAAAAATTTGTTAAACAATAGCATTATTTGCCAAAATATTGTATGCCATCGGAAATACATATATTATTCATAAAATAAATAATTAATCGCTTAAAAATATATGAATGTTTGGGGTATAAATGTTGTTGGTAATTTTTATGATAAACATGTTCTTAGATGCTGATGACTGTGAGCACGACAGTAGCCTTATACTCATCATAGAATGTGTATTGGATTAATGAGTTGTGAAATAATTTTTTTTTTATATTAATTTTATAATAAACACGCATAAAAGAAAAATATTTAATTTGAATTTGGAAAATACTGCAATTTACTAGTGCAAGAAAGTTTAAGACATGCTCTGAATGAAATGTATATTCTTTATAATTCTTGAGATTTCTATGTCAGCTCTCACTCCTTTTATTGCGTAAAAACCAATTTGCGGTTGCTGAAATTTGTAGTAGCAAAGAGAATCTATTGCAGACGAAGCTAAAGTTTTAATTGCGATTCGAATCACAATCCAGATCGAAGAATCATGCCAATATCAGAATCAAAGCAACTGCCAAGAGGAAGTAAATTTTCTGTGCCACTTCATTCTTCATCCGTATTATTTGTAATATGATTTCCGGCCAAACGCCAGCAATCAAAAAAAATTGTTGTAGTCTGTGCATAATTATATACTCCGCCGTATCTCAATTGTAGTATTAGTAAGTATTTTTAACACAGGTATCGAGCTACACTAATTTCGAAGATCGCCAGTTTGGCTCTTTATGATTCACTAAAAGAAATTTTATAATTTCTGCACATCCAAGCGTTAAAACATTTAGTAATAATAGTAATTCTAAAGTCACTGGTGAAATATTATTACGACTACACGCAAAGAATAACATGATGAAATATGTTCACAGCTATTCAATCTCTTTTTAAGCAATTGGCTCTCATACAATAATTTATATGATTATTATTTCTGAAATTTCCAATACAAATACTGTAATTTTTAAGGGACAATATAATAGCTCTCTCTATCTGTGGCAGTTTGTCTCTTTCTTCATTCATTGTCGCTTCATTCAGTAGTTAGTAAAATTTAATATTTGCAAACAAAAAAATAGAAATTGTTACATGAGAATAGAAAAAAGTATATGTGATGATGTTGAATTTGGTAGCCCAGCTTGCCGAATCAATTTTTTTAAAGAACAAACACACACCGCGAAGCCATTTTGGTTTGCCTGCAGAAACACCCAGGGTCTAGATAGGAATCGAACCTGCGACTCCCAGACTAATAGTCAAGTACGCTATCTACTAGTCTAATGAAAAGAAACCTTTTTTCCATAGTTGCTATTTTTTAAATTAAAAATAATGCATATGTAACGAAATTTTCCCTTTAATTTGGCAATCAGAAATATCAAAAATAGGCGAATGCTCGTGAATACGAGTACATCCATTATACACAACACTTCTCTCTATTGCAATGTAAAATGTCAAATAAACTTATTCTTTAGAAAACGAGTCTACGTTTTTAATTTACTGAGTTTTGGGACATGAGTATGTTGCATTAAAGAATTGATATTTATAAAAAATTTATATTTTTAAGTAGACTTTGTTTAATATTTACTAACTTGCTCATACGCATTCATTCAATTTAATGTGTTTGTTTGCAGCAGTGCTGCCAGAAGCTGGAAGAAGAAAACGCTAAATCGGACTTTTAAAAAGGCCAGCAAAAGCTAGACAAAGGCTAAATGAAGTCTATTCATAATGCATCGTTTTATTTATTATTAAAAAAAATCCGCAAAACATGTTAAAAATTATTGAAAAAGTGCACTTCAGGTACATAACAAAAAAAGAATAAAAGGGTACATATTTTTAAATTCATATAAGTCAATACATAACATAATTTTCAGCTATTTATTTTGATATCAATTTAGTGTTTGATAAAAATTTAACCAAATATTTGTATTTAGGCATGATATAATAATTATTCAAAAAATAAAAAAATATATATACATGTACATATCTATCAGAGAATTACAAACGATACAAAAATAAATAAATTACTCTAGTATATATTGAATATTTTCAATACAAAATATTTTCCTTTTACATACCGGTATGTATTCATGTTCATATTTGTTTATATTTCTGCGCACCTATATGTATCGATAGGTACTCCAATGACTATGAGCGCATGTATTTTCCCATTTTCGTGTGATAAGTATTGCCAGAAAATTTGTCGGTAGTTGTATTATGGATTTCGTTTAGTAATTATTATGGCTAAAGTTATATTAAAGAATTCGCCTTAACTTCAAAAGGGTAAAATTTTACTATGAAGCTAATTTTTGCAAACATTTTTGAAAATAGTAAAACCTTACAAATAGATGAAGGTCCTCAAACAAAAAGATACCGAAACGAAAAAGGTAAGCTGCTGGCAAAAATTTCGAAAATCCGCAAAAATTTGCAAATTTTTCACATTCTTTTCATTTTTAAGTCTTTTTGGAAGATTTCACGACTTTTTTCAAAACTTTGCAACTTTTCACGAAATTTCGCGTTTTTTGCAATATGTGTGACTTTTTCTATTTTTTGTTGTTTCATCGACATCGACAACATTGTTTTAAATGATATTAAACATTCTAATTTTCTCAATGATTAGAAGTTATTGTGAATTTTCGTCTTTGTTGCAGTTTTTTGCGAGTTTTTCACATTCCTTGCACTTGTAGCTCGTTTTAGAAGATTTTACGGCTTTTAAAAATTTTGGAAAATTTGGCGAACTTTCTCGATTATCGCGGTATGATTGAGTTTTTAAGATTTTATAAAAATATGAACACAGAATATTGATCCAATAAGCATGAATTTCGCTGACCTTATTTTTATGAAAAATTCTTTTTACTCAAAAAGTTAATAATACCAAATAAAGAATTGCAATTTTTGCCTAAAACAATTATAAGTTGAAAACAAATTTATAGTTATATTTCTGCAAACAAATTTTTTCAAACACTACTACATTGTCTCTTATAGTCATATTAATGGATACCCATCGATTTATATCTATATTTGTGCGTATTCCTAACAACACAAAAAGCATTTTCTATTTATTTATGCCACGCCTATCGATATGCACACTTATTTACAATGGAACCCGTTGGTAGTCATAGCTTTCTGTGAACGTATCTTATACATTTTAATAATCCTACACTTTTGAATATCGATATGTGCTATGTATTGAAAATTATACACCTTTATCGTTCGCTGATATATATTCAATATATTATGAACTTTGATGTGAATTTATTATACAGGCATCATAATTTCCTCATCGCTAGAACTATCGTGTGCATAAATATTACGAGAATGTAATAATTTTATTAAATCACCGGAGGTTAATAAATCATGGCAGCATTTCTGTAATATTTTTAAAGATCATTGAATGCATGATAAAGAATTAAGCATTTTAATTTTTAATTTTAATGGTACTAAAAAACTTTTCAACCTCAACGTTACTAAAAGTTTATACTTCGGGGTGGTCCAATAAGATGTTTTATTTTCAATAGCCTGCCATTTGATTAGTTGTCATGACCAAACCTGGAACTTCATTGAAATTGTTAAAATACACTTAAAATATGTTGAAAGTTTCGCGGTTAAAGATCGAAAAACTAAGGCATTTTTGCGCCGTCGTGATGCACTTTCTCGGTTAGCAATTGTAAAACTGGTGGATAAGTTTAAGCAATTGGGATAGTGATGTGAAAAATTAAACTCGTGTACGTCGCTCAAATAAGAATATTACTGTTGCAACCCATAAAGTTACGGAAAACCCATGTTTGCCCAAAATAGACACTAAACCGCATTTTGAATAAAGATATTGATGGATGATAAATTATGGATGACGTTTATTTTCAGCAAGCTGACGCTACGTGCCACACTAGTAATGAGTTTCCGAAGAGGCAATCACGATTATATACCGAAATCTTATGATTTAAACACTTTATATATTTGGGGCTACGTTGGAGATATCGATTGGTTAGGGAAAATTTCATGAAAAGAATATGATCCTGCAAGTGTAGCTATTTCGCCCATTTCATTGATATTGTTTCCCATTATTATTGGAATAAACATCTCTTTACAGATAAACATTCGATGTTTTTGCTGAAAATTACTCTTTTTTTTATATATTTATATGAAACCTCTTATTGGAAGACCCTATATTATTATTTTTTTCCAGCTTATTCTTAAATTGTTTCACTTCCACCTAGAACACAACTGTTGGTTCAACATTTCTAACATAAAAGCTTTCGCCATTGGATTTCAATCAATGTATTTTTGTCTTTAGTGTACTTTCGTTTGTATATTAGATTAATTTTTTAAAGTTTCAAGATGATTCTATAGGTTTAGCAGAAAAAAAATTTAGCCTTTTTGAGGCTAAATTTAAAATACAAAAAGGCTAAACTGGCTCGTAGCATACTTTCTGGGATTAGCTAATGAACTGGTGCGTATGCGTGTTATTAGGGTTCGCATATAACCGAAGATGTTCATAATTGCGGTTACGATTAAATAAATCGTTTAACAGCGATTATAAATTAAGCGAAGATATTATTTTTGTTAATGTCATACAAATTTTCAAAAATAATAAGAAGCTTAGTTTGGTTTTATAGAGCGACTTTTTACCTAATTATAATTCGGTGATAGAAATATATACCTAACACTAAAAAATCGCGTATTTGTTTGAAAAAATAATTATTGTAAGAAATCTCGTTAAAGCGTGAGATTTAGCCTTCTTCTATTCAATATGAAATCGAATAAAAACGTATGGCTTCGAAACACATATTTGATTATTATACTTCGTATCAAAACAAAAATTCGTACATATTAATATATCAATAATACTATCTTAGACTGGGTTTAATTGGGTTTCCTGTTTTGTCATTAATTTCAGTTAACTATTGGCCTCCAAATTTAAGGTAACATCGTTTATGTTTTCGTATTTTCTCCCAATACATATATGCAATTTTTTTCTGTTTTTCTCGTGTTTTGAATACGTCTACATATTTAATTATTATATACAAAAATTAAGAATTTTATTTTTTTAAACGCAACGCTTAGCGTTGATAAATTTTATATGAAAAAATGCAATCTACATAAACAAAATATATTAGAATTTCTTAACGTTAAGCGTTTCCTTTTACAAAATAAGGTTCCAAATATTTATCAATAGAAAGTGAAGATTACTATTTAAATTGTATATTTAAATGTGTCATGCTGAACATATTTTTTATTTATTTAGTGATGAAACGCAGAAAATAAATTAATTTATTAACCATAAAAAAATCCAGTGAAGACGGTGGTAAATAGCTGACAAAACGTGGAGGACAAAGATGAGATAAATAGTTTTGTTTTATTTTCATCTTGTGTAACAGAAAAGTGACCTCAATTAGCCCAGAAAACGCAAACTAAAAACGGAAATAAAAGAATTTTTACACTAATATAACACATGTGTGCATAAATAAAAAGTACCTATTACTTTTTTTAAACTTGCAGTTATTCCCCTTAATTGTAATAATGCCAGAAAAAATGCCATGCAAAAGAAAAAGTTAATAATATGCGAAAAACGCATGCTTTTAACATTGACGAGCATGTCTTCATATTTAACGAAGCAGTTCGTCATTAAAATAGCTGCTTAGAACCAATGCAAGTTGGATGATTTGGTTACGTTTGTGTATGGTTTCGCGGAACTCATTTGTTTATACTTTTTTGAATGTATTATGAACGAGTTCCTGATACAAATGGAAAAACTAATTTAATGAATTTATTTTACTTTGAACATAAAACAATTTATATTAATCAAAGATTTTTTTTAATTTTTAGTTTCCCTTTATAGAATTCATTATAAAGTAAAATAAAGCAAAGTATAACATTTCGGACACGGAAACAAAAAACCACTTCAGTCTGTGAGGAAAAACTAATAATTAAATTGTAATGCTTTTCAAAGAAATAATCAAGCGTTTTAAACTACTTCAAAGCTATTTTGCTAACAAATAAAGTCTGAAAATTATTAATGTTTTAATACAAAAAATTTAAAAACCCAGTGTTGGTGTCAAAAGAGTTGACGCCTTGTATTAATTTATTTTATATTTAACTTTCTTTTAGAATTTTGTCGTACTGTTTTCTTATAATATGGGGATTCAAAGAGTATTTACAAAACCAAGTTTTTAAAATAATAACACGAAAAACTATCACGAGAAAAAACACGTACTCTAAAATTTCTCTCACACTTCTATTGTTTGGATATGATAGAATAATAAACATAGTTAAAATAGTCTTATTATTTTATCACAAAATTTTCAATTTCAAATTCATATATTGAATCGGACGTTCATAAGAACATAAACTGATAAAATGCTTTGCAATTTAAATTTTTATAAAAATATATTGAAAGGAATTGTTTGTCTCACGTTCAAATCCGAGTTTACCCATTTCTTTTTTTTTTAATTTTAAATTCGTTTTGGATAAATTCATTATTTTTAATTAAGAGCGAATTATTTGAAATAATTTATTATTCATCAAACTAGCAGAATGAATCAGTACTGATTTCATCAGCGTTCTTTGTTCGATTTTAATACTTTTGACGGTGGATACTAGTGATTAGGAATATCAACTATATAATCAAACGAATTAGAATACGAAAAGAGCAACTTATTAATTTTTTCTTGTTAAATCAATTATGGGTTAGTACGAAATCCCATCTCTGATGATTATTTGTTCCATATATTCCATACTCTCCCGCTTTTTCCAGAGCGATTTGCTGCTGAGATCAAGCTATTTCCCATTTTTCTTTACTTTGTTTTTGTCTTCTGAACAGAGAACGACAAACGATAGAATAATAAATAAATTACTCTAGCATATATTGAATATTTTCAATACAAAATATTTTTCGTATCTGTTCAATTTCATAATTGTATGTATCGGTGCGCATTTTATTTTATACCTGTATGTATTCATATTTGCTCATATTTGTTTATATCCATGCGTAGCTATATGTATCGATATCGGCACCCCTATGACTATGAAGCACATTTATTTTCAAATTTTTTGTTTGATAAGTATTGCCAGAAATTTTGTCTGTAATTGTATTATGGATTTCGTTGCGTAATTATAACGAAACAATTTCAAGCAAAATGCGATAAAGTTGTATAGAAAAATGCGCGGTAACTTCAATAGTATACAATTTTACTTTGAAGCAAATTTTTGCAAACATGTTTGAGAATAACAAAAGCTTAAAAATGGATGAATATCGCTATTTATAAGTAGCGACCGAAACGAAAAAAGTAAGCTGCTCGCGAATATTGCGAATATCCGCAAAAAATTTGCATAATTGAAAAAATTCGTAAAATCTTCTAAAAAGAACTAAAAGAGCAAGGAATGTTAATATTAAGTAGAAATTTGCAAAAATTCGCCAAAAAAATTCGCCTTGGAAAATTTAAAATATTTAATATCTTTTGGAAGTCAATACAGCAATGAAATAACAAATAATCACCCATATTGCAAAAATAGCTAAAAACAGCGAAAAGTTAACAAATGAGAAAAGGCGTAAAACTTCCTAAATAGAGGTAAAAACTTAAGGAATATGATATACACACATATGTATATGTCAAAGAAGGCTTTGGCAGCAATTTAATTTTTGCGGAATTTCGCGTTTTTTTTGCAATTTGGGTGACTTTTTTGTTTTTATTGCTTCATCGGCTTTTAAATAATACTAAATTTTCTCAATTATTGGAAGTTATTGCGATTTTTCTTATTTTTTGCAGTTTTTTGAGTTTTTCACATTCTTTGCATTTGTATTTCGTTTGAGAAGATTTTACGGCTTTTTCTAAATTTTGGAAAATTTAGCGTATTTTCGCGATATGACTCAGTGACTTTTTAATGCTTTAATGCAAAAATCTTTTTTACTCAAGAACATATGAGTAATATCTAAAACAAATATTAGTTAAAAATAAATTATTTCTTATTGTTATATTTCTGCAACCAATTTTTTCAAACACTACAACATTGTTTCTTTTAGTCATATTTATATTGTAGTCATTGCTTTCTGTGAACGTATTTGTTTGTACCCCTACATTTTAATAACCCTACACTTTTGAATATTGATATGTGCTATGTATTAAAAATTGTATACCTTTGTCATTCACTGCTTCTGAAGTTGACTTTCTTAGTATTCGACCACCTGTGACAATGTAAACATGGAGTTTTGACGGGTGCCTTCGATTTTAACAATTAATGTTTATGCGTAAACAACTAGACAAAAATGGAAAATAGCTTGATCCCAGCATACATTTTGATAAGTGGAAATTAAAAGTAAATGGTAATAAAACGCAGGTCATTATATTTCCAAATAATAAATCACCAAAACGCATTCCTATAAAACATTTTATACTGTCGGGGAAACGTGATGCCTATCACAGATGATATTAAATATATAGGTATCACTTTAGATAAAGTTTAAACAACATTTAAATTAAATTTTTGATAAAGCTATACAGTGCGGACGTACTCTTTTCCCCATACTTAATAGGAGGTCTAGGCTAAACCTTAAAAATAAAATATTGTTGTATAATATGTGTATTCGACCGATACCGGCTTACGGCTTTCGATAATGGTTTTAACAAACTCTTAGCATACAAAAAGGCTTTAGGTTATTCAAAACAAAAATTTGAAAATAATTCATAATAAATAATAAGATCTCCAGTGATTTGACGCTGTCATTTAATGAAAAATGCAGATTGTGTAGTTTTGAAATAATAACAAATTTACTAAACAGTCGCTGAGAATCTTAATAGTGCTTTACCAAGTTTCAGTATAACATTTTCAAGTTTGTAAGACGTTTTTGTGACAAATTTTCCTCTCGAGAGTATTATTAATAGTTTATTAATTTAATTGTTGTAGTACGCTTAATTAAAATATCATAACATAGTGCTTTATTCAGCTTCGCTAAAAAAAATTTACTACTAAAAAAATTAAAAAAAAGATATCCCTTTTCCAAATTGTTTGGTATAATAAACTGAATAGCAATTATATAAAACTTAAAATGAGTGATATATGGAGTAACATAATTTGAATCTGCATAAATCAATGAAAAAGAAAAGTATAGTAATAAGAATGCAAAAAACAAAATATCATTCAACAACCAATATTGCATGAATATGAAAAAGAAATATTAATAAAGTGATGTACAAACAAGTTGAAGGAATTATCACAAATTCTGAATAAAGAAACGTATATTAAAATGTGTGCCACAAAATAATTTAAATGTATATTATTACTAGCATATTTCTGCGACTTCATTGAAAATTAAAGAGAAATGGATTAACGCATGCATTTTGTTTCGACAAGTTAATGATGTGATGAATAAAACTAGTGTACATCACCCAAGAACCACTGGAAATATTGCTGTTGTAGCCCCTAGTGTTGAGGAAAACCCAGGTTTTCCATTTCTCGTCGATTTTTGGAATTTGGCATTCCACAATCGATACTACATCCTGTTTTGCATAAAAACTTACGTCTTAACGCTTTTGAATTTCAGTTAACTTATAAACTTACGCCTCTCGAGTCAGCAAAGTCGTGTCTTTGCTTATTAGACCCTTGAAATTGAAAAACCTCTCCATCTTCAACTTGTGACTGTTTGGTGCGGTTTTTGGTCTGGCGAGTTATTGGACGTTACTTTATCGAAAATGGGGCGGGAGTAAATGCTGCGGTACATTAGATGGATCAAACGATGATTAATGACCGTCTATGGCCGGAATCGGTAGATACTGATGTGGACGACGCACGGTGGCTGAAAATCGTTTTTCATTGGCCAAGTCTTTTTTTTTTTGTCACCGATTTTTAAAATTTTTACGCCCTTTTGCAGCTAATATATCCAGATTAAGGTAGCCAAAAAATTAGGTTAAACTATTGATAATTGTGAGCGTGGCATGCTGTCAAACTCAACGGTTTTTTGTAATTTCAGAAAAAGGTGTTTTTCTGTTGTTTTTTATCAAAAATAAATGGTTACTACTCGCAAGCTATCATCGATAATGGCCTGCGGTCTTTTTTATAATGTTGGTAGGATTATAGTCTTTAGTTTTTGTAAGTGGTCAGAGCTCTAGCGTTTAATATTAAGGGCGTTACGGAATATTTATGAAACTACTATATTTTTCTCAAATTTAAACTTTAGTAGAATAGAACTTCTAGGGAACAAAAGGGAACAAGAAATGTATACCACCCGGAGAAAGGTGAAAGTGTCCTCTTTACCGCTATATATACTTTTGCACCCGTGACGAGCCGTGTGTAGAACACTTTTTTCATTTTAATGAAATTACTCCAAAGTACTCGTATACAATGGTGTATATAATTTTCACTTTTTTGCCTAAAAGTTTATGTTTTTTACTTTAGACTACGTAAAACTAAAAAAATTAAATATAATACCTGCGAAAGGGTTTAATGGCTTTGCTTTGATCAGCCAAAAATAAGTCATAAAATTATCACAAAATTCTAAAGTAAACATATGATCTCTTTCTAAATTTAGCTGTTATCAAATGTTAGGTCAACCAAAGTCATAAACAATTTTATAACAATAATCGCGACATTAAAGCACTAAAAATAAAAAAACAACCCAACAACAACAACAAATATTGGCGAGATACTAATTAGTTTTACCTGATATTAAGGTCTGGACAACATGTGCAGTTTTGTGCAATTTAAGCACTACCTGCTATGAAATTAAAGATCAATGTGTGAATAACATGTATCTAAAAATGTATAAAACTACGGATTCGATAAGGGATTACTCAGTAATAAGTTAATCCTCTAGGTGTACGGGTAAAACATAACAGACGCAAATAAAAATATTCACAAAAATATGGAGAGCTTCAGTTATAAAGAACTGGCGGAAGAGTATTTTAGAAACAAAAACCAGGAAGATGTTCTTAGTTACGTTAAAATAAAATTAAACTTAAATTCGTGTAGCACCGAAATGCAAGAGCAATTATATAATTTCGTCAAAGCACTAAAAAAACGCTACAAAGAAGTTCGCTGCAGTAACCAAAACTTTTATATAAAAAGTGCAAACTGGTTAGAGGGCCAACTTATTGTCGCTGCAGAAAATCACACCAATTTCGGCAGAGGTACAACTACAATCTCTACTTGATGACACAACCGAACGCTTGCTACAATCAATAACAGGAAATGCGTTAAATAAATATGGGAACACAAAGTTAGTTCTTTTTTGTAAATGGGGATGTGATGGTTCTTCGGGACAAAAACAATACAAACAAGTTGTATGTGAAAATATTTCAGACTCGGATATGTTCATGTATTGTATATGTATCATTTGTACCATTGCGATTGAAAAAGATTTTGGAAGATTCAGAGCCTTCCACTAGTATAACGCAAACAATGGATATTTGGAAAAATGAGACACTATCTTCTACGAAATACTGCAGGCCAATCAAATTTGAATTCAAAAAAGAAACTCATGATGCCATTAACAAAGAAGTTAGTGATATAAAGGACCAAATTGCAACACTACAGCCATTACAATTACAGTTAGATGGGCAGCAAATTGAAGTAAGCTACCAATTAGTGCTGACAATGATAGATGGAAAAGTAGGTCAGGCTTTGACTAACACGAAGGCTGCATCCAGCTGCATTATATGCCAAGCAACATCAACCCAATTAAACCAAGTCCCGACAAAATCATTAGATAATACCGATGCATATGAATTTGGATTATCACCAGTACAAGCAAGAATACGACTATGGAACACATACTAAAAATCAGTTATGATTTGGATTTCGGGTCTTCAGGGTCAATAAGAAACAACGAAACTATCAAAGAGTTAAGAAGTTCAAAAAAGAAACATGTTCAAGATGAATATCGCAAATTTGGATTGATTATAGATCAGCCAAAACAAGAGTCAGGCAATACAAATGATGGCAATACCGCAAGAAGATTCTTTTCAGATCCAGAAACAGCATCTAAAATAACAGGAGTGGATTTAAACCTTATTTTCAGATTTAAAATAATCCTAGAAGTACTTGCGTGCAATGAAGAAATTTTGTCTAGAAAATTTGGAGATTATGCTAAGGAAACTGCAAAAATATATACAACCAACTACCCATGGAGAAATATGTCTGCAACAGTTCACAAAATCCTTTATCATGGAGAAGATGTCATTAAATATCATTTGGTGCCACTTGGAGATCTATCAGAGGAGGCTCAGGAAAAAAGGAACAAGGATTACAGATTTTATAGAGAGCACAATACTAGAAAAATTTCACGAAATTAAACAAATGAAGATCTATTTAATATATTATTGGCAACGTCAGATCCGTTTATCTCCAGTATTCGAAATCAATGGAAAGTGAAACATCGGGATTTAGATGAAGAAGCAAAAAAACTACTAAAGAACAGAGATAGCATAGAACAAAATATGGAATATTTGCAATCAATATTTGAGTCAAATGAATAATAATTATAATTGCCTTTCATTGTTATTTAAGTACGAAAAACATAGTATTAGTAAAAAATAATAATAAACAGAACCTACCATTGTTGCAAATGCTATTAAAATTTGTTGCAGTTTTTATTTTAAAAATTTTTTAAAATTATCAAATTTGAAAGCAAAAAATAATAAATTTTTCTGTAGTAATAGCAATATTTTTAGATAATACTATTAAAGTTTTTTTTTTAAATTTAACTATTCTTTGAGTGTAAACAAATTTGCAAATTTGTCAGCAACAAATTTTTAATTTTTCTGTAATAGCAAAATCTCCAGTTGATTTTACTATTTTTTTCAGTGTAAAATTTTTTTAAGTGTAACATTAAAAAAATTCCATTATTACAAAAAATATTTATAATTATTATTAATTTCCAAATATTAAATTTTTTAATAAATAAAAAAATAATAAACCCATATTTCACTCTAAAAGTTAAAAAAATTCAAAAGTTCAACTTTGACCTAGAATTCCTTAAAAAGTCCTCGATCAATTTTAATGTAATTTAAACTGAGTCAAGCTGAACTAAATATCTATCCAATAAAATAAAAATTACTTCAATATTTTGATCGGTTCAAAAGTTACAGAATTTTGGCCAATGAAAAACGATTTTCAGCCACTGTGCGACGTTTATTTTCAACAAAACGGAGTAACGTACCACACAGGCAATGATACCAATGCTGTTTTGTGTGAAAAGTTTTGACTATATTATTTTTGAAATGTCTATCAGAATTGGCTATCAAGATCTTGTGATTTAACACTTTTTGTTTGAGGCAGAATAGATTTATATTAATGTCCCACAATGAAATTAAAAATTCAAAGATGTAATTCGTGGAATTATCGAGGAAATAAAACCGCAAATGTGCGAATTGGTGATGAAAAATTTCTCGAAATCTGCCGGTCATTTGGCTAATAGTGTTTTCTTTTATTAATTACATTTAATTCGCTAGTTTCACTTTAACATACTCGTTTTGTACATATAAAAAAGGAATCTCTTATTTGTCAGCCATAAAATATACGGTGAAAATTACTAACAATGATATGCTTATATAAAAAGGAAAGACATTTCTTTGTTGATCCTTTGTCTAAAAAGCCAAGATATTTCTGAAAATTAGAAAATTTTTTTCTTCACTGCTTTGCATTGAAACTACCTAAAAGTATTACATAAAACGTTTTACAAAAAAGCAAGTTTTTATTAAGCATATAGTGTAATTCAAGTTAAGCCTAAAGTAGACAAATAATTATCTCTAAGATTTAGTTGGGTCCTATAATTTAAAATGATTCCGACTATTGTATTTGAGTATCAATCAGGATTATTTGAATATATTGCTATATTTATTGTGCGATCTCAGTCTTGCGTTTGCTGTCATAGTAAATCTACAATATAAGGTTCAGTCTCATTCAACGCAACCTCTTCTACTTCTATGAACTTTTCTTGGTCAATATGGCACGAAGAGACTAGTTAACATACATATATCTCACAGTTTCGTCAGACTTTTGCTATTATACTAGTAAAACTATAACCCATTTGCGAATAACATAATTTTTTTAAAACAAACATTAAGGAACATTTTTTGAATATTTAAAGTTTTGCCAATAATGAATATTTTACACCCTCAACTTGTTCAAATGACGCCACAAACTGGGGTTCAAATTGAATATACACCGCATGGTTTTGTTGACGTTTTACACTAAAATTAAATATATATATCAATATGAACCACATTTTGTGGTTTTTTATTGAAAAGCGTAATAATGACATTCTAGACCAAAATTATAACAACAAGATTGGAATCCGGGGTTAAATACAAGCCATAAAACTACCCTCCAAGCGATATGTTCTCCACCGAATCAGCCTCATCATTTGACACATCATCTGATATTAACATTCAAATCTCAACGAGTATAAAAACAAATAAAAGCGTACATACTCATGTATTAATACACTAACACAGTAACAGATGTCTACTTGAGCCATGAAATGCGTTGTCAGGTATGAAATTTAATAGGTTGACAAACAATTTGTCTGCCATTCATTCATATGTACATATGTATGGGCAAACACATGTTCAATTGTGATGTCTGTAAGAGAAACTAAAAATTACTTATTTACACCCACTCAGCATATGAATAAGACACACACAACATAGATGTCAATAGCATTCTTTTGTTTGCTTTTGAGTTTTATTAATTTGGTCGCTTTGTTCGTAAAAAGTTGAGAGCGAATGCGTTTGAATGTTTTTTGGCAGTTGAAAAATATTTTTTGAAATTTATATTCATTAGTGAAGTTGGGACGCGTTGTCTTGTATCTTGCATTTATTTATTTCTGCATATAAAAAACAGGGCTTGATCAAATTTGAGTGTTACTTGAAAAAATATAAAACTCAAGAAAGTAGAGACAATTTGATGGTGTGAAAGCTGGTCTATAATGCAAGATCTAGCAGACCTAACTTCATATTCTGTGAATATAGTCAGCATCTGTCATATTGTGGCTTTAAATTCTTTGGAAAGTCCTTCTAACATTCCAATGTTTAGCCAAAATTTGCATTTATGTTTGCTTGATGTTTTTCCATTTGAACTGAATTTGTATTAAAAAGCTGCTGAAAAGGCGAAGAGACTAACCGAAATATATATAACCTGTGAAAATTAACATAAAAAAATGGTTTCACTCGTATTCCCAATACTATATTCATAATATAAATAATTCGAGTTTATCAAACCTTTTTTTAATAAAAAACAAAATTGCAAATTCAAGATTTGTAGTAAAGTCACTTTCAAAGTTATGATTGAAGTGATTTCGTAGTTTCATAAGATAAAGCACACAAGTAAATCAATATTTTTGGGTTCCTTAATATCTAAGATATTGAATTGAAATATAAATATGTTGAAGCTTAATTTGTTCGGAAAAAATTTGAAAAAGCAAAAGAGGTTAGAGATGCTGTAGAGATTTTAAATCGTCAATACTAAAATTTCTTAATAGCCACCGGAAATTATTATTAAAGATCAGTACGAGTAAAGTTTAATATGCAAATGTAGAAATACTCGTAGTTTCAATAAAATTTAAGCAAACTTTCAAGGCGTTACGGTAAGATATTAAATAGTGGAAGGTAAACTATTTTTTTCTATTGGTGGAAATTCGGCAGTAAAAATAAGACTCAGGATGACAAGAAGAATTTCCTTAAATGCCTTAAAATTCTTAAAATTATATTTTCGACTATATACAGTGGAATCTCTCTTGAGCGAACACCAAAAGGACCATTGAAATGTGTCCACGAGATTGTCCAGCGGAAGAAAACTACAATCTTAAATCAGTAAAATTTGTCTATCATTGTTAGTTTTTATTTAAAACTACTTTTATTAAAATGATAAAAATATAAACAATACAATTGGGTTAAATAACCAAAGATCATGAATATGTATTGGATATGTAGTAAAAGTTTAAAATGTTTTATGCGTATTTACGAGTTTTATGAGTTATATCATTAATATATCCTCATACTAGCTTGGTCTGTTTTAGTCTTGGCAATAACATCTTGAAAATGTAAGTGAAGCGATGAAAATATAATTCGTAGCTTCTATATAACCTTGGCATTTTACAAACGCTATAAGATCCTGCGCTTTAGCCAAAGCCTCCTTATATGTCAATATGTTGATTCTTCGTTCTTAGAGATCTTCAATTTCATCTGTTAAATCATCAGAAATTTCTTGAGCTTCCAAAATTTGTTCTTCTAATCGAACGCGTGATTCCAAAGGTAATGTCTCAACTGGTAAATCATCATCAACGTCATACAAATCTTTTAAGCTTTGCTCACTGACTCCTGCAAGACATCTTTTCTGATTTTCGGATTGTATGTTTAATGGCAACCCATATTCAGCCTCAAATTCAACATTAAATGCTGTCGGACATTCATGCTTGTCAAACGTAAGCCCTGCCCATGAAAAACTCTGAAACAAACGAAATGTACGTCCAAAAGAATCTTTTTTGCCAATCATGCGCACGCGTTTAGTCTTGAGAGAGTCCGTTCAAGAGGGATCGATTGCAATGCTTATTTTATAAGACGTTTTCGGTATCGGTTAACAGTGTCTGTTCAAACGGGATATCCTCTTAACGGAAGTATCTGTATAGAAGATTCCACTTTATATATATGGGCAACGCCACATAGATTTTTTTCTGTCACAAAGCCTAAATTTTTTTACATCTGAAATGTCAAATGTGTATAGAATATGGCAGTACTATATGCCAGTGCAAAATTTGTGTCTGCTTTGATATTTTACATTCTTTTCATAAGTGGCACGTACAAGGCGTGGCTGAAATATATAGAAATGTCGGCGAAAAAGGTAAATTTTGTTGTTAATTTTTTGTACTTTAAGCAGATGATTACTTTTTTGGATAGAATATAAATCAAACTATTGATTAGCAAGCAAATTTGTGTACAATGCTTGGCTTTTGGACCAATTAGGGCTTAAAGTAATCAGCCGCCAATAAATGGTGACGTTACTGACAAATTTTTATAAAATGTTTTTTTATGCATTAACTAATTAGAAGAGGTTGGATGAGCTGATTTTTTATTTGAGTATTTTTGAAGTACTTTCATAATCAATGCTTAAATGAAGCATTATTTGCATATAGCAGGGTATTTTTGCTAAAAAAGATTGCGTGACGTTACTGACGGTTTCTTTTAATTTTTTGCTTAATTTAACGCAAAAACATTTGTGACAGTTCGTCTTCGCACCAAATCCGTAACATTGGGGACGAAACAGTAGTTTATACTACTTCTCAGCAAGGATACAATTAAATTTTTTTTTGTGATATTTTAGGTTTATTTATATTAAAAAAAAACTTCAACTGAAGTGATGCTTTAATTTTGCAACAATTAACAAGACTGAAATTAATAAAGACTTTCTTTTTTTCCGATAATAATGTTTTTATTTTAGTTCAAAATACTGATACAACATTTTTATCACCATTTAAGAAGAAATTTCACAATATTTCGCAAAAAAAAAAAACAGAAGTCAATTCGACATTTTTCGTACTAAATAGCCGCTAAAGCTGAAAAGTAGGGAAAAATTACAAATTTTTATTTTAATGATGCAAAACTAGTCAAAATCCAATTTCAACACTCAAGCTATACACATCATTGAAGATATAATTTATTTAACTAATACTCTATCATACAAAAGTCAGCTCTAAAGGGCAAGCACGATTTACTACAATTTTTTTATGAGATTAGTGCGAAAAATGGTTTTGTCTTAATATCTCCCCAGGTTTGCATCTTAAAACTCCTCTACTATGATTTTTTGGCCGTTTAGGGTCCCTCTATTAACCCAAGAAAAAAAAAGAGCCGAAAATCTTAACGAAATTCGTACGTGTGACGTTACTGCCATTTTGCGTCATTTTACTGACACTGCTTTTATGTAATTTACGTGATTAAAACATTAAATATTAAGCCCACCTTTAGGATAAAAATAATCTTTCATCCTTTTAACATACTGGGCAATAATAAACATTAACTCTTTTCAATTCGCTAATTTTTACACAAACGTTCAGTGACATCCAAACACACTTCCAAAATCCGGTGACGTTACTGACGGTTTAAAATGGCCATAACTTCACAACAAAACTAGATACAGCAAAATTGTCTGCGTGTGAAACAACAGTTATGACGAGAACTTTCATATGCCGCTCTCAAGTTGGGAGAAATAATTGTATTTTGTAAAGATATTGACCAAAATATGTATACGAGCGTAACGTTACTTACGGTGATCTTACCCATATACGGAAATAGTGTACATGTATTCTGTAGACGATTTTATACTTTTTGCCTTAATTTGCCAAAAAACTTGAATTTTTCTTCTTAATTTTTATTATTTTTTTTAACAATGTTTATTTGAATAAAACAAGAAATGTTTCTTTAATTTTCAGTGAGATTGCGAATTTTATATTTCTAGTGAAAAAGTCCGTAAAATCCAAAGCTAATGACCGTGATAAGCTACGCAATTGATTTTTCTTTTTAGTGTAAACCTTTTTGGGGTGGGTTAATGGGTCCCTATTTTTAGAAAAATTACGTGGAATAAGCTGCCACTCTAAAGCAATATATCATCATATGATTTCAATAAAGCCCTGTTACATTGAAAAAATTTTAGAGGACAAGGTTCTTAGTTTTATATTATTATATCTATTGCAGACTCACCTCTCTGTACAATTATCTTGTAAAATTGTCGATTAGTCTTCTTTTTCTGCTCCTCTTATTTTGCCACTCAAAGGCTGTTCATGTAAAGGCAGCTTCTGGATGGCACATTGGGTAACCCAGTCAGCCCCTTTGCATCTCACAATTGCGGTACGCATATGTATGTATGGTGTTTGGTTAATGACTGTCATCAAGTGAAAATATGCGAAAAATTAAGTTTATTGTTTTTTTTTAATAAAAATTATTTTAAATAAAAATTATTCGAAAAAATTTTAAGTTTGTGTGAATTAAAGCAAACGTAGTACTAGATTATAAAAAAGTAAAATATCGTATAGAAAAAAGTTGAAGCTATAAAAACATTAACGACAGCAGGCTGCACGCTTCTTACATGACTACAAATGTCGCTGGCTACAAATGTCGCCTTGTTGCCAGCTACTTAATTATTTTAAAAACGACCGCTACATAGTAAGGAGCTGATTCATTTATATTTCGGAGGTGCCACTAGTTGTTTTTGCTTTTTTAAAGTTACATTTTTTCAAAAAGTACAATTCAATGCAACAATAAAATGACAAAGAATCACTTATATGGCGAAAATAGCTAAAAATCGCGAAAAGTTGAAAAACTTTGAAACAGCCTTAAAGCTTCCTCAATGGAAGTAAAAACTTAAAGAATGTGATATGCATTCACATTCCTTACATTTTTACGTCATTTTAGAAGATTTTACGGCTTTTTCTAAATATTGAACATTTTCGCGATATAATTGACTCAGTGGCTATTTTGTTGCTTTACTGAAATTTTAAGATTTTATAAAAAGATGAACACAGAATATATATCTAACATGCAGGAATTTCATTGCCTTATTTTTATGCAAAAATTATTTTTACACCAAAAGTTAATACAAGAAAAAGAACTGCAATTTTTGCATTTTTTTTATTTATGCCTTATCAGAATCGAGTCGCGAATCAATCAGCTGAAATATGTTGTACTGTGTAATGCAACAAATTGAGAGATGGCACCTGGTGGCACTTGAAATTGATTAAAAATGTAAAAACAGATATGAGACAATGTATTAGTAGTGTTTTCTAACTGTGGGAAAGTATGGGTAAAATTGTAGGTCCAAATGCTTGGAGAGAAAAGGGATTTTTCTTATATGTTCATAAAAATAAACAAAAAAAAACTTAATTCTCTGCAGAGTTTATTTTTTCAATTTATTTATACTGAAATATCCTACTTTAAATAAAAACTAAAAAGAAAAACGTTATATATTCCGTATCGAATTTTTCTTTTAAATATTTTTCGAGACATTCGATTTAAAGGATACTTTTAAGGAGCAAAAGTTGTCAACATTTTGAAGATCCGCATCGTTCTACTGAAGGGCTCTGCTTCTGCCATTGATCATATGCATGGACTATTCTCTGTCAATCCTGCTCTATGACTCGTATTGAGGCATGACATTAAACGTGTGTTACAGGAGGCAACAGTCACTTGTTAAGCTCCATTGAGTGTTGTTGGAGCAAGCTGTAACCCTCTTTATAACAAAGTTAAGAATGCCGTTGAATATAAAAGATGAGATTGGTAGTAATAATATTAAACGTACAAATGGCACTGAGGTTCAGACATTTACTATGCTATTAAAATATAATAAAGCGCCGGGGTTAGATGGCATAAATGGTATTATCCTAAAAAATATGCCAGACTACTTTTATGAAATTCTAAGTAAAATATTCAATTGTTGTTTAATTAATGGCCTATTTCACCATACTTTCAAAAAATCAAAAGTAATACCGATTCATAAAAAGTGAAAGGATCCCAAACTACCCACCAGCTATTTGCCGATAAGCATCTTAAGTTTACTGGACAAGGTTTTTAAAAAAAATTATTCATAAAAGATTAGTTGATTTTGCAGATCAAAATAATATTATTAACCACCAACAGTTTGGATTCCGTAAGTAACACTCTACCGTATACCAAATAAAGCGAGATGTTAATTATATCGAAGATAACATAAGAAATCGCAAGAGTACTGGCATTGTTTTTCTCGATATAGAAAAATCTTTTGATACCATCTGGCACAATGGGATGTTATACAAACTCCATGCATTAGGTTTCCCTTTATATTTACAAAAAATTATACAAAGTTTCCTAAAGAACCGTATATTTGTTTTGTGTGTTGACGGGGACTTCTCAACAGAAAGAACAATACCAGCGGGATTGCCACAAGGGTCAGTACTATCACCTACACTCTACTCATTGTATACATCTGATGTTGAGGTGCACAGAAATCAGGAAGCAGCATTTTATGCTGATGACAGCGCTTTTACATGCAGTGGAAAACTTTCACATGCAATAATCAAGATAATACAAGAGAGCCTTACCACAAGCTAAAAATATTTTAATAAGTGGAAAATAAAAGTAAGTGATAATAAAACGCAGGCTATTATATTCCCATATAATAAATCACCAAAACGAATTCCTACTAAAATTTTGTACTGTCGGGGAAACGTGATTCCCATCAAAGATGATATTAAATATCTAGATATCACTTTAGATATATTAAACAACATGTGAATTACATCTGTGATAAAGCTATAAAATGTGGACGTGCTCTATACCCCATACTTAATAGGAGGTTTAAGCTCAAAATAAGATATTTTGTTGTACAATATGTGTATACTGACTTACGGCAGTCCAGCATGGTTTCACAAAACTGCTAAGACCCATACAAACAAGCTTCAGATTATCCAGAACAAAAATTTAAAAATAATTCATAATCTGCCCCCTAGATTTCCAACTGACTTACTGCACAATAGATTTAAACACAAAAAGTTAAACGCGTTTGCCAATGATCTGACGCTGTCATTTAATGAAAAATGCAGACTGTCTACTATTCTCCGCAAGGTTCTGTTGAAAACGAAATTGCTTGTGTGAATATTTTATTGCCAAAATTTTATGTCTCGAAAATTCCAGGTGCCCACAGACGCTAATTTTATTATTTTTTTATATACATTTTTTCTTTTTCTCCGTTGTTTTTATTTATAAGTCTAGTTTTTAAGTTCATTCTTTTTTATATAACTACTCTGTATTGTGCCGGGAGCAAACACTTAATTTACAAAAAATTTTATTATATACTAGCTGACCCGACAGACTTTGTCCTGCCTATTTTTATACCCTTCACCAAAAAATTTGGAAAAGGGGATATATAGGTTTGTCATTCCGTATGTAATTTCTTCATTGTTCATTTTTGACCCCATAAAGTATATATATTCTGGATCCTTATTGATAGAGAAGTCGAATGAGCGATGTCCGTCTGTCTGCTACATTTTGGTGTAGTTAGAATTAAGGCCAAAACACAACATAGAGAAATAAATTTTATACCATTTTCTTGGAATTTTTCATAAATTTGTTCGGTTTGAAAATAACAAGATATTGTCTAATAATTAATGAGATATAACCAAAAGACTTTTTTTGTTATATTTCCTATTCTCTTATTTTTTATGGCCCCAACTGTCCTACGGTCAATTTTATGAAGCAGATCTCTTGTATGGAGTTCTACGAAGGTTTAGACTGAAAATAATTAAAGTCGGTCCATTAACGACTAAAATATGAGCAAAAAAATGGCATTCGAAATAATTTTACTTTTAAAATTTTTTTTGGAAAAGTTGAGTGGGGATTCAATGCAACAACCTACTGGTTGGTAGTCACAATCGCTTCTCGTGCACCACAGAGCAGTTGTATTTTTCATAGTAGCTTACGCATTTAAGAACATAATATATCTTATTTATTATAAAATACTAAAACTTCAAATTCTTGATGGAAATTGGTGTGGTTGTTGTAAATCTTCCCTTTTTGTCACACAGATATCACATACATACATACTGAAATGCGTTCATGTGCCCTTGTACACATTGTGTGTATACATGTGCATAAATAAACAGTCGAAAAACAAAAATTTTTTGTTTGTTTGTTTGTTTCTTTAAACTTATTTTTGTACGTTTATTAGTATAATATTATGCACGCATATTACAGTATTTTTATCGCTTACATTTTCTTTTCGTACATATATAAATAACCATAATAATTTTTTATATTATTTATATTAAAGAAATGTAATGGATCGTCAAGACACTATGTACGAGTAAATATACAAAATCAATGAAATTGAATTTTAGTTTTGTTTTGAAAATGTATTAATATTTTATTTTTTATGACTATTTGTGATTTCAGAAGAAAAGCAAAATTTATGCTTATATCCTGTTTTATACTTGTGTAATTTTAATTATTTTCTATATTCAGGTGCAGAGCGTACCTGCAGTATATCAGAACCCGGTACTATTGTTGTATTTGTACAATCTGATAAAAAATCTTTTGACAATTAAAATATTGTTTGGATACTTAGTAACACATAACAAAGCAGAAAAATCTCTTCCCGGCTAGAATTTGATATCTGTTCCCAAATATTTTTTAATTGCAACTTTCAGTATACATATTTACTTTGCTTTTTTCTTATTTTTGGATTATATATTCAAAACTTGGTATTTAACTGTTGCTTTCAATATAAATTCCCATAAGAAATGTTTCTTTCATTCTGTAACATCAGTGAGTTAATCTTCAAAAGCACTTCAATTAATTGCCATTTTTCTATAAAATAAAAACAAAGTTTGATGTAAGAATTTAATTTAATATCAAGCTTCAAAATGTAATTAGCAAAGAAACTAAAAAGTTGAAAACCTCGCGAAAATAGCGCATATTCTAAAAATTGCAACTGCAATATTGGAAATTATTACCAAAATTTATTTAAAAAAAATCATATAATTGGCAATCGGCAGCCAAAAATCATGAAAAAATCTTTAAAATGCCAAAAATTCTTAAAAATATGCGAACATCAGGAAAATTGTATGAGTAAAAAAACTTAAAAAATATCATTTCCATTGTAAAAATTAAACTTTTATTCAAAACTATTTTGTATTTGGAATAAAAATATAAAATGCATTTGTATTTTGAATAAAAGTATTGCAAATACTTACTTTCCACAAATTTATATTTAGCTTCTAGATTGCAATATCCAATTGAATAATTTAATGTGGGCTTAATTAAAATGTATTCTAAGAATAGTTCGCAATTCATCAAATATTTTTCAAACAATCAGTTCCTATCGTACATATAACTTTGGATTTTTAGATCGGAATGTTTGGGGAAAATTTCCAAAAATAGTATATGCATTACATTTTTTTTGCATATTTTCGTATTTTCCAAAATTCAACATATACAAAATGATAAGTTAAGATCTTACGAGATTAAAAATTCATTTCTTCATATTCATATAAAATAAACTGGTCTTTCATTCAATAAAAACACCTAAAAAATCATAGTTTTGAGGAATATCGCATGTCGATAGCACTCACTACGGAATTGGACGCGGATTAATGGTTAAATATTACATAATATTCTCTTATTTTTTCGACCTTTTTTTAATAATTATAAAAGATTTTTCCAAGCTTTAGGTCAATTTATATAAAAAATGTGTATTATTTATTTTTTAATTTTTAAAAATATCGATATTTCGCCAATATCTTTGATTGGCTTCTTCAGGAAATTAAAATATTTTTTCAGTTTGATTTACATTATTTTAAAATTTTACATTTTTTGAAAAAACAAATATTGACAAAATTAGAAATGAAAAATTTAAAAAAAAAAACAAAAACAAACAAAAAACGGATATAGTATTTTCTATTTCCTTTTTCCGTTTTTATATAATAAATATCTGTAACTCTGCGCAACATTTGCCGTATCTGCCCTAAAATTCATCCTCTGATCTGTTGGAACATTTATAATCCGTAACATTTCTAGCAAATATCTACGCTTATAATTAGTTTCTGTATTTAAAATTGAAATATTATTAAAGATATTGGCGAAATATCGATATTTTTGAAAATTAAAAAATAAATAATACACATTTTTTATATAAATTGACCTAAAGCTTGGAAAAATCTTTTATAATGGTTAACTATTACGAAAATAAGCCGAATTATGGGTTGGAATTGACAGCAAAATGCTTTCTGTTTGCGATTTTTCGTAATTTTTCATATTTAGATCTCTGTCTTACTTAGTAAACGGAGAAGAAGATTTAAATAAAATTTGTTTTAATTAAATTCATCTGTTTTCTTAGCAGGCTGAATATGAATTACCGAATTCGTATTTTTTAAATCAATTGTGGTTGAAATTCCATTGTATTTCTATATCAGAAGTATACAGGTTATATTGAACCAAAACCTCTATCGTCTGGTCCAACCGCAAGACAGATAAGTAAATGGAAAAGTTAACAAAATTTTAAAAAGACCTCTAGTTTACATACGTACATCATACGAGTTTCAAAGAAAAAATTAAATTAAAATAATGAATTAAAATATGTTGTTATATTTTATAATTTAATATTTTTTCTTTATTTCTTTTCTTTCATTATATAATTATTTTACCACTGTACAAAATCCTATCTGATAACATATTGGATATTTTTGAAAAATAAACCTTTTATCGTTCATAAAATTGGAAAAATGCAAAAATTAAAAAAATATATTATAAATGAGATTGTGCTTGGTTTTTTAAATAAATTGTGGAACAAACTTTTTTCAAATAAAAAGTAAAAGTAATAAAAACAACTAAAATGTATCGAAAATTCTAAAAAAAAAAATAGCATTGTGTTGTGTTCAGGATTCGAAACCGTGCCACCGGGTAAGAAGGTACGGTTTCAAATCCTGAC
The DNA here is from genome assembly GCA_956483585.1 of Gymnocheta viridis. Taxonomy (NCBI): domain Eukaryota; kingdom Metazoa; phylum Arthropoda; class Insecta; order Diptera; family Tachinidae; genus Gymnocheta; species Gymnocheta viridis. The sequence continues at coordinate 66,012,963 of OY101441.1, forward strand.
CAACCATTTATTAATTTTTTTTTAATTTTTGATACATTTTAGTTATTTTTATTACTCTTACTTTTTATTTGAAAAAGTTCGTTTTTTTAAGAATTTTTGATAGCTTTAATTTATTTTCAATGTGAAGATAATATTGGAACATTTTAATCATTAGACTAGCAGATTTATGCAATAGGTGTCGATATTTTTTATCTATTTTGGGAGAATTTCTTCATTATTAAACCTGTTCTTACGTTTCAAATCATTTCTTTGTTTAGTCGAAGACCACTGGCTTATTCATAAAGACGTTGAAACACTACTTGGATGTGTGAAAAAATATATAAGTGCTAATAAGGGAAATATGAAATAGAGATTAGAACCAATAATGCGTGATCGTGATTAATTTTTTGTTTCCATCACGTGGGGGTGCGTCCGTGAGACGGTGAGTGGCAATTTTTTTTGCTTTGATGTAATTTTTTCCATTTAAATAATTTTTTTTTAATTTTTTTTCGTATTTCGTGGGCGCGAATTTTCGTGATTGTGACTTCTTTCGTCACTCCATACTATTGTGAAGGGTATATAAGATTCGGCACAGCCGAATATATCTCTCTTACTTGTTTGTAATAATTTTGTATGTTTGCGAAATGATATTGAAAATGTGTAAACAGAGTAAAAATTATGGAAAAAATACATTTCTGATTGACGATTCTTTTAAGAATGATTATATTTATAAGATTTTGAACATGTTTTATTTTGAATTGAGATCACAGAGATTTGAAAGGTGTTTTATTTGCACTTCGACTGTAAGAACGACGTTCGAGTAACAAAAGCAAAAAAATGTTTTGTTTCGATTGGCTAACTTTCACCATTTCGGTTATTTTAATGCTTTACGATACACGACATATTTTGTTTTGGTATCTGGGGCGTAAAAAGTTGAAGGTTTTCCAACACGGGAACAGGCGACATACAACTGATCATGCGAAAAGCATGGATTTTCCAGGTTAATGCCGCAAACACTCAATGACTGTTCTTGTTAAATTTGAAGAATACTAAACTAACGGTATGTGTTGGACAGATCGCGAGCAACACAAAAGTAAAAAACAAATGAGTTATTTTCATGTGATAATGAAAAAAAAGAAGAATCGATAGTGTATTCAAAAATTGCAAATTGCCTGAATTCGAAACTTCATGATCAACAAATAATTAAAAATATATTAGGTATATTAAAAAAGAAAGCGTAGAAAAGGGCGTGGTCAATTAAGCTTGTACATGCATATTTTCCGAACTTAAGACGTTGTAAAATCCCATAGAAAAACACAATTTTAATTTTTTTTGTGAATTTTTCAAGTTTGAAAGCAACTTTTTCAAATTTTCTTTCCATCGAAACCTTTTTAGACTATTACGCATATTTAAAAGAAAAAAATGAGCGAAATCGGTCACGCCGTTCTCTAGTTATGCGCTTACCAACGGACATAATTTCATTTTTATTTATATAAATATTCACTCAAATTGATAAGATTGTTACTGTCTAACATTAAAAACATTATTTGCCGTATTCATAAAAAAATAAATGTATTTTAAAGAGAATTTGTATGAAAAATTTTTCTTAAAATACATTTCAAATACAAATTATTTTTTATGAATACGGCCCTATAGTTTTTTTGTAATACTATTTTTAATTATTTACCTTGTAATATTTATTTTTGAAGTCTCAAATAAATCTAAATTAACTTCTTTAATTTTTCGTTATTATTTATTATTTAAATATTTTGTGTTCACTTTATTGTGAGTAGTTTGTCTGCATCAATGAGTTTATTATCATTTAGTACACTGGAATTCGATCAGTTGTATATATTTTTGGTATGAGATATTATTTTTGTAGGATACTTTTACATTTTTTTTAAGGAGAAGTAACACTCAGGCAATTTTAGTATGCCTACCAACCCGTAGGTGTGTTACCTTCATTGGGAAAGGGATAGTGAGAGAGGACAGATGGTGAAAGAGAGAAAGCTTAATTTGTACAACTCTGATATTGCGCGCTGTGTTAGTTTTTAGATCAGTGTTGCAACGCTTCTGATGTCAAGTAGGCGCATTAAATGTGTTTTTAAGCTGTTGTAGCCATTTTATTAATTATTTTACTTCGCCGGCGATTTTTAATACAATACAATACTCACGCTCACGTGAGTGGAAAAAAAAGTTAGTCACAATCACGAAAACTCACGGTCACGATATACTCAAGAAAAAATCACAACCTATAAGTATTTATACATTCAAATTTCTGAATGCAAATAGAAAAATCTAATATACAATTAGAAAATTCTGCAATAAAAGAGGAAAATTATGTTCAACTGACAAACATACTTTTCTGAAACAATTTGTTAGTTTTGAAATACAATTTTTAAATTTTGATATATGGGTAAGTCCTAGAAACAGACCACCAAAAAAAATTTTTTGGAAGTGATCTAACTTATCTTATATCTTTTTTTATCGAACATTTCGACGATCATTAATGCACAAATTATTGCCAATTCCTCCCGTACCTCAGATTTTCTAATTTTATATCAAAAATTAACACTTTTTAGGTATTCAAATCATTACTTTAGTGTTGAAGATGGCCCGATCGAAAGCTATATTTTTAAACATTGAATTCACTTCAATTTTAGTAAAAAAATTTTGTGTTTACTATTTTCGAAACATTGAAATTAGGTATGAAATTTCAGAATAAAAAATAGTATGCAGAAAATGTAACGTGCGTCACAAAGGGTTCACGTCTTTTAATAAAAAAAAAAGAAATTTTTTGGTTGCAAATAAGTTATTTTAGAATTCTCTTATATTTTTTTCTCTTAGGAACTAGATTTTGTGTCCTTTATTATGCAAAATTCGCAAAAAATAGAAAAACACACTTTAACTTTCAAAGTTACTTCGTTTTTTTGTAGCGGTAATTTGTACCATCCGATCCTGCTAAACACCATGCATAAGTTGAAGGTACCTCTTTTGAAAGACCAAACATTTTTTATGTATATTAATGTGAAAACGCGCACGAATTTAGGGTTCGTCACAAAGGATTTACACATATGTATGTATGTATGTATGTATGTATGTATGTATGTATGTATGTATGTATGTATGTATGTATGTATGTATGTATGTATGTATGTATGTATGTATGTATGTATGTATGTATGTATGTATGTATGTATGTATGTATGTATGTATGTATGTATGTATGTATGTATGTATGTATGTATGTATGTATGTATGTATGTATGTATGTATGTATGTATGTATGTATGTATGTATGTATGTATGTATGTATGTATGTATGTATGTATGTATGTATGTATGTATGTATGTATGTATGTATGTATGCATGTATGTATGTATGTATGTATGTATGTATGTATGTATGTATGTATTTATGTATGTATCATGCGATTTCAAATTTTGTAGTTAAAAGGAAATTTAACAATCGAAAATTCTTAAAGAATATATAAATTTTCTTTTATTTTAAAGTTTTGAAGTTAAATAAGCAATCTGTGTAAAATATTAAGATTAAGCAGGATTTTGTACTTTAGCGTTAATAGATAATAGATAAATAGATTTATGCAGAAATAAAATTTTGTCAACGAAAAGTCTGTGTCACATCTCTTCAATTTTTGCAGAATTGGAAGATCTTTACCTTTTTTTTCGAAAACATAAAATTTCTAGGTCTTGTTCGTCTGTGTGAACGCGAATGAAAAAACGAAAGAGAATTGCAGATGTTTTTCTTCCAAATGTTCGCCAGTCGAAACTCGGACTTATACTGCTCTCGTCAATTCAAATTATCGGTACAACGTTTTATGTCTTCATGACAAATTTGAAAACCACGTACCTATTAAACTTGTTTTATGACACTTGTGTTATGTCTTCATGACTTCATGATTAAAAATAGGAAAAAAAATTCCAAAATCGGATAAATCACGAAACAATCACGCAAAAATTCTACTCATGCACGCTTACTCACGTTAAGTTTTTTATACTCACGCCCATGCACGCTCACGTTCAAAAAACTGCTCACGATCATGCACGCTAATCACGTGAGCGGTGCCCATCTCTAATATCATCCCCTTTATATAATTTCAATGGTGTAGAATACACATGTATACTACATGACAAGAATATATTTACATACGAATATAAACATATACATAATTTTAATAGATATTACAACGAATTTTGATATTTGTAGGAAACTTTTATGTTAATATTTAAAATACACTCACATGTACGAATAATATAAGTATTCGTATTTTAATATATTCAGAAAATTTGTTTATTATACACAGGCGAATGTATGAAGAAACAAATAAGTATGTAAAATAAGCTTTCTAATTTTTTGTTTTCTTTGCAGCTGCGTTCGTCGATTTCCAATGAATTTACCACTAGAATCTGTTAAGCACGTGGCATATGAACTTTTTTAAATAATTTAATAATTGCATACAGAATTGAATGTGCAATGGCCAGTAGTTTTTTAGTGAGCTAGTAGTTTAAAACTTGAAGGAATTCATCAGTAAGGCTTTTCAGTCTGTGAAATCGGTTTATGATCATTTTTTTTTTGATTAGACAACTATGTACACTGCTTAAAATTTGCCCCGAATGAGAGCTAATGAAAAATTGCTACTAAAGATATTATATAAAAAATATTTAAAACCTTAAAAAATCCTTTATACATTTTGTATATATATATACTACCAAATGAAAAAAATTACATTGAATTTGGCCTTGTACGATAAAAATTCATAATATGCATATGACAGCCATATTTAGTATAGTATTTATGTACAAGGATTGTCGTTCGAATAATTCTAATAAACCAGATCTCTTTATTTAATTGTAGAGAAAAAAATTATCTTCTATTAGTTTTTTTTTTGAAATTACATATTATAAAATAATTTTCTTAACTGCATTTGTCGCCACATATTTGCTAGTTCTTATTTTTCACATACAGGCTTTCGTTTTTACAAGCATGCTGACGTTGCCAATCAATCTTTCAACAAAAGTTTGACCTTAAATCACTCACATGAATCGGCATAAAACTTTCCTCCGCCATTAAATATCCATTCATTTCCAGACCATTTTGTTGAAAATCGAGGACCTGTAAAGTTAGCTTTGAGAATTAAAAATTCTTCTGATTCTTGATTCGATTTGAACACATAATACATCTAAGTTGACTTGGTATTTTTTGGGGGTTATGACCATTTTTTTTCTGTCTTCTCCGTTAACTCTAGAGGACGTTTGCCTACCTTCATTGTCCTTCTTGTCGCTCAGATACGTGCGTGCTATATGCATGCGAAACCATAACTGATCAACAATATCATCAGGGTTTGTAATGCAGTATAATCTCCATGAATTTGAAATAGTCATATCCACTACGTAAGTAAACAAGACCCACCACCACCCCTCCCATGCCTTTATTGTAAATTTGGAAAACATGAGTTACGTCTACATCAACTTTTTCTTTCTTCATAGAATACCATCTTTTAACTTTCCCTATAGGCTCAAGAGTATCGAAATTTGTTCCAATCGTGCAAACATTATTATCATTCCATCTAACCATAAGGATTTCGTTTGTCTTATCAAAGCTGTAGTCGTATTGAGCCCTGGGCTTTTTACGCATATTCTTTGATGAAATCAATGAACAGCGTTTAGTTCTGTTTTCACGCAAAGTTCCAGTTGCTCTGTATCCAAGGCTTTTCAGGTCTACAAGAAGGTCATAATTCATAAAAAAAAAAATTATCCAAGTAAGCCACACGTTCTTTTGGTATTGTTGGTGCTTTTGCTAACAAACCCTTCACAACGCGAGATCCAAGAGGATCAGTGATAATCTCGGAAGTTTTTCCACAATATATGTCAAATGTATAGCAATAACCATCGAAGATGGTCAGCGCCCAAGTACAATACCCGTATCGTGCGGGTTTGCCCATTATAAATTGTTTGGCTGAATGGTGGCCAAAGTACTTAACCATTAATTCGTCAATGGAGAAATTTTGATGTAACATTCCGAATTGACAAAACTTTTTTTGCAAAACATCACAAAGTGGATGCATTTTTAACATCTTATCAGTGGTTGTCATAGACAAAGCGTTATCTTCAAAATGCAAGTTCCTTTTAATTTTTTAACATGCAGTCTGAAACTAATGGCACACCTAGGTCGTCATCTAAGCTCCAATATGACCTTTCACTAGGTAATTTATGATATCCGGTAAGTATAAGTATGCCCAAGAATTTACGGATTCCCTCCTTGGTAAAAAAGCTATCGTGCCTATTGTTTTGTCCGGCATATATTATTGTACTTTGCGTTGCGATAAGTTCTAGCAGTTCATTGTCAAAAAGGTGCTCAAAGACTTTTACTGGGGTCATATCTTGTAAGATTTGTGAAACATTAGCACGTCGGTCTTCGATAGACTTTTGATCTGAATTACATGGAAAAACCGAATAAAAAGGGGAACATTTTCTCCAAGTTGGAGACACAGCACTAGTTTCAATTATTTTCCTCTTTGGCACATTCCGTGAAGTAGATGATGCGAATGTTTTAAGGGTTTGTCGTTATCGCTGCTCCATTGATCTTCAGCGGTAATGGCAGCCCTGTAGGTAACAACTTCTACATTACCGGGAACATCTCTAGGTAATATATTCCCATACAAATCATCGTCTCCACCTTCCTCTTCATCGCTGACAACGCCTGGACTGGGAGGCTGGTGCCATAAATACATCGTAAGCATCATCTTCATTATTTTGGCTAATAATGGCACGTATTGCTTCATTTAACCCAAAGTTGTTTTTGTTGCGTGTAATAGTATATCGGCTCGACATTTTATTCCTTTCGAAGTAACTATTTTAGTTAATAACGTTAATAATAGGTTGCTAATTGAAAAAAATAACAACAAAATGGGTAAAAACTTCTCGAAAGCCCAGTACAAAAATTAAAATGAATGTCTTCACTGTGTTACTTTATCTTACCTCAAACGCCCAGTGTACCAAACTTAGTACAGCAGCACTTTTTATATTACAGCACGGACAACTCTATACGAACTAAACTGTTTTATGCAGCTTTTATTAGAATGAGATAATATCAAGTAAGTATATTGCTTTTTGGCGCTTTTCAAAACCAAATTATATCAAATAAACCAAAAAAACACTAACTCGCCAACACGAAATAAATCTTTAACAAAAAATGGGGATTCATTTTATTTTACATTCTTATTTTACAATTATGACTTATTATAGCTACATGGTTATTGGTTTTATGAATGAAAAACTGCTTTAGATTATTTTTATTTCAACTTGAAGTTGTTAATAAAAAAATAATGTATTTATTCAAAAAATTATCTAACAAGTAAAAGTGATATATTCTATATATCTTATATATCCTTCACAATATTATGGAGTGTCGAAAGAAGTCACATTCACGAAAATTCACCTTCACGAAATATGAAAAAAATATAAAAAAAGTTAAGAATTAATGGCAAAGTCAGCCATAAATTATGAATTTCGTAAGAAATTTGAAACCCTTTCTTGCCGAGATTGCATTATAAAAATATTAACATCCCCTTATTAGCAGTTAAATCATTTCTCACACATCCAAGAAGTGTTTCAACGCGTTTATCAAAAAGCCAATGGTCTTCAACTAAACGAGTAAATGATTTGAAACGTAAGAAAAGGTTTAATAATGAAGAAATTCTCCCAAAATTGATAAAAAAATATCGCAGTCTATTATATAAATGATTAAAATTTCTTCATATTGAAAATAATTTAAAGCTATCAAAAACTCTTAAAAAATAGAAAAAACCTTTTCAAATAAAAAATAAAAGTAATAAAAACATCTAAAATGTATCAAAAATTCTTTAAAAAAATAGCATATTGTAGTTCGAATTTGAAACCGGTTTTACTTTTTATTTGAAAAAGTTTGTTCCACAATTTATTTGAAAAACCAGGGCACATTCTCATTTATAATATATGTTATAATTTTTGCGTTTTTTTCCAATCTTATGAACGATAAAAGGTTTATTTTTAAAAAATACCCAAAATGTTATCAGATAGGATTTTGTACAGCGATAAAATAATTATATAATGAATTCAGTAAGTTGTCGACGTTTGTATTTGATATAATATAATAATAATACCAAAAATAAAAATAACTTGACGGTGTAAGAAAAAATTTTAAATTATAAAATATAACAACATATTTTAATTCATTATTTTAATTTAATTTTTTATTTGAAACTCGTATGATTTACGTATGTATGTAAACTAGTGGTATTCTGATAGTTGTCTTTTTAAAATTTTGATACTTTTTCCACTTACTTATCTGTATTGCGGTTGGACCAGACGATAAAGGTTTTGGTTCAATATAATCTGTATATTTCTGATATAGAAGCACAATCGAATTTCAACCACAATTGATTTAAAAAATACGAATTCGATAATTCATATTCAGCCTGCTAAGAAAACAGATGGATTTAATTAAAAACATTTTTTATTTAAATCTTCTTTTGCATTTGTAAAATTTTACTTGTGTAAGACAGAGAAATAAATATGAGAAAGTACGATCAAATCGCAAAGAGAAAGCTTTTTGGTATCAAATCCAACCCATAGATTCGGCTTATTTTCGTAATATTTTGCCATTAAATTGCATCCAATTACGTAATTCGTGCTATCGACAAGTCGATATTCCGCAAAACTATGATTTCTTGGAAGTTTTTAATGAATTTAAGACTAGTTCATATTATTTGAATATGAAGAAATAAATTTTTTATCTAGTAAGATTTTAACATATCATTTTGTATATGTTGAATTGGGGAAAATACGAAAATATGCAAACAAAATACAAATATGTATACATATACCATTTTTAGACACAGTACAGCTCACGAATTATTATCGCAACGCGATTCAAATGTTTTGGAAATTTTCCTCAAACATTCCGATCTGAAATTCCAAATTTCATGTGTATGTACATATATGATGGGAACTGCCCTGCCGGCAATGAGGTAGTCGACTACAAAAAAAGCCAACTTTAAGTCAACTTTTATAAACTAACTTAAAGCTAACTACTAAGCAGTGCAAAATTTACATTAACCAAAATGTATATTGTGTACAGTATTTTTCGTTTGTTTTTGGTTAACAACAACAGCAGTCTTTGCTTAAATGTATTTACATATGTACATATGAAGTCGATATTGAAGTGCCGCTTGTCAAAAACTTCTACAGATATAATGTCAACAAATTTGTGCATGAAGATAAATTTGGATGGAGTCCATGGTAAAAAGCGTTTAAAAGACTTTAAGCTTTTTTATGACGCCTTAACAGGTAAGTCCTAACTTGAAAATATATGTACATATGTAACCATTAAACCAAAAATATATACGAATGTGCATACATGTATTCTAAACAGATCCCTGGCGGTCACTTGGGTTTCAAGACGTAGAAAAAGACCTATGTAATTAACTTTAAGTTATTTGAAAAGTAATGCAGAGTTAACTTAAAGTTAACTTAGTTTCCGACAGGGTGATTGTTTGAAATATATTTGATGAATTGCGAACGATTTTTAGAATACATTTTAATAAAGCCCAAATTAAATTATTAACTTGGATAAAACAATCTAGAAGCTATATATAAATTTGTGGAAAATAGGTATTTACAATACTTGTATTCAAAACACAAAAGCATTTTAATTTTTCTATTCCAAATACAAAATTGTTTTTAACCGTAGAACTCATAACCCGTGTACCCCATTATAATTTTTAACAATTTTCAGCTTCGCAGAAAAAATATTTAATATTAAATACCGTTAAATAAACATATAAACAAATTAATTAAATAGTTTAATATATTTAATAAAATTTTCAGTTATTTATTAATTATTACAACAAAAAATGATGCCAATAAATGCATATAAATGAAAGGAACTCCAATTTCTTATTTGTCATACATAAAAAATTACGATTTGTTTGCAAACACACTGGTTCCTTATTTTTTATTGAACAGAAGCATATTCATGCACAGTATATACATACACATATTCATGCAAAACATAAGTACAATAAGGGGATGTGAACCGTTGAAACATTTTTGGCGACAATGCAGGTGTAAGATTTTTAGTAGTAGAGAAATATATAGAAATGTCAATTCCGATAGTAAATATGTCTTCAAAATATAGCGCAAATCTATCTTCCAGTGCATATAAAAAGTAATGGAATATTACACATATGGTGAAATATTCCTATGAATTTTTATATATTTTTTTGTTTTATAGATTGAGTGTTACGGAAAAGGAGGCATATATTCAGTCTCTTTTTGATGCTGTTGTGGACGATGACGAAAACTCTTTATCTGAGGACGAGGAAAAGTTCAATATAAGAGATGTCGAAATTTCTAATGTGGAAGACGTTCCTGAAAATGAAGATTTAGAGGAAGTAGTATCTGACGAATCAGATTACAATGATGAAGAGCAAAAGCAGCGATAAATCTGAGCGTGGAAAAATTTATTTCACGTGATAGTACTGAGTGGAACGCCCAACCAAACGTCACTCGCCAAGCACTGGTGCAAAACATAGTGTGACAACGTTGTGGGGCGTCAAAGCATACCGCATGATGTCCATGGAACAAACATATAAATGTTTTATGAGTTCGGAAATGGTGGATATTATTATGCGTCACACCGATTAAAAAGCAATAAATTGTTATAAGGCATGGAACGAAAACCACCCCAATTCAACTCCAAAGGTATGGGAAGAAGTCAAAGTAGCAGAGTTGTATGATTTTTTTAAAATACTAATTATGGCAGGCACAAACCGCAGCAGTCAGAAGACTTATGGAGCGCCAGAAATTTCCCACTGTATCGCGCAGTAATGGGAAGCAACCGCTTTTGTGCACTACTGCGTTTCATAAGATTTGATGATGCAAACACCCGGGCATACGTATTACAACAGATAAAGCTGCACCGATAAGAGATATGTATATGGACTATGATGAATGACAATCTAGCTTCGCACTACAAGCGTAGTGAAAATTTGACGATCGATGAACAACTTTTTCCTTATCGTGGCCGCACGCATTTCACGCAGTATATCCCGTCGAAACCTGCAAAATACGGAATAAAAGTTTGGTGGATTTGCGACGCTACGAATTCTTTTCCACTGCTGCCAAGTGCAGAGGATCCGCCCGAAATATAACAATGGAGAATTTTTTCACAACCTTGGGGCTTGCAGAGCAGTTACTATCCTGGAATTTAACGCAAGTTGGAACGCTCAGGAAATATAAAACATATATTCCAGCAGAATTGGAAGCGCAGAAGGATACATGTATTGGTTCAACGACGCTTTATGTTCCTCGTAAAAACAAAGCTGTGTTGCTGCTTTCGTCGATGCGAGATAGCAGAGAGTGGCAAGCCAGAAATTATAGAGTTTTACAATAAAACCAAAGGTAGCGTCGACGTCATGGATCAGTTATTCTCACAACAAAAATAGCTATAGAAAGTTACCTAAATCGACCAGTAGAAACTATTAGCGAAAGCGGTCTACCAAGATCGACTGCAGTAAGATCGAGAAACCCAGTAACTGGATCTTGCTATTTATGCTACAAGCAGGAAACAAAACGGAGAAGGAAAACGCGGAAAGCATGTAGCCTTTGCAAGAAACCACTCAATAACGAACTGCGTCAGCATTTCTTGTGACCGGAATAATTAATTAATTTTTATATAATTTTGTTTTTTTTTGTATTCACTTTTCTTAATGCATATTCAAAAATTCTCAGTAAAAATTTCATGATAAAATCTTTGAACAGCCTCTTATTTGCTCATTTTTTAATATAAAAACTGTTGGGTAAACGGGTACCCCGGTTATGTGTTTGCGTAGGTGTCATCTTTGGAAGTTTATAGCTATGGAACCACTGAACTGAATTTTATAAATGATCAATAAAACGACTCAAAAAGACTTTAATTTCCTAGATCCAAAGTTTCAATACTCTATTTGTATTGGTTTTGCAGCTAGGAACGTTTAAAGTTCCTAGTGGACACACGGGTACCCGGTTATGCATCCTACGGTTCATAAAAGTTTAATTTTCACAATGGAAGTGATATTTTGCAAGTTGTTTTACTCTATAATTTTGCTGTGTTTTAATCAATTTTAAATCATGCAATGTTTTTAATATTCGCGTATTTTTAAGAATTTTCGCCATTTTATAGATTTTCTCAAGACTTTTGGCAATCGGCACAATTATATGTTTTTTTTTAAATAAATTTTGGGAATAATTTCCAATATTGCAGTTGCAATTTTCAGATTATGCGCTATTTTCGCGGGGTTTTCAAGTTTTTAGTTTCTTTGCTAATTACATTTTGGAGCTTGATATCAAATTAAATTCTTTCATCAAACTTTGTTTTCATTTTATAGAAAAAGCAATTAATTGAAGTGCTTTTGAAGATTAAGCCACTGATGTTACAGACTGAAAGAAACAGTTCTTATGGGAATTTATATTGAAATCAACAGTTAAATACCAAGTTGTGAATATAAAATCAAAAATTAGAAAAAAGCAAAGTACACATATTACTGAAAGTTTTAATTAAAAAATATTTGGGAACAGATATCAGATTTTTGCCGGGAAGAGATTTTTCTGCTTTGTTATGTGTAACTTAGTATGCAAACAACATTTTAATTGTCAAAAGATTTTTTATCACATTACAATAATAATATCGGGTTCTGAAATATTGCAAGTACGCTCTGCACCTGAATATAAAAAATAATTAAAAATATTATTCTGTGCACACAAGCATGACTATAGAACAAATAAAAAAAAAGCTTTATGTCAGGCCCAGGATGTAAGCATCAATTTTGCCTGTCTTCTGAAATCACAAATAGTCATAAAAAATGAAATGTTAAGACATTTTTAAAATAAAACTAAAATTGATTTTGTATATTTGACGATCCATCGATTGGTGTTGACAAACGTCGAAGTGGACCAACTTCAATTATTTGCAGTATAAAACTTTGTAGAAGTCCATACAAGAGTATGCTTCATGAAATTGACCGTAGGACAGCTGGGGCCATAAAAAACAACAGAATAGGACAAATAACAATAAAAGTCTTTTAGAAATGTCTCGTTAATTATTTGACAGAATTTTTAATTTTTACACTTAACAATTCTCAGACAAATGCCAGCAGAGTGACCAAAAATTTAGGTATCTATTTTGTGTGAGGCCTTAGTTCTCGATATCTATAAATATCCAGAAAATATATACTTTATGGGGTCTTAAATGAGTAATGTAGACATTACATGTGGAATGAGAAACCTATATATCCCTTTTCCAAATTTTTTAGTGAAGGGTATAAAAATTAGAAACAAATGGGTAAACTTGGATTTGAACTTGAGCCGAAAAATTCGATTCAATATGGAAATATATAAGTTAGACTATTATTAAGAAATTATATCCTGTAATTTGTGGCCATTTTTGCTTCGCACACGCGTGCTAATTTTAACCGGATAAGTTGTATATTTTTTGCAGAAAGAATAAAATAAATAATAAAATAAACATCATTTACAATAAATATGGGAATACTAAAGTTTTACGGAATCAGCAAAATTTTCCAGTTTATTTGTTTAATCAATTATGTATTTAACTCCTACTAAATTTTAGTTTTGCATGAGTGTGAGTCATACCTAAAAATCTATGTACGAATACTTAATCGTACTCAAATATATTGCAATGGGATTAATTCAGAAAATCAATCTTGAACTTTCTTAAATAAAGCCAAGAATACTTAAGTCAAGTGCAAAAATCAAATTAACTCATTTACACTCAAAGTATTCAAGTATTTTCTACTTACTTTGACTACGAGTCGTACTAAAAATTTTGAGTTCCAGTAATAATAAAATGTACTTTAATCAAACCGCAAACGGGATTACTTTAGATAACCAACCCTAGAGTTTCTTAAAATGAGTACAAAATTCTTTAATCACGTGAAAATTCTTGAATTAACCAAAAAATTTATAAATTAGTTTGAGCATTTGAATCCGTTCTTTCTGTACTTGATTTTAGTAAATCTGAGATTACCGTACTTTCAACACCGATTAGAATTGATTTAACTACGGATGGATTGATTTTTCTTTTGAGTGTATAAGCTTGCAATTGCTGTTTTATATGCATTATGGCTGAGTTGGTTAAGGAGTTGGTTGATAAGCGTTCGATAATAGAGTTTAAAATTAATAAAAAATAGAATTGAAAGAAGTAAAAAATAGAGTTTTAAAAATAAAATGTTAAATAACCACTTAAAATCTACTCTGCTACTGGATTGATTTAAAATACAAATTGGGCAGCTGCAGATTTGAGTACTTGATGGAAGTGGATTTGGATGGATGATACAATTCTACTACGCAAATTGGTCTTTCATTATCCCTCCGAACCACCTTCAACTAGTTCAATCGAAAGCGATTAAGGTTAAGAGTTTAGTACTCGAAGAATCCGTACTTAAATAGTAAATGGTGTAATAGAATTCGTAGTTGCCGTACTTTTGACACAATTTTGGCTTTATTTAATTACGAATAGCTTGACTTTTTTGCAGTGTGTTTTTTTTTATCCTAAATTCATTTAATTCTTATATTCAGGGTATAAGTATAAAAGATAATCTGTGCATTAAAAGTCATAAAAAAATTCGTCTAAATCCAAAGAATTAAAAATCAAAGAAAATTAAATTTATACAAATTTAATACTCTGGAAAACTGAACATTGTTAATAGAATATTATTGTGCTTGTCATCAAAGAATTTTTTTAATGAAATTTTCCTTAAATGTTGGTTTATTTCTTGCTAAATGTGAGGAAATGTGCGTATACGCACTTTAGAAACCACACGCACTCGTTTACAATATGTGTATAATAGGCCTATAACGAAATATTTGTCCCGTGGTAGCATGTGTTGTTTTATTTACGAATGCATATAATTCGGCTTATTTGGAAAATCTCACATAAAATCCCCAACCCGAACTTAAAAAAGTAATACCATTTCCTTTAATATGTCCTATTCGATTTTGTAAGGATAATTTTGATATTTAGAAAACTGTAAAATAGTTATGTATATGCCTAGTGTTTATGGTATAACGCATGAACGTGTGTTGTATGTTTGTCTTTATAATTTGCATCATTATTATTTTCCGCATAATAACTTTAGCATACCGAGCAATAAAATTTGTGTTTTTTAGCATGACACCATAATGTGTTTATGCGCTTGTTTTGTAAGTATGAATGGATATTAGAATTATTATTTTTATGAAAGATTTCATATACAAATGTATATATACATACATGGAATGAAATGCAAAAACTTCTTAAAAAGTGTGATATATAAGCAACCACCATCTAGCAATATGTTAAGTATGTAATATATCACTTTAATTGAAATATTATACTGAAACTTGGTCCTACAAATTGTTTTCGTTTATCAAGATCATGGTTGTTGTATATATGCAGCTTTTTTTCTACGTAAGAAACTTTAAGTAGCTTGTTAATAAGGGAAAACAAAAATACCCTTCAAAGTAGCCTAAATAACATTCATCACGAAGAAGAAGTATCTGATTTTAGCGTACTGCATATTTAACCAACTTACACATCAGAACTATTCACACAAATGAACAATAAAATATATTGATATGAAAATTTATGGCTTGAGTACAAATCTGAGTTTACCCATATCTTCTTAATTTAAGAAATTATTTTTGGATAAATTCATTATTTTATTAAGAGAGTACTTTTTATTTGAAACAATTTATTCATCAGACCAGCAGAACGGATCAGTACTGATTTCGAGGTCGCTACACCATCTCATCAGCGTTCATTCTTTGATTTTACCACTTTTGACGGTGGATTTGAACTTAAGCCATAAGTTTTCATTTCAATATATACCTTAAACAGTTCAACAATTACGTATAAATATTAACAATAAAATATAATATATGCTGGTTTTGCTAATTTGGAAGAAAATTGTTAAGAGGCGGATAAGGCAGGGACATTGACAGTCGCTTGTAGAAATTCCTGTAAGCTATAAGTTTCTTATTATAAGATTTCGTCTTTTCGGATAACTAATGTTCAGTGTTTCTTAATTTTCTAATCCAAAAAAGGGTTATGATTTTTAATAGATTTACTTCTAATATCGGAATTAACTATGGCGAAAAATATGTTGCCCAGTTGGAAGTTTGCTTAAAAATGAAATGCTATTTTTAATGTTTATAAGTAATTAGTCGAACTTTTTTTTATTAATATTTATATATTGAAACGATTAATTTTGGCTCAAGTTCAAACCCGAATTTACCCATTTATTTATTCTAATTTATTTTGCATTTTTATTAAGAAAATTTTTTGGATAAATTCATTATTTTTTTATTAAGAGAGTACTATATATAGAACAATTTTTATTATTCATCATATTAGCAGAACGGATACTACTGATTTCGAGGTCGCTACACCATCTCATCAGCTTTCTTTGTTCAATTTTACCACTTTTGACGGTGGATACTAGTGATCAGGAATATCAACTATTTAACCGTATTATTTAACAAATTAGAATACGAAAAGTACAAACTTATTCATTTTCACATGTCAAATCAATTTCGGTTAGTACGAAATCCCATCTATGATGAATAACTACTCTATATATTCTAGTCTCTCTTGCTTATTCAGCGCCATTGGCTACTGAGAATAAACGGTACTTAATCATGTTGTTAGGTTTCTGTCATTTGTAGTTGAATTTCTTTTTTAGTATTCAACCAACTATGACCACGTAAACATGCAGATTTTTTTGACGCGTGCCATCGTTATTTATAATTAATGTTTATAAGTAAATGAATGCTATTTTACCTATCAAGAACTTGGTCTTCTTTTTGATCCCACAAAGGACATCGCTTTTATCTGCCACGTTTATTCATTGCCATTCGCTGTATTCGCTTCACAATTATTTCTTAATTGAAATATCATTCTAAATTGATTTTTAGAATCTCGCGCTCCTGATGCCGAAACATTTTTGTGTGTGTCTTTTAAAACAAAACGGATAGATTCCATCAACATTAACAACCCTTTGCTCATTGCCTATCCGATGGAGAAAAGATTTTGTTTTAGTTGTGGCACGTGTTGAACGTTTGCCAGAACCCGAGGTACCTATTTGTAGTTTAAAGAGGCTGTAATTCAGGATATTACCCAACCTTTGATGGGTAATTTTTCATTATTAACAATATAACCAAATGGATTAGAATGCGTTAGTTGTAACTCTGAAAACCATTCCTTGCGGGATTTCATATGTTCTTTAACATCAGAGTCTGCAATCCACACAAATATGACACCTGTTGTTGATGCAATAAATGCAACCCCGTCGTCACTTTACTCTCTATATTTGAATGCTCTTGTCTTTGTTTGATTGGTTTTTTCTTCGCACGACATTATTTTCCACAGTGTCCAATTTTGTGACGATAGTTGCATTTTGATGTTTTTTCCTTTATACGAAAGACCTTTTTTGCTTTTCCGATTTCGCATTAATGGCGTTTCTCCTATCTCTGCATCGTTATTTCTTTTAAGCTGATCTTCTGGTAGAAGTTTTGCCATCAAGTTTTCTACGGTTCGGCTCTTTTTATATTGTTATGTGTTGTCAGATAACTTCTCACTTTACGCTTCTATTTTGGCTGCTACTGATGACACCTGTGAAACATACGCAGCAACAGACTCAGTTATCTTCTTGCAATTTAATAGAATAATATTCTTCATACAAGCACATTACTTTCACTTCAGTTTCTTTGTCATGAATAATTTGCAGTATTTCATAGACTTCGTTTGAAGCTAAACATGATAATACATGATATACCGCTTCTTTTTCTATTGAAAAAATAAGTATTCCGATGGTTTTACCACCACGCTTCATCCATTAGTCCATCTGATCTTGGGATAAATAATTTTCAAACTTTGTGATTCTCTTAATTATATTTAGTAAATCTTTTCCTTTTAGCACTGTATCGATAATAAACTTCCTCAACCTCTAGTTGCTGCTCTTTAGCCGGTGATAGATGGTGATAGATATGGATGGCCATGTTCAATACAATAATTTTTTTAAATAAATTTAAAAGAAGCTCTTTTGCAAATTAATATTTTATTTGAGTACACTACACTAGGCCTATAAACTAATGTAAAATATTTTTTACACTTCAAGCATTTAAAGGAAAAAATAATACAAATAAAGCAAAAATAAGTACAAAGATAAAAGGTAAGTGCAAAACGCATAATACATGTAAATAAAAACAACCAATCAGCATACGACACGTATGCAGTATTTAACAAAGAATAATAGGCGACAAGTAATGCAATATTACAGTGTTGTAATTAAACAAAGTCCCTTTTCACAAAGAAGAAAACGTTTTCCCCTTTATTGTGCAAAGTCTTGTCGACGTCTAATTAACCCAAAATTAAAAATAAGCACTTTGTACTCTTTAGCAGCAGGGACTGACAGTCTTCTATTATGCTTTAAGGCCTAGAAATTGTACCAGTTGCTGTCGACAGCGAGTGTTTATTTTTTTGTGTTGGGTTGAGGTAATGTCAAAAAATAATTACAGAATAAGAGGAAATTATTCCATACAATAAAGGCCGAGGCAGATAGTATCCGTCGTACGTTGCTTTTTTCAACTGACATTAAAGTATCGGCGGAGTAGGTTGACACAATAAGTACTTGGTTGACGGACATTAAATCAGCTGGATTTGATGAAACATTTTAAATGAAAATCGAGGATATTCTGGAGTTTCTTTTAATTGTAATTTTTATTAAATCTAATTAATTTAGTTTTGTCACCACACAACACAAAAAGTTATATAAAAACGAAGCAAAAAAAACTAATAGTTGTCAAAGTACTCAACGTACGTTAAAAGTTAAATGTTCTCCAACTGTAGTAATTTGCATTGACGCAGACGTGCGGAATGTGACAAAGCTCATAAGAAAATCTATATTTCAATTTAGTTGGCAGTTTAAAAAAGCAACGTATAACATACGACGGATTCTGTATGCCCCCGGCCTTAACTATCGGGCTATTTTGCAAGCTACAAAAGTTGAAATCATATGCTTACGAATTTATCTTCGTACACAATAAATATATCAAAATAAATAAAATAATAAATATAATAAAAATAAATATATATTGAACAAGTAAGAGAGATATATTCGGCCCACGAAATACGAAAAAAAAAATTAAAAAAAAAATTATTTAAATGGAAAAAATTACATTAAAGCAAAAAAAATTGCCACTCACCGTCTCACGGATGCACCCGCACGTGATGGAAACAAAAAATTAATCACGATCACGCATTATTGGTTCTAATCTCTATTTCATAGTATAGGCTGATTTCATAAACACAGCTTCCAAAGCAACACTGGAAGCATGAGTTTACAAGGCATTCTCGTGTTGCTTTCCAAACTGCGTTTATGAAATCAGCCATAAATTATGAATTTCGTAACAAATTTGTTACATTTTCTTGCCTAGAGTGCATTATAAAAATATTAACATGATTCAACGTCAATAAGCCAGTGGTCTTCGACTAAACAAAGAAATGATTTGAATCGTAAGAAAATGTTTAATAATGAAGAAAGTCTCCCAAAATAGATAAAAAATATGGACACCTATTACATAAATCTGCTAGTCTAATGATTAAAATGTTCCAATATTATCTGCACATTGAAAATAATTTAAAGTAATCAAAAATTCTTAAAAAAAGAACGAACTTTTTCAAATAAAAAGTAAAAGTATTAAAAATAACTAAAATGTATCAAAAATTAAAAAAAAATTAATAAATGGTTGGTCAGGATTTGAAACCGTACCTTCTTACCCGGTAGCACGGTTTCGAATCCTGTACACAACACAATGCTATTTTTTTAAATTTTCGATACATTTTAGTTGTTTTTATTACTTTTACTTTTTATTTGAAAAAAGTTTGTTCCACAATTTATTTAAAAAACCAAGCACAATCTCATTTATAATATATTTTTTTAATTTTTGCATTTTTCCAATTTTATGAACGATAAAAGGTTTATTTTTCAAAAATATCCAATATGTTATCAGATAGGATTTTGTACAGTGATAAAATAATTATATAATGAATTTAGTAAGTTGTCGACGTTTTTATTTGATATAATATAATATTTAACAAAAATAAAAGTAACTTGACGGTGTAAGAAAAAATATTAAATTATAAAATATAACAACATATTTTAATTCATTATTTTAATTTAATTTTTTCTTTGAAGCTCGTATGATGTACGTATGTAAACTAGTGGTATTCTTATAGTTGTCTTTTTAAAATTTTGATACTTTTTCCACTTACTTATCTGTATTGCGGTTTGACCGGACGATAACGGTTTTGGTTCAATATAACCTGTATATTTCTGATATAGAAACACAGTGGAATTTCAACCACAGTTGATTTAAAAAATACGAATTCGGTAATTCATATTCAGCCTGCTAAGAAAACAGATGAATTTAATTAAAAACAAATTTTATTTAAATCTTCTTCTGCGTTTACTAAGTAAGACAGATCTAAATATGAAAAATTACGATAAAATCGCAAACAGAAAGCATTTTGCTCTCAAATCCAACCCATAATTCGGCTTATTTTCGTAATATTTAACAATTAATCCGCGTCCAATTCCGTAGTGCGTGCTATCGACATGCGATATTCCTCAAAACTATGATTTTTTAGGTGTTTTTATTGAATGAAAGACCAGTTTATTTTATATGAATATGAAGAAATCAATTTTTTATCTCGTAAGATCTTAACTTATCATTTTGTATATGTTGAATTGGGGAAAATACGAAAATATGCAAAAAAAAAATGAAATACAAATATGTATTCATATACTATTTTTGGAAATTTTTCCCAAATATTCCGATCTAAAAATCCAAAGTTCATATGTATGTATATGATAGGAACTGATTGTTTGAAAAATATTTAATGAATTGCGAACTATTCTTAGAATACATTTTAATTAAGCCCACATTAAATTATTCAATTGGATAATGCAATCTAGAAGCTAAATATAAATTTGTGGACAGTAGGTATTTGCAATACTTTTATTCAAAATACAAATGCATTTTAAATTTTTATTCCAAATTCAGAATAGTTTTGAATAAAAGTTTAATTTTTACAATGGAAATGATATTTTTTAAGTTTTTTTACTGTATAATGTTGCTGTTTTTTAATCAATATTAATCATACAATTTTCCTGATGTTCGCATATTTTTAAGAATTTTTGGCATTTTAGAGATTTTTTCAAGATTTTTGGCTGCCGATTGCCAATTATATGATTTTTTTTAATAAATTTTGGTAATAATTTTCAATATTGCAGTTGCAATTTTTAGAATATGCGCTATTTTCGCGGGGTTTTCAATTTTTTAGTTTCTTTGCTAATTACAATTTGGAGCTTGATATCAAATTAAATTCTTACATCAAACTTTGTTTTTATTTTATAGAAAAGGCAATTAATTGAAGTGCTTTTGAAGATTAACTCACTGATGTTACAGAATGAAAGAAACATTTCTTATCAAATTCTAGCCGGGAAGAGATTTTTCTGCTTTGTTAAGTGTTACTAAGTATCCAAACAACATTTTAATTGTCAAAAGATTTTTTATCACATTGTACAAATACAATAATAGTACCGGGTTCTGATATACTGCAGGTACGCTCTGCACCTGAATATAGAAAATAATTAAAATTACACAAGTATAAAACAGGATATAAGCATCAATTTTGCCTTTCTTCTGAAATCACAAATAGTCATAAAAATGAAATATTAATACATTTTCAAAACAAAACTAAAATTCAATTTCATTGATTTTGTATATTTAGTCTTGACGATCCATTACATTTCTTTAATATAAATAATATAAAAAATTATTATGGTTATTTATATACGAAAAGAAAATGTAAGCGATAAAAAATACTGTGTGGAATGTAAGTGTGACAAAAAGGGAAGAATCAAGAACTTCATGTTTTTGTATTTTTTAATAAATAAGATATATTATGTATGTACTTAAACGCGTAAACTAACATGTTAAATGCAGCTGCTGTGTAGTGCATGAGAAGCGCTTGTGATCACCAACGTGTAAGGTTGTAGGTATGAATCCCAACGAAAATTTTAAAATTTTTTTTTTTAAATTTTTTAAAGTAAAATTATTTCGAATACCATTTGTTTGTCCGTTATGGACCGACTTCAATTATTTTCAGTCTAAACCTTCGTAGAACTAGATACAAGAGATCTGCTTCATAAAATTGATCGTAGGACTGCTCGGGCCATAAAAAAGCAACAGAATAGGAAATATAACAAAAAAGTCTTTTGGCTATATCTCATTAATTATTGGACCGAGCTTTGTTATTTTCAAACCGAACAAATTTATGAAAAATTCCAAGAGAATGGTATAAAATTTATGTCTCTATGTTTGTGTGAGGCCTTAATTCTACTCACACCAAAATATAGAAAACCGACAGACGGACAGATGGACATCGCTCATTCGACTTCTCTATCTATAAGGATCCAGAATATATATACTTTATAGGGTCTTAAATGAATAATGAAGAAATTACATACGGAATGACAAACCTATATATCCCCTTTCCAAATTTTTTGGTGAAGGGTATAAAAATATTGAAAAAATAAAGCTTTTGTAACTATTAGCATTGTGTATCTCGCAGCACATATTTATGTCACTTAATACAGTTATAAGTCAAGGTTCCAGGGTTTTAACTATGAATATGGTCAGAATTTTATCTAATTATAACAAATTATTTAAGATTGTGCAGCTAAATAATAAAGTCGATGAATTCAAACTAGTTTATGAAAATTCTGATGTTGATGTTGTATGTGTTTCTGAAACTTGGCTAGCAACTTCAACAGCTAATAATCTTATATGACCTAGTGGCTACAAAGCTATTAAAACAGATAGAGAAAGTCATGGTGGCGGTGTTGCGGTATTCGTGAAAAATTTTATATCATGAAGGGTATGTCATAGGTCTACATTTGCTTGTAGCGCAATCAACCAAGATATTGAAATGGTTTTTGTTGAAGTTTTATCATGTGGTAAGAAAATGCTAGTGGGCTGTATCTATAGACCAAATAATAGAATACCGTTAACGACGTTGTATTCAACACTTTAAATTTTTGCCACAATGTATGACGATATCGTCATTACTGGTGACTTTAACTCTAACATTTTAATGGATACAAATCTTCTTAAAAACTTGATATCTCTTGGTCTTTTCCCTGCCAACATTACATGTCCAACTCATCACACCTCTACGACTAGTACAGATCTATCCTTCTTGTCCAATACTAGCAAAATACTTTTGTGTGATCAGATTTCTGCCCCGTGTTTTTCCAAGCACGATTTAATATTCCTAACTTACAATTATCATGTACAAAAAATTTACCAGCGTATTAGTTATCATGAAAAAATTTTAAAATTATTTTTTGTTTCATATGTAAAAATTCGAAAGAAAATTTTTTTTCGATATCGACGAACTGCCTGTTAAGGCATACAGACTAGAGATATAATTTTATAAATAAAATAAAGGTATTTCGACGAACGTTTTGTTATGCGTCGTGTACATAGAAAGAATAACAAAAATTGCTGAAAGGTCGCAGTTAGTAATTATATACTAGAGTGGTCGTAATTTTAGATCTTTCGGCTCAAGGCGGAAATTTGTTAGGTTTGATATAAAAATAAAAACTGTGAAATTTGAGCGCGATACATTAATGTTTAGAGGTCGCACATTTGGTCTGAAAATTGAAAAATATGTTTTTTTTGAAAATTTCGACTTCCGTCCACCCCAGTGCAAAATTGATTCACCCTACCGTTTTGAGATTTTCTATTTCATAAAGAGGCATTCATAACAAATCTATAACATTTTCAATCACTTAAATCAGATAATAAACACCAAAGATATTGTGAAAAACGTAAAACTTTTATTGAGAAGTTAAGGAATATTTGGTATACATCGGGTATTTTTGGCGATATTTTTCAACAGTCAATATTAAAAATTGTTTCTGCTCCTCATCGTTAGTAAGAATCGAATTAAACTCCTCCATCATTTTTATTTTTCGTTCGGATACATCATTTACTACAATTATTTTATTAACGATTTCCAAACCTTCGATATATTTATACATATTTAGTTAAAACAAAAGTAAAGAGGCAAAATAAATGTTCGGCTAGCTCAGAATATTCGGTATAATTGTTTCTTAAACCAGTTTGTGTAACGCATAATCTTATAAAAATTATATACCCGTTTGCCTCAAAATACCGCAGAGTATAAAAAAGGAATAATATATTACATTGACGAACAAGATACATCTTGGAATTTTGTTAAGCCAATTGTGGTACATTTCGCCGACCCTACTAACAGACTGCTTGTCAGACTCCTTGACAGAGTGCGTTCCCTATTATATATTCTCTGTCCCTAATTATGACATCATTTACTTATTTAAGATACACATGGCATTGGCCATCCTTCCCCTTTTGATTTAAATTACAAATTCATATTTTTCTTATTACTCTGAATCTGAAGATCTCGAATACTGAATATAATAAGAAGAAGAGAACAATATGGGATCGGACCGACTATCGGACAAAACCAATGTGTTTTTGTTTGTGTGTTTTACAAAATTATGAATGATTTAATACAGTGTTGGATAATTACAAAAATAAAGATAAAATACACTTTACTCACAACTGAACATACTCCAAGTATTTACATTCATGATGTTTAGAGACTGAAGGGCCCCGCAATCAATACATGACGACGGTAATAATGAAGGTTGTTGTTGTTGCTTTTAAAAGATCAAAGTTATTTTTGCAATTATAATACTTAATTAAGGCTTACAATTAAGATTTTTTTAATTACACTCGAAAAATAATGGTAGTATATTTTTGAAGTAATATAAGTATATATTACATCATAATCTTGGATATAAAATTAGGGAATTTTTTTAACAGTATTTGTGTATTAATAAAAATTAATGCAATTCAATTTTAAGTTCAAATGAGCTGCTATTTATTACTGAGGTATTATTTTATTGTTTTTAATGTTGACATTCCCTTTTTTACAAAAACTTGTATTAAAGATTCTTTTTAAGTTTATTGTAGGAATATGATATGCCGGTAAAAAGAGGATGATTTGGTATGTTAACTTTATATAAGTATAATATTAAGAAATGTTCTGCACTAGTGGCTTTAGGCTAGTTTTAATGTATTTATAGGAAAATTTAAAAGGCCAGCACGAGCTCTTTGAAAGATTTTACATTTTAATAGAGATTAATATTGCTCGTTTTCCAAACGCTTTTGGCTACATGATGATCCATATTCTTGTGCTTAACCAATTGGAAACTTGCAGTAGATTTTAGTTCATGCATTAGCCTAGAACATTGCTATTCAACCTTTTTGGCTCGTGTACCACTAAATTCACGACAAACTTTTCGCGTACCACCAAAAAAAATATAATGTACTGAAAAAATAATTAGATCAATATATACCAAACAATTTTAAAATTTTTAATCCATTTTATTTATTAATAATAAAAAACAATAAAATTAAAAAAAAATAATAAAAATCACAAAAAACATAACAAGAACATGTACATTAAAAATATATTTTAATAAGGAAATCTTTCATTTAATTTTTTATTAAATGTATGTAGATGAGAGTGTTACTTAAATTTAAAAATTCAAAATTTTACAAAAAAGGTATACTTTTATGATGATTTTTCTTTTTGTTTCCAATTGCAAAATAGAAATCGTAAAAATTTTAAAAGATTTCGCGCACCACCTGGAAATTTTTCGCGTACCACCAAGTGGTACGCGTACCATAGGTTGAATGGCACTGGCCTAGAATTTACGTGTTTAAGGGAAGTTGTTGGTTATGCTGATAGTGTTGATTATAGTCACTGTGAACGAGTCCACGTTTGTGCTTAATTCTGGGACGGAATTCTGTATAACGCTCCAACATAATTTGCTGCAAAGTGTAATGTAGATATCTGTCTGCTTTTCTTCCTGACGCAAAAATCATCCACACTAATCAATTTTATTGTTTTTCCACTTTTGGTCCTAGCCCAGGGAAAAAAATATTTTTCCAGAAACTTATGTTTTATTTAGTATCAATTAACACGTTTTTTTAGCTATACTCTTTTCTTAAGCTACTTAGGTCTTGTTTTCATGAGTTAAACTTTTCAAGTGTCTTTTGCAGTTCGATGGATCGTTTGATCGAGTGCACATTTAACAAATTCAATGCTCTCTGGTATATTATTACAATGAGAGTAACAGAATAGAGGGTAGAATAAACAGAGTTTATCACTAGTGTGGTAAAGAGGGACAGTGATCGTGCGTTAAATCTGCAACTAAAGACAGAACAAATTCTCATATAAGGTAATAAAAGTTATGCGATAATTTATGACCTGTGCAATTACAAACATGTTTTTGTACATGCTCACAGATTGACCGTGAGAATTAATGCAAACGACAATAATAAAAAAATATAGCATGAGATAATTTAAGAAGTAATCCCAATTGTTTCGATCCAGATTTTACATGTCAATAAACAGACTTTAATCGAAACTATAATGTCAGTACTCGGTAAAGTATTCCTCCCACATACAAAAATCGTAACACAGTGTCTGAATCATCAGTAGACGAAGTTTCGATTTCTTCCATTGCACCCTCCCACGAAAGCAGCGGAGACTTTGTCACCGAGTTTTTGAAGTCAAGCTGTGACATAGGCTTTTCATTTTTTGAATCTGCTACGAAGCCATGAAGTTTCCAAGCATTGACAACAGCGCTATCCAAACATTGGACCTAGAGCGGCTACCACCACTTTTTGCCACGAATGCCGATACGGTAATTGGCGACCCCATTGTCGTGTAAATCCACGCCACCCATATGTTGAAATTGTTGAAGGCGAGGGGCTGTTGAACACCAACTTTTTTCTTCTTCTCCTTGTTGCACTGTTACCATTTGGTCGATTGTGTCGTAATTAGTTGCGAAAGTAACTTCAGAATTATCCATCCAACGAATCACAAGAACATTATTTCGTATATCGTATGCATAGTCGGTATCGTGCTTTTTCAATGCTTCTTTCCCAGTTTTTAAAGGGGCGCCGGCAACACGATTGGGTCGAACAGTGCGGGTTGCGCAGAACCCTTTCTCTTTCAGCAAGCAGAGCAAGTAATGGGGGGTAACAAAATTGTCAAAGTGGACGGTGTGCTGCATTGGATGCTCACAATGTGATAATAGTTTCATAATTACGGATGCACCTAGTCCCAAACTCTTATTGTAAATGCCCGATGCACCCGAATATGGGATAAATTGAAACGGATTAGTTTCCGTTACGTATAAACATTTTCGCTGAATGGCGGCCAAAATATGGAACCATTGTCTCGTCGATCAATAAATGCTCCATAAAAACACCAAACAGTAAGTAACGTTTATTGAGCATGTCAAACAATGGCCGAACCTTCGCGAACTTATCAGAAATATCCAAATTGTCATTTTTAGCGATATAGGAGAGATATAGATTCCGTGTAGGAGGGATCGTATAGTCTATGGCCAATGGGGGGGGGGGGGAGTCAGCGAGAGAACCAACCGTGGCCTATGGGACCAAGCGCCAATTACGTTTGGTCTAATAGGTGTGCGAAGTGCCAACTCTTTTGCAAGCAGGTCTACTGAAAGCCAGCCTAGCATAGTCAAGACCGCCTTTGTCGGCGTAGATCTAAGGGCACCAGCTATCATTATTGCCATAGGGCGGAAAATGCTCTCTATGCGAGAGATACTGGTCACATCGTCCAGTGCTTTCCACCAGACCGATACGCAGTAGAAAAGTATCTGTTCTCTGACCACTCTCTGTAGCCAACTAACTCCCTTTGGGCTGTTGCCCCAGGTAGAGCCTATGGTTTTTTGCATATATAAATAGCCGTTAAGGCTTTCGCTGCTCTCGCCTGAAGATTGTCTTTCCAGGAAAATTATCTGTCCCTAAATATTTGGCGCTATCCAAGAAGGTTAGGTTCTCACCATTTAGTTTTGGTGGAGTAAAGAGGGAATCTTATATCTTCTGGAAAAGAGTACAAGTTCCGTTTTGGCTAGGTTTACGCTCAGGCCACTCAGTGAGCACCAACTACTGACTTTCCTGAGTGCCGATTCCAGCTGATGAGATAATGTGTTTAAATGAAAACCAGATGTTGCCACTGCCACATCATCTGCGTGTGCGACAGTTTTAACATACATGGAATCCAGTTTTATGAGCAGAGCATTGATGACCACATTCCATAGGAGGGCTGATAGCACTCGACCTTGGGGTACAATGAAAACATATTTGCGGTTTAGTGAGCTGAAACTACCGACGTTATAACAGGACGTAGAGGTAAACGTTATTGTTAAAAAAGTTTATGAATAACATTGAAGTTAATTTTGCTGTTAAATATTTTTAACAATTCAACTGATTCAACAATTCAATCATCACAGGCCTGTTGATGATTGTTTTTAATACTTTTATTTTTATGCAGAATATAGAGTTGCAACTATTTCACGTACTGATACTTTTTATTAAAGCTGCTTTTTTTACAGTGTTCACTCTCATCTCTACTCTTATTATAAATACGCAACTGCAGTGTAGTGTAAACATGTAATTTTTATTTACGTGCGTTTCCGATGCGTAAGCATCGATAATTTATAGATCGAGGGGCAGCTAAATTTTTTCGAATTTTTATTGACTTTTCAAAGCACGTAAGTACATAAATATTTATTAAGAAATGAATGAGTTACGTTCTTTTTTTATGAAAACACCTTCCTTTGAATCTTTCCTAAAATTATTGCATGTTTTTTGTTTTTTATACAAGTAAACACGTGAACGTGAACACACAACATTTTGGTGAGCATGCTTAAAGCTTTTGAGTGACTGTTTTGAAAATTGCTTGCAAATCAACAAAGTTTGGATATTTTTATATTTGTAATTGTAAGGTACGGTCACACTTGCCAAATATTTCCTTTAGTTCCAATATTTTTTTAAATATGGGTTCGCATTTATTAAAAATAATATAAAAATAGCATTTTGCGGCATAATCGACTTCATTTTGTGATATAAAAACCAAGTTAAATCACACTAAGTAGTGGTTACGTTTTTTTAGCAAATGTTTGCCAAGTGTGGCCGTACCTTAAGTAAAGCAATCAAGAACTTTAAATGTTTCAGAAGTCTTGTTTATTTCATTTATTACAATTAATAAAAACGAAATTTATAATTTTTTTTAGTTACGTGGTTTTTCGTTATAAATATACTTATATTAAATTAAAATAAAACAAATGTGTAATATATTTATACATAGTTTGGAAATAAAAAAATTATTTATGTTTCCTTTCTATAAGACTTTTTAAAAGCATATACATATATGTGTGTGTGAATATAAAGTATAAAAAATATAGTCAACATACATGACATGCATTTTTACCATAAATTTTTTTGTGTAAGACAATTTTTTTTGGAAAGGGAGGAAGGACTCTTGTTTAACAGCATTTACCTGCCATTTTATAATATTCTCAGCATTGTGTTTGCTCGTGTTTAGTTTTTCCACCTCCAATGTCATTCGAATTAGTGCTTGTATGTTGTATTCAGTGTTACATGTCTTTCTTTTTTTAGTTTATTTGACAACTTTTAATGTTTTCTAGAGTTAACACATTGCAAGCATTCAGCAAAATCTTTTTGTCAAAATGTAATTCAACAATATATTTTTTAATGAAATTATGTCAATGAAAACTGAAATACTAACATGCATACATACAACTATTTACATTGGAACAACGCTCCCACATTCTGAGAATACTTACTTTCAACACACTAGAAAGGTCAGGCATATGTGAAGCAGTAGATTCTGAGCGAATTGAAAAAAAGTTGCACACAATGAAACATTTTTGCGTTAAGAATTCGAGAACTGATAAATCGTAAAAACAAGTAATTTTATCAATACAAGTAATCGCCAAGAAGTTTATTGTGTTAAAATATGTATGCTTTTGACTACTTAATATATTTTCTGTTGGGAACTTATTTTGGCAAAAAATTTAAGAAAGAGAGGCCATGTCAGACCACAAAGATCTTGGTCTACACAGTATTAAAATCCAATTAACTGGTCAGTAATTAAATGTTCGATACCAATTTATGAGTCCTTCTTTCGTTTATTTACGTCTAGAGCAGGCGGAAACTGATAAGTTAATTAATCGCAAATTGTATTTGTTTAAGATCGTACGATTGGCCACATTTGTAATATTTCCTGTAAAACCACACGTTGCAACCTTTTCGATAACAATTCCTTGTTCGAGTTCACGTTTCGACCTTTTCGATAGTGTTTGGTTGCTTGAGTTCTTTTGATTTGTAAAATTTTTACTAAATACGGCTTTATTTCCTTTATTACACTTTAAAATAATATACACGAAGTATTTGTCTTTAGAGATGTTGGGAGCCCCCGTAGACTAGTAGTTAGCGTCTATTAGTCTGGGGGTCGTAGGTTCAACTCCTGCCTAGACCCTAGGTGTTTCTGCAGACAAGCCAAAATGGCTTTGCGGTTTGTGTTTGTTCTTTAAAAAAACTTCAAAGGCTTTCTTACTTAGTAGGTAACGCTTTGTAGATACGGTTCGGCATATATTTTAATATAATGGATGATAAATCAACTAAACAATTTCATGTCAATTCCTGCTTTACAGTTGCTATCGAAATTTTTCATACAGATTTCTCGGACATTCTTGTTGCTGCTTTTGGAACTTTTTTTCATGTTATATTTCCGTTATTTTAAATTTGATTGCTCCCAAATTTTCACACACGGTTGATCAAACTGCGCTTAATAATCGCTGTATTTTTACGTTCGCTAAATGTGAATCCACATTTAAATTTTGTAACAATATACGAGTATGTACATAAATAAGAGTTAAAAAGAGTTTTTAATTTGTTTGTTTTTTAAGGAGAGCAATACTAAAAATGAAATAAGTTTAATTGTTCAATGGTCAAAGGTTGACAACAACATGTAATTGTTGTACATCATCTTTTTAACCGGTATCTTGATCAGTGACGGATCCATCTATTGGTGGCCTTGTGTAAATTGCAACGCCAATAAAGTCACTGTCGTCAAGGTCATCCAGGTCGTCCAATATTTCAGAAATTGTAAATATATATATAAAAAAATATTTACTCAAGTGCATCAATTGAATCATTACAAACAAAATATAACAAATGTTCACATAATATTTAATATATTAAAATTTTTCTTACCCATCTCGAGATTTTTGTTATTCCACAAATTGGTTTTCCAAATATTGCTCAAAACATATCATTTCAAATGCAATAAAAGCAACAAATGAAAATTAGGGTGCCCCTTTTAAAGTACTCTGTGCATTAATGAATTAGGAGACGTTGATGGTTTTATATTATAATGTGAAAAGTAAAAAGTCAACATCATGATATAATACTGGTCTGTTTACAATTACAAAAACAAAAAAAACAACAGGTATTTTTGTGTGAAAATTGTAAAAATATCAAAACAGTTGAAGAAAATTGTATTTTATATGTTAGTGACGGAAAATTAAATTTTTATTCGGTATAAAAACATATTTTTTTCTTTGTTATTTTTCCTTTATTAACTAAAGACATATATATAATAAATTGTATTTGTTCTTGCGTTTATGTTATATTATCGCAACGAACAAAATGGTTTTATCTTAATTCTTCTTCACACCAATATAAACGTTTGAAATCAAATTGACGTTCAGTTGAGTGTAAATGTGTGGTGCTGACCTTAATGTTAAACTACATTGATTTTCTTTAAGACTGCGAATGTTTAAAAAAGTGTATTTTTCCAAGTTGTAGTTCTCAAACTAAAAATACATTTCAAGTAAAACTTTGTTGTTTGTGCGCTAATAAGTTTACAATATTTGAAAACGTTGTTCATTCGTAAGGCTACAAATTATGTTCCTCGTTTTTGTGATACTGACAGATAGTAACTATTTTGGACAGAAAAAACCTATAAGAATTAAAGAAACATATCGATCAAAAAGAGGCTTGTACTTGAACCACCCGTTATATTAGGTTGTTCTTAGAGTATCTTAATTGATTAATCCAAAGATTTATTATTTAAAAGTATGAAAAATTAAACTATCGTGGAATAATTTAATTTCAATTATATATTAAGAACTAACACACTTATCAATTTAAGAAAAACGACAAACTTTTATGGAGAATCCTATTTTTTGGAAGTTACGTTTAAAAGATTTTCAAATGATATAACACTTAAACAAAATATGGTTGGGAGTTATCACATTTGCATGTCTGTTATGGGGGGTTATTTATTTTTTGGGAAATATTATTTAATTTCATGCAGACTTATTTAATTTCTTTGGGAGTTATTTTATTTGTTCTAGAATTGCGGTTCATATAATTCTTTTCTTCTTATTTTATCTCTGTTGAGACTTTCTGTGTAAGGAATTCGTTCGCTTTTGCTAGGAATTTTTTCATAGGGAGATATTTAGTTTCTTTTGGAATTATTGTATTAGGAATCATTCAATTTACAAATTATTTAATTTTGCACTTTAGTTGCCATTTAATTTTTTTTCGTTGGCCCGTTTTTCATTTTGGTTGGAAATTATTTCATTTGCGAGCTTAATTTGAGATCGAAATTGCTTATTACCTGGATATGTAGCGAGACCCGTAACAGCATTTTTAAAGAGAAACTTAAGCCGTTGTACTCTTTTAAAATAATTTAATTATGTTATACATATATGTTGATATATATTGAAAAAAAAACAATTGTGGGACATGTAAAAGTCGAATTAATTTTAAGGCACTAAACGAACAGGAGGATTAAAACGGGTCAAAAAAGTACGATTAAAAATGTTTTTTTGTACCGAAGAAAAATGTGATTTACCATCACTGATTTCAACAGAAAACTTTTGACAGCTTAAGAATTTTCGAAAAACACAACGCTTCAAAAAATCAGCTGACCTATTAAACAGACGGGTATTATTGGATCATGGTGAATATATTAAAAAGGTGCAATGAAATTGATTTATAAATATATAGGTACAAGGCAATACTCTGTGCTGCAGGTACGTTACACCAACGCCCATCATTTGTGTGGCCGTAACATTAGTATGCGGCAAATATGTATTTAGCATTTCTGTATTAGTAACGGCAATGGAAGTATTTGACACTAAGATGGAGCTGCAATTGCTGCTTCTCCCACTGTGCGCCCAAAAAAAAAACGGGAGTGATTTATTGGTAGCACATTTTTCACTATTTGTGCCTTTGCAAATACGTTTCGAATTGTCGAATCCGTAATACTTCATATATCCAGTTTTCCTTACACATTGTTATATCCACATTTTCCTAAAACATATTTTTATTTTTTAATTTTTTTATTTTCTCATAAATTTGTTAACAGTTTTTGACACGTCTGTTCTAATTTTCAAGGCGGATTCGTATGAAACTACCTGGTGTGGATCTGACTTTGCAATTATTTTGCAGTTATTTTCATATCCTTCACCAAAAAATTTGGAAAGGGGATATATAGGTTTGTCATTCCATATGTAATTTCTTCATTATTCATTTAAGACTCCGTAAAGTATATATATTCTGGATCCTTATAGATAGAGAAGTCGAATGAGCGATGTCCGTCTGTCCGTCTGTCGGTTTTCTATATTTTGGTGTGAGTAGAATTAAGGCCTCACACAAACATAGAGACATAAATTTTATACCATTCTCTTGGAATTTTTCATAAATTTGTTCGGTTTGAAAATAACAAAGCTCGGTCCAATAATTAATGAGATATAGCCAAAAGACTTTTTTGTTATATTTCCTATTCTGTTGCTTTTTTATGGCCCGAGCAGTCCTACGATCAATTTTATGAAGCAGATCTCTTGTATCTAGTTCTACGAAGGTTTAGACTGAAAATAATTGAAGTCGGTCCATAACGGACAAACAAATGGTATTCGAAATAATTTTACTTTTAAAAATTAAAAAAAAAAAATTTTAAAATTTTCGTTGGGATTCATACCTACAACCTTACACGTTGGTGATCACAAGCGCTTCTCATGCACTACACAGCAGCTGCATTTAACATGTTAGTTTACGCGTTTAAGTACATACATAATATATCTTATTTATTAAAAAATACAAAAACATGAAGTTCTTGATTCTTTCCTTTTTGTCACACTTACATTCCACACATACTGAAATGCGTTCATGTGCCCTTGTACACATTGTGTGTATCCATGTGCATAAATAAACAGTCGAAAAACAAAAATATGTTGTTTTTTTGTTTGTTTCTTTAAACTTATTTTTGTATGTTTATTAGTATAATATTATGCACGCATATTACAGTATTTTTTATCGCTTAGATTTTCTTTTCGTATATAAATAACCATAATTATTTTTTATATTATTTATATTAAAGAAATGTAATGGATCGTCAAGACACTGTACGAGTAAATATACAAAATCAATGAAATTGAATTTTAGTTTTGTTTTGAAAATGTATTAATATTTCATTTTTTATGACTATTTGTGATTTCAGAAGAAAGGCAAAATTGCTGCTTATATCCTGTTTTATACTTGTGTAATTTTAATTATTTTCTATATACAGGTGCAGAGCGTACCTGCAGTATATCAGAACCCGGTACTATTATTGTATTTGTACAATGTGATAAAAAATCTTTTGACAATTAAAATGTTGTTTGGATACTTAGTAACACTTAACAAAGCAGAAAAATCTCTTCCCGGCTAGAATTTGATAAGAAATGTTTCTTTCATTCTGTAACATCAGTGAGTTAATCTTCAAAAGCACTTCAATTAATTGCCTTTTCTATAAAATAAAAACAAAGTTTGATGTAAGAATTTAATTTGATATCAAGCTCCAAATTGTAATTAGCAAAGAAACTAAAAAATTGAAAACCCCGCGAAAATAGCGCATATTCTAATAATTGCAAATGCAATATTGGAAATTATTTCAAAATTTATTTAAAAAAAATCATATAATTGGCAATCGGTAGCCAAAAACCTTGAAAAAATGTGAGAACATCAGGAAAATTGTATAATTCAATATTGATTAAAAAAACTTAAAAACTATCATTTCCATTGTGAAAATTAAACTTTTATTAAAATCTATTTTGTATTTGGAATAAAAATTTAAAATGCATTTGTATTTTGAATAAAAGTATTGCAAATACCTACTTTCCACAAATTTATATTTAGCTTCTAGATTGCAATATCCAATTGAATAATTTAATGTGGGGTTAATTATAATGTATTCTAAAGCTATGTACAGACGATTGGCATATCTTACAATATTGCCAGAAAAATGTTCAGAAAATGTCTGACAACCATCTGAACTTACAATTTTTGTCTTACAACGTTGCCAGAAAAAGCATTGTCAGTTCATTGTAAAGCTATGTACAGACGATTGGCAGATCTTACAATATTGCCAGAAAAATGTTCAGAAAATGTCTGGCAACCATCTGAACTTACAATTTTTGTCTTACAACGTTGCCAGAAAAAGCATTGTCAGTTCATTGTAAGACAATAATATTGTCAGACATCTCACAATCGTGAGAACACTCTACTTTGCCATTGTCAGATAATTGTCAGACATTGTAAGCTCTCGTTTTATTGGCAGATGTGTTTAATTTAATACATCTGACAATGGCACCATTGTCAGATAATTTTTTTAGTGGCAACGCTGTCCATAAATAATAAATGACAAAGTTTAACAACACATCTGGCAATTTTTCCACACAACAATCTGACAACCGTAAAAACTGACAATTTTTGTTGGCAGATAAATTTATTGGCTGACAATTGTCTGGCAATGAAATTGTAAGGTTTTCTTACAATCGTCTGAACTGACAATTTACCATTTGGTAAAAATTTTTCATTGTCAGTACGTTGTCAGCATATTGCCATATCTTACAATATTGTAAGATCTGCCAATCGTCTGTACATAGCTTAAGACAATAATATTGTCAGACATCTCACAATCGTGAGAACACTCTACTTTGCCATTGTCAGATAATTGTCAGACATTGTAAGCTCTCGTTTTATTGGCAGATGTGTTTAATTTAATACATCTGACAATGGCACCATTGTCAGATAATTTTTTTAGTGGCAACGCTGTCCATAAATAATAAATGACAAAGTTTAACAACACATCTGGCAATTTTTCCACACAACAATCTGACAACCGTGAAAACTGACAATTTTTGTTGGCAGATAAATTTATTGGCTGACAATTGTCTGGCAATGAAATTGTAAGGTTTTCTTACAATCGTCTGAACTGACAATTTACCATTTGGTAAAAATTTTTCATTGTCAGTACGTTGTCAGCATATTGCCATATCTTACAATATTGTAAGATCTGCCAATCGTCTGTACATAGCTTAAGAATAGTTCGCAATTCATCAAATATTTTTCAAACAATCAGTTCCTATCGTACATATCATACATATGAACTTTGGATTTTTAGATCGGAATGTTTGGGGAAAATTTCTAAAAATAGTATATGAATACATATTTGTATTTCATTTTTTTTCTGCATATTTTCGTATTTTCGCCAACTTAACATATACAAAATGATAAGTTAAGATCTTACGAGATAAAAAATTGATTTCTTCATATTCATATAAAATAAACTGGTCTTTCATTCAATAAAAACACCTAAAAAATCATAGGTTTGAGGAATATCGCACGCACTACGGAATTGGATGCGGCTTAATGGTAAAATATTACGAACATAACCCGAATTATGGGTTGGATTTGAAAGCAAAATGCTTTCTGTTTGCGATTTTGTCGTAATTTTTCATATTTAGATCTCTGTCTTACTTAGTAAACGCAGAAGAAGATTTAAATAAAATTTGTTTTTAATTAAATTCATCTGTTTTCTTAGCAGGTTGAATATGAATTAAAGAATTCGTATTTTTTAAATCAATTGTGGTTGAAATTTCATTGTGTTTCTATATCAGGTTATATTGAAGTTAACAAAATTTTAAAAAGACCTCTAGTTTACATACATACGTACACCATACGAGTTTTAAAGAAAAAATTAAATTAAAATAATGAATTAAAATATGTTGCTATATTTTATAATTTAAAATTTTTTCTTACACCGTCAAGTTACTTTTATTTTTGTTAAATATTATATTATATCAAATAAAAATGTCGACAACTTATTAAATTCAGTATATAATTATTTTATCACTGTACAAAATCCTATCTGATAACATATTGGACATTTTTGAAAAATAAACCTTTTATCGTTCATAAAATTGGAAAAAAACGCAAAAACTAAAAATAAAATATTATAAATGATATTGTGGAATAAACTTTTTTAAATAGAAAGTAAAAGTAATAAAAACAACTAAAATGTATCGAAAATTAAAAAAAAATTGCATTGTGTTGTGTTCAGGATTCGAAACCATGCCACCGGGTAAGAAGGTGCGGTTTCAAATCCTGACCAATCGTTTATTAATTTATTTTTTTTAAATTTTTGATACATTTTAGCTATTTTTATTACTTTTACTTTTTATTTGAAAAAGTTCGATCTTTTTTTTAAGAATTTTTGATAGCTTTAAATTATTTTCAATATGAAGATAATATTGGAACATTTTAATCATTAGACTAGCAGATTTATGCAATAGGTGTCGATATTTTTTATCTATTTTGGGACAATTTCTTCACTATTAAACCTGTTCTTACGTTTCAAATCATTTCTTTGTTTAGTCAAAGACCACTGGCTTATTGATAAAGACGTTGAAACACTTATTGGATGTGTGAAAAAATATATAAGTGCTAACAAGGGGATGTTAATATTTTTATAATGCACTCTAGGTATGAAAGTGTAACAAATTTGTTACGAAATTCATAATTTATGGCTGACTTCATAACGCAGTTTGCAAAGCAACACTAGAATGCCTTGGAAACTCATACTTCCAGTGGTTTATGAAATCAGCGTATACTATAAAATAGAGATTAGAATCAATAATGCGTGATCGTGATTAATTTTTTGTTTTCATCACGTTGGGGTGCGTCCGTGAGACGGTGAGTGGCAATTTTTTTGCTTTAATGTAATTTTTTCCATTTAAATTATTTTTTAAAATTTTTTTTTTCGTATTTCGTGGGCACGAATTTTCGTGATTGTGATTTCTTTCGTCACTCCATACTATGGTGAAGGGTATATAAGATTCGGCACAGCCGAATATATCTCTCTTACTTGGTATATTATATATTTATATTAAAGAAATGTAATGGGTCATCAAGACACTGTACAAGTAAATATACAAAATCAATGAAATTGAATTTTAGTTTTATTTTAAAAATGTCTTTAACATTTCATTTTTTATGACTCTTTGTGATTTCAGAAGACAGGCAAAATTGATGCTTACATCCTGGGCCTGACATTAAGTTTTTTTATTATTTGTTTTATACTCGTACTTGTGTGCGCAGAATAATAATTTTAATTATTTTTTATATTGAGGTGCAGAGCGTACTTGCAATATTTCAGAACCCGATATTATAATTGTAATGTGATAAAAAATCTTTTGGCAATTAAAATGTTGTTTGCATACTAAGTTACACATAACAAAGCAGAAAAATCTCTTCCCGGCAAAAATCTGATACCTGTCCCCAAATATTTTTTAATTAAAACTTTCAGTAATATGTGTACTTTGCTTTTTTCTAATTTTTGATTTTATATTCACAACTTGGTATTTAACTGTTGCTTTCAATATAAATTCCCATAAGAAATGTTTCTTTCAGTCTGTAACATCAGTGACTTAATCTTCAAAAGCACTTCAATTAATTGCCTTTTCTATAAAATGAAAACAAAGTTTGATGTAAGAATTTAATTTGATATCAAGCTCCAAAATGTAATTAGCAAAGAAACTAAAAACTTGAAAACCCCGCGAAAATAGCGCATATTCTAAAAATTGCAACTGCAATATTGGAAATTATTTCAAAATTTATTTAAAAAAAAATCATATAATTGGCAATCGGCAGCCAAAACCCAGAACATCAGGAAAATTGTATAATTCAATATTGATTAAAAAACAGCAAAATTATAGAGTAAAAAAAACTTAAAAAATATCATTTCCATTGTGAAAATTACACTTTTATTAACAACTATTTTGTATTTGGAATAAAAATTTCAAATGCATTTGTATTTTGAATAAAAGTATTGCAAATACCTACTTTCCACAAATTTATATTTAGCTTCTAGATTGCATTATCCAATTGAATAATTTAATGTGGGCTTAATTAAAATGTATTCTAAGAATAGTTCGCAATTCATCAAATATTTTTCAAACAATCAGTTCCTATGAATATTAAACTTTTAGATCGGAATGTTTGGGGAAAATTTCCAAAACATTTGTAAAACGTAGCGATAATAATTCGTGAGCTGTGCTGTGTCTAAAAATGGTATATGCATACATATTTGTATTTTTTTGCATTTGTATTTTATTTTCCCCAATTCAACATAAACAAAATGATATGTTAAAATCTTACGAGATAAAAAATTTATTTCTTCATATTCAAATAATATGAACTAGTCTTAAATTCGTTAAAAACTTCCAAGAAATTATAGTTTTGCGGAATATCGACTTGTCGATAGCACGAATTACGTAATTAGATGCAATTTAATGGCAAAATATTACGAAAATAAGCCGAATCTATGGGTTGGATTTGATACCAAAAAGCTTTCTGTTTGCGATTTGATCGTAATTTCTTATATTTATTTCTATGTCTTACACAGTAAACGCAGAAGAAGATTTAAATAAAAAAGTTTTTAATTAAATACATCTGTTTTCTTAGCAGACTGAATATGAATTACCGAATTCGAATTTTTTAAATCAATTGTGGTTGAAATTCGATTGTGCTTCTATATCAGAAATATACAGATTATATTGAACCAAAACCGTTATCGTCTGGTCCAACTGCAATACAGATAAGTAAGTGGAAAAAGTATCAAAATTTTAAAAAGACAACTATCAGAATACCACTAGTTTACATACATACGTAAATCATACGAGTTTCAAAGAAAAAATTAAACTAAAATAATGAATTAAAATATGTTGTTACATTTTATAATTTAAAATTTTTTCTTACACCGTTAAGTTATTTTAATTTTTTTTATATTATATTAAATAAAAACGTTGACAACTTACTGAATTCATTATATAATTATATTATCACTGTACAAAATCTTATCTGATAACGTATTGGGTATTTTTGAAAAATAAACCTTTTGTCGTTCATAATATTGGAAAAAAACGCAAAAACTAAAAATAAAATATTATAAATGAGATTGTGGCGTGGTTTTTTTTAAATAAATTGTGGAATAAAATTTTTTAAATAAAAAAATATTGTAGTTTAGGAATCGAAACCGAGCCACCGGGTAAGGTACGGTTTCCAATCCTGAACAACAATATGCTATTTGTTTTTTAAATTATTGATACATTTTATTTATTTTTTTTTTTACTTTTACTTTTTTTTGAAAAAGTTCGTTCTTTTTTTAAGACTTTTTGATAGCTTTAAATTATTTTCAATATGAAGATGATATTTGGAACATTTTAATCATTAGACTAGCAGATTTATGTAATAGTTGGCAATATTTTTTATCAATTTTGGGAGAATTGCTTCATTATTAAACCTTCTCTTACGTTTCAAATCATTCATTCGTTTAGTTGAAGACCATTGGGGTTTTGATAAAGACATTGAAACACATCTTGGATGTTTGAAAAATGATTTAAGTGCTTTATAAAAATATTAACATAATATTTTTATAATGCATCCCAGGCAAGAAAGTGTTACAAATATGTTACGGAATTCATAATTTATGGCTGACTTCATAAACGCAGTTTTCAAAGCAACACTAGAATGCCTTGGAAACTCATGCTTCCAGTGTTGCTTTGGAAGCTGTGTTTATGAAATCAGCCTATACTATGAAATAGAGATTAGAACCAATAATGCGTGATCGTGATTAATTTTTTGTTTCCATCACGTGGGGGTGCTTCCGTGAGACGGTGAGTTTAAATTTTTTTTGCTGTAATGTATTTTTTTCCATTTAAATTTTTTTTTTTTCGTATTTCGTGAGCGTGAATTTTCGTGATTATGACTTCTTTCGTCACTCCATACTATGGTGAAGGGTATATAAGATTCGGCACAGTCGAATATATCTCTCTTACTTGTTTAAAATAAAAAATTCAATTAAACAAACGAGAAATGAAAATGGCATTTTTTGAGGGCAGATGATTTTATCATAATGCTGCTATAACATTAATAAGTTAACTCTATACGTGATGAATTTGCGACATGATATAACTTCATCAGGTGTAAACACCATGTTTAAAATTAAAATCTTCCGAAAATAAATTAATTTTTTTAATATAAATTTATAATATAGAGCAACTATAAACAATTAATTATGATCTAACATGCTGGTGCTTATTTTGGATACCGCGACGGAAAAGTGGAAATTACATGCAAAATAAGAACTGAATTGCAAAAACGTGAAAATTGTGAATCGTACAAACGAAAAACTATCGTTTATGAAAGACAAAGAAACATGCGTGAATCCGGCTTTTACTTAAATTTTCGTAAAGTATAGACACTTACTTCTTGGACGTGGTTTTCCAAAACACCCAAAATTAATTAATGCGTACATATGCTCATACATACTGACATATGTAGTAAATAATTTGCTTGAAATGGGTTCTCGTTTTTGTTTGAATAACTCTATTGTTCATTCCTTGATGTAGAATTTGTTTCAAAGCTTGATATAAACTAAAACTCAATGCTTGAATTCAAATCCAATTCAAGTCTTGAATTGAACCAGCATACTTTCTAGAGTTTTGCAAAAAAAAAAAAATACCAGCGAGCAAATCAATCATAATGTTAAGTCATAATCCTAACAACAAACACGTTAAATGAGTTTTAAGTACGATGGGAGGCAAACAATTAAAAGAAAGTGTTTTTGTTAAAATTGCCTCAAAATAGCTGGGTACAGCATATCCAGTGTTGCTATAGCTTTTGTAAGTTCTTCACAATATACATTTTCAGAAATGGCTAAGAATAATTTGATAGAAAGCATAAGGTGAGCCCCATACACCATTTGTTGTGTGTTATCGGAAAGTTTTTTCCGTTCCCCATTTAGTGAAATTTTGCTGCTTATTAAAATAATTAGTTCATTCTTCCACTAGCTCCGAAAGATTTGTGAAGGATTGTGGTGGTGCAGGTATAATTGCCGCTGTTGCCAAAGAATGAGAAAGGCACAGGAGATGAAACGTCTTATCCTCCTCTCCTCCTTAATACTTTCTGCAAAATTCATAAGACGTTAGTTCCATTAGCCCGGTCTATGTTGTACAACATACTCTATGTTGTAAAAGTTTTCGTGCAGGAAGCCGCCTTTTTATCATGGATGTTTGTTGGATTTTAAAACAAAAAAGTACTGCAGATGTTGTTTCCGCTACAGATTTATTTTTTTTTATTCATGTTTTTTCTCTGGCTGTTTTCGTCTTCTTCTACAAAAAAAAATATTTTCGCGCTCATATCACTCAGTAAATGAAGATTATATCTTTCTTATGTACGTAAATTTCTATTTTTCATTCTTGTTGGAGATATTTTTTGAATTGCAAATAACAATCATTTTTATTTTTTTTATACTCCGCTGTAAAATGCAAATTAAAATTGTAGTTATAAATCAGAAAACAAAAATTGAGAGAAAAAACATGAAATGGGATTTTTGAAGCCAGTAAGTGCACAATTTATAGCTGCATTAATTGAGGGAGTTTACTGTACCGCAAATGCAGCTCTGACATTATGAAAGTTTGTACAAAATTACAAATTGTGGTGCATGATTTACTGCTTAAAAATGTTAAATGTCATATTTTTCATTACTTACAACAAAAAAGAAATATTTAAGCAGATTTAAGCTGCTAAATAACTAAACCATTTCCATTGAATACAAAATATTACATTGATTTTTCTTGCTATGCCGAAAGAATAAAAAATATATAAATAATTTGCCAAGACATTTAAGCTTGAACTAGTAACAATAAAACAAGAAAAAAAATTTATAGTTTTAAGCTTCGTATAAATTTATTTGCCATCAAATGTATAAAATGTGATATACAAACCGGCAATAACTTCCATGCTTTTAGTACTAAACCTATAAGGCTTAGGTGCGCAACATTGGCATCAATATGCATAGCGATAGTAAACACGTTTGCGATAGGCCCACAGGACGTAACAGCATATGTAGAGCTAAAACAAGCTGTAAAAGCTAAAATATCGAAAGAAAGAATACTAAACTCCTCCAATAGAAAGGAACTACTTCTTATTTATCCAGAGAACAGTAAAAACAGTAACATAGTTTGTTTTTAATATACTTTACTCGCATCAAATGGACAGGATAAGAAAAGGAAGAGCAAGATCTCCCGCCTATTCATATTAAACAAAAAAACTGCATTTATCACGATAGAGCAGCAGTCAGTGCTATCATCGATGCCGTCTATCCGGCATCACGAACATTACTTGGGAAATCTCTGGCTAAATAAAGTCGTGGTTATACTTCACTATCCACCTTTACCATCCCATATCATGAACTGCCACTAAAAGTCAATTAGACTTTAGAGGCTTTAGAAAGTATAGAAAATCGTAAAGCTAGTACTTTAAGACAACTCATGTATGGCGTTCAGTGACTGAACTTCATAAGTATTTGAAAGAATCACTAATGACAATTCAGAAGGATGATAAATTTTACTGATTTTTAGATTTTTCATTAATATTCGTATTGCCACAAATCTGAGTTTTAGGAGGATACCAGCACGAGCAGTTAATATATTAGAGCATCATTAAATAAAAAATATGTTAAAAAACAAGTAAGAGAGATATATTCGGCTGTGCCGAATCTTATATATCCTTCACTATAGTATGGAGTGACGAAAGAAGTCACAATCACGAAAATTCACGCCCACGAAATACGAAAAAAAAAATTATTTAAATGGTAAAAAATTACATTAGAGCAAAAAAATACCACTCACCGTCTCGCGGACGCACCCCCAAATTATTGGAAACAAAAAATTAATCACGGTCATACATATTGATTCCAATTGATTTCATAGTATAGGCTGATTTCATAAACCACTGGAAGCATGAGTTTCCAAGGCATTCTAGTGTTGCTTTGCAAACTGCGTTTATGAAGTCAGCCATAAATTATGAATTTCGTAACAAATTTGTAACACTTTCTTGTCTAGAGGGCATTATAAAAATATTAACATCCCCTTGTTAGCATTTATATAATTTTTCACACATCCAAGAAGTGTTCCAACGTCTTTATTAAAAACCAGTGGTCTTCGACTTAACAAAGAATTGATTTGAAACGTAAGAAAAGATTTAATAATGAAGAAATTCTCCCAAAATTGATA
Source organism: Gymnocheta viridis (assembly GCA_956483585.1). Taxonomy (NCBI): domain Eukaryota; kingdom Metazoa; phylum Arthropoda; class Insecta; order Diptera; family Tachinidae; genus Gymnocheta; species Gymnocheta viridis. The sequence goes on from OY101441.1 coordinate 66,057,470, forward strand.
AAAAATATTGCCAACTATTACATAAATCTGTTAGTCTAATGATTAAATTGTTCCAATATTATCTTCATATTGAAAATAAATTAAAGCTATGAAAAATTCTTAAAAAAAGATCGACCTTTTTCAAATAAAAAGTAAAAGTAATAAAAATAGCTAAAATGTATCAAACATTTTAAAAAAATAAATTAATAAATGGCTGGTCAGGATTTGAAACCGCACCTTCTTACCCGGTGGCATGGTTTCGAATCCTGAACACAACACAATGCAATTTTTTTTTTAATTTTCGATACATTTTAGTTGTTTTTATTACTTTTACTTTCTATTTAAAAAAGTTTGTTCCACAATATCATTTATAATATTTTATTTTTAGTTTTTGCGTTTTTTCCAATTTTATGAACGATAAAAGGTTTATTTTTCAAAAATATCCAATATGTTATCAGATAGGATTTTGTACAGTGATCAAATAATATGTTAATTATTTTCTTCGACCTTAGAATTTGTAAATATTTGTTCTTTGTTTCAGGCTCTAGGTCATACCAATTATTTAAATAGAACTCTTTTTATGTTTTATTAAATTTGTTGTATAAATTTAGTCAATTTATTTTTTTTATAAAATTTTTTTTTCGATATTTCGAGCACCTTCGGTGCTCTTCTTCAGGAAAAAACTATAATAAAACAAAAATACAAAAAACAAACAATTGTTAATATTTTTGTAAATAAAAATGTTTTTTTAAACAATAACAAAAAACGTAAACATTAAAAATAAAAGCACAAATAATCTTACTTTAAGTCTCGGTTCGCACTATGAAAGTTTCTTTCATGAAATTTCTGAAATTCTCTTTTAAAATTTCACTCGTGTGTGCACACTGAAAGTTAATTTCATGAAACTTAATATTTTTGTTTGTTTACTTTCACATTATTTAATTTTAAAATTTCTATTTTGTACTCTAAAACAAATTTTTGCTGTCACTACCATTAAAAGAATATAAAAATAAAGTAAAATCAAAAATAATAGTACAACCAACTTCATGTTGACAATTACGAATTACAATACAAAACAGAATTTCAGTGAACATAAGTGTGTACCCGACACCATTCTTCTCTCCCCTCTCACCAACAAACTGCCAGTTTCATGAAATAAAATTTCATAGTGCGAACCGGGACTAAAGAATGTTCAAAATATACTAAAAGCTTCTTTTTTGTTTATATTTTGATATTATGTGTTTATATGCATGCGCGCAATTTACTGTGTCTGTTTTAAAATTCATTCGTATGTTCGCGGGAGTATTAATTATGTGTAACATCTCAATTGTATACCTTTTTTTGTAATTGTTTTCTTGTTGTAATATTGCTGTATTACTAAAATTGGGAGAGTGTCTATTATTTGCACAGTGGGCTGCTAACGCCGTTTTTTGTTCTGTTGTGCCTTTTTTTGTTTTGTAGTCCGACTTATGTGCTGCTAATCTTGTTCGTAGTTTACTAGTGGAATTCTGATAGTTGTCTTTTTAAAATTTTTATAACTTTTCCACTTACTTATCTGTATTGCGGTTTGACCAGACGATAACGGTTTTGGTTCAATATAACCTGTATATTTCTGATATAGAAACACAATGGAATTTCAACCACAGTTGATTTAAAAAATACGAATTCGGTAATTCATATTCAGCCTGCTAAGAAAACAGATGAATTTAATTAAAAACAAATTTTATTTAAATCTTCTTCTGCATTTACTAAGTGAGCCAGAAAACTATATATGAAAAATTACGATAAATTCGCAAACAGAAAGCATTTTGCTCTCAAATCCAACCAATAATTTGGCTAATTTTCGTAATATTTTACAATTAATCCGCGTCCAATTCCGTAGTGAGTGCTATCGACATGCGATATTCCTCAAAACTATGATTTTTTAGGTGTTTTTAATGAATGAAAGATTAGTTTATTTTATATGAATATGAAGAAATCAATTTTTTATCTCGTAAGATCTTAACTTATCATTTTGTATATGTTGAATTGGCGAAAATACGAAAATATGCAAAAAATGAAATACAAATATGTATTCATATACTATTTTTGGAAATTTTCCCCAAACATTCCGATCTAAAAATCCAAAGTTCATATGTATGATATGTACGATAGGAACTGATTGTTTGAAAAATATTTGATGAATTGCGAACTATTCTTAGAATACATTTTAATTAACCCCACATTAAATTATTCAATTGGATAATGCAATCTAGAAGCTAAATATAAATTTGTGGACAGTAGGTATTTGCAATACTTTTATTCAAAATACAAATGCATTTTAAATTTTTATTCCAAATACAAAATAGTTTTTAATAAAAGTGTAATTTTCACAATGGAAATGATATTTTTTAAGTTTTTTTACTCCATAATTTTGTTGTTTTTTAATCAATTTTCCTGATGTTCTCATATTTTTTCAAGGTTTTTGGCTACCGATTGCCAATTATATGATTTTTTTTAAATAAATTTTGAAATAATTTCCAATATTGCATTTGCAATTATTAGAATATGCGCTATTTTCGCGGGGTTTTCAATTTTTTAGTTTCTGTGCTAATTACATTTTGGAGCTTGATATCAAATTAAATTCTTACATCAAACTTTGTTTTTATTTTATAGAAAAGGCAATTAATTGAAGTGCTTTTGAAGATTAACTCACTGATGTAACAGAATGAAAGAAACATTTCTTATCAAATTCTAGCCGGGAAGAGATTTTTCTGCTTTGTTATGTGTTACTAAGTATCCAAACAACATTTTAATTGTCAAGAAATTTTTTATCACATTGTACAAATACAAATACACAAATTCAAATACACCTGAATATAGAAAATAATTAAAATTACACAAGTATAAAACAGGATATAAGCATAAATTTACCCTTCTTCTGAAATCTCAAATATTCATAAAAATGAAAAATTAATACATTTTTAAAACAAAACTATTCAATTTCATTGATTTTGTATATTTACTCGTACAGTGTCTTGACGATCCATTACATTTCTTTAATATAAATAATATAAAAACTAATTATGGTTATTTATATACGAAAAGAAAATCTAAGCGATAAAAGAGACTGTAATATGCATGCATAATATTATACTAATAAACGTACAAAAAATGTTTAAAGAAACAAATAAAAAACAACAAATCTTTACTTTAAGACTGTTTAGTTTACACATGCATACACGCAATGTGTACAAGGGCCCATGAATGCATTTCAGTATGTGTGTAATATATGTGTGACAAAAAGGGCCAATTTACAACAACCACACCAATTTCCATCAAGAATTTGAAGTTTTAGTATTTTATAATAAATAAGATATATTATGTTCTTAAACGCGTAAGCTACTATGAAAAATACAACTGCACTGTGGTGCAGGAGAAGCGATTGTGACTACCAACCAGTAGGTTGTTGGACTGAATCCCCACTCAACTTTTTCAAAAAAATTTTAAAAGTAAAATTATTTCGAACGCCATTTTTTTTGCTCATATTTTAGTCGTTAGTGGACCGAGATGAATTATTTTCAGTCTAAACCTTCGTAGAGCTCCATACAAGAGATCTGCTTCATAAAATTGACCATAGAACAGTTGGGGCCATAAAAAAACAACAGAATTGGAAATATAACAAAAAAAGTCTTTTGGCTATATCTCATTAATTATTGGACTGAGCTTTGTTATTTTCAAACCGAACAAATTTATGAAAAATTCCAAGAGAATGGCCTTGATTCTAACTACACCAAAATGTAGCAGACGGACAGACGGACATCGCTCATTCGACTTCTCTATCTATAAGGATCTAGAATATATATACTTTATGGGGTCTTAAGTGAATAATGAATTTTTTGGTGAAGGGTATAATAAGTAAAATAAAAAGAGCGACCTTGCACACAAAAATTCAGATAAATTAGGTTTATATTAAGTTCAAAGTCGAATAAACTAACAAATAAATATATTAATTTAATACGTAAATACTTACAATAAGTTTTAGCTATTTAAAATCAACACGCTTCACAGTGGTCTAATAGCCCAATCTAGCTGGAAGAAAGTCATAACTGGTTATTGCAACGCCAGACAGCCATTAAACTTTGCACGTTAATAGATTTTATCAATCTAAACAATTGCACAGAAAATGGGCAAAATTTGGTTAATGGGCGTGGCACATTTTCTACTTCATAGATTAACAAAATAATACATGTTTTTGTGTTAACCCTTTTTAATTTATTTATATAAAATATATAGTTTCTATCACAAATTCAGTCTTATGTGACTTCTACACACAGAAAAAAATCATAGTAAAACTTACTAAAACCAGTTACATTAATTTCGTTCGCTTTGCTTTTTCACTTTTGCTCAAGAATTCCTTGGAAGGTCTTCCGTAATTAGATGAAGATGGTTCATTAAGAGATTTTTCGCATTTAGATGTTAGAGATGACTCGGATGGAATAACAAAAGGAATATCTTGCCAATATTTATTTTTAAATTCCAAGTGGGACTTTGAACGGGTGGCTTGCGCCCATTTTTTTTGTTAGTTTACATACAAATATTTGTACGGATTGCATTAATTTTTTCCTTTTTTTGTTTTTCCTTCAGCCAAATATTATATAGCTTCCACTTTGGAATGGACATTTTGATATATAAATCAAATAAAAACAATTTAAGCAAATACTAGCAGCTAATTTTGATACCGTTTAAAAGCTACGACCATACAAAATACGATAAAGTAAAAAACATAGCGGAAGTCTGCGAAATTCTTATTTAAAAGTCTATTAGAACTTGTACATTTTAGTAATATTTCACATACAAAATACACGAGTACAAAATATCTTTTCTTTTTCAAACAAAACATTTTACACAAAATTTATAAATAGCAATATTTACACATACCTTTGTTATATTAATTACACCAATAACAATTTTTAATTCTTTTTCTTATTTCCTTTTTACTGGTAAGTTCACTTGCACTAGAGAATATGAACTGATCTGTTGATGCACTAATGAAAACGAGATGACAAGTATTCAAGACAATAAAACAACACTTATATAGTTATTTAAATAAAAAAAATATACCTTTATATACTTTGGACACCTGCCAGCTTTGCAAAGAAAATATTTATATTCGAATTATTTAAAAAACTGACTTTCTTCCACCTAGATAGGGCTTTTAGACACAGTGCGCTTCTCTCGATTTATGCTAAAAGTATGCTCCTTAGAGAATCGAGCAAGACCAAATTGTTTTTTATGTAAACTCTTATAAATCGAAAATAAAAGTGAGATAAGATGTAAATATAATACATTTTACCAACAAATTACATATGTATGTGACGTTTTAAAATAATTATTAAAATCTGCAATCGAAAGAAGGTTTAAAGGTTGCTGGGAAAATTTGTTTTTTCGCATTTTTTATAAAAGCATTTTACCCCTCAAAATCTTATGCAGGGTAAAATTTACTAAAAACTAAATGTATGAAATATATAAAATCTATACATCAAAATATAAATTTAAAAAATTATCTTAACTGTTATTTTTTAGTTCACACTCAGCAAAGTCTTGGTAAATTAAAAACAATACAATATGTTGGACACTTTATTTTCACTTAATGATTTTGTTACTTGTTTTTATTATAATCAATCACATTAGCAAAGACATACATTTGTATATTCAATTCTAATACTTAGTGATTGTCAAGAATGATTAAATAAAGATTACGCCATCACGTAGCCATAAAAAAACATTTCTGCGCATGTTGGAACTCTGACGTCACTCAAGCTGTGTTCTCATTGGCTAATAAAATTCAGCTGTAGAACTGCTATGTTTGTGTAAAAACGTGACAGTGGGACAAATTGTTATTTTTCTAACTAAATTTTTTTAAAGCAAACAAATTCTTTATAAGAATTCCAGTCCATAAATTTTTCAAATATGTTATCTACTTCTATACAACTAACACACATTGGTGGAGCATTTTCCGCGACCAATTTTTCTTCAAAACTATTCGAAATATCATTTTGCTTTTCAGTTTCACATAGTCTTTCATATACATTTGCAACTTCAGTTTCATTAGCAGTTTTCGTTTCGTAATTACGAGAACGAAGATTTTTTACCCCTCTTGGAAAGTTGATGAACTCAAGCAATTATTTCGTCAGGAAAAATTACCAACATCAGGCACGAAAACGGAATTATGCGCTTGACGGAAATTCTTGGAATATATGAAATCGAAGCTAACGACGAGGATAGCAATGCTTTTGAAGAAACGTCTTTTGCGAGCATTTCTACAAATACACAACGACTAAACGAAAACGCAATGGGAAACTCTTCTTAAAATAATGTCAATGTTATGAATTTACAGCGACAGGTATATGAGTTGAAAGAAATTATTAAACGCAATGATTATATTCCAATCAAATACACAACGAACCAACGGGGAACAAAATCTGACTCGATATCTTAACAGGCAACAGGTAACGACAGAAACGGAGACACATAATGTGGGCTGTACTCAAAACAGCGTCGAAAATCAAAATGTAAGTGATAACTTCTGTTCCTAATGCTGCACGTTCACAAATAGTTGTTCTGTGCGGGAAATTGCTTAAACCAGAGTTCGATCCGACTAACGAAATGTCGTTCTCGGCTGAGCAGTTTATTGAAAGAATAGATATTGCTATACGGGCCTATAGATGGAATGAAAAATGTTTAATGTTGGCAAATCTATTGTAGAATGAAAGATGTCGCTCGACTACAGTTGGATTATTTACAAACGTTACATTCGAGATGTAGTATTTTCGCACTGTAGTTTAAAAAGGAATTTGGATCGACTCACGATGAAGCTGACGTACATTTCAAAATGGTTAATGCTGTAAGAAAAAGCGAAGAAAAAGTAACAGATTATTGTTTTCGAATGTGTGCAAACGGTATACGGTATGGGTTATGCGAAACATCAATTGTTAAATATACGAGAGAAGGACTTGAAAGTCGCGAACTACAAATAGCTATTGCGGCTCATAAAATTAACACGGTAAGACAACTACGAGAAATTGTACATGAATACGAAATAAATATATCTAACAAGCGTTTGGTGAAATCTATTGAACATAAAACAAAAACGAACACTGATATTGTAAGCAAAAACATAAATGCTAGTCCAACAAAACAAATTACGAGATATGGTTGTTTATATTGCAAATGTATATGGTCACCTTAACTATATATTTCTCATACTTATATGACTACTGTCTATCTATAATTTGAAGTACAGATGGCTCTCGAAGTATTTTGTAGCAATAAAAATGTAGTTTTAAGTTACGATATTTAGATTCGTTTTTCATTACAATAAATTTGCAGATCACTTTGAATTTAACTCTGAAAGCGAACATTACAAAGGTCTTTCATTTCATCCACGTTGGAAAATCTATCTCTTTAATTCGAGTGGTATTTCCGGAACAAGGTTTCTCAAGGCTAAATTACCCAGGATAGGAATCATTGCTCCTTCAAAGAATTAATGGTCCTTCGAACCGGATTTTCATCCTTGGTAATCGATTACGCAATCAATATTGCAACAAGCATTGTTCCAACACTAGACGGATCACTCTCTGTTTCATTTCATAAAGACCAGGTTTGCTTTATTTTAATTCGTTGTGGTACGTACATACAATACAACTAGCATACTTACAACATCGAAAAAGAAAAGAGTGCGGTTTAATATACATAGGTATAGTGAATATATTAATATATTAAAGATATACATATTCTATGCAGAATTATTTCATGATTTCTTAATAAAAGAAATTAAAATTACATTAAAAAAAAAAAATAGTAAAAGTGTTCCAAATAACATACACATACGAGTGTATGTGTATACTTATTCGCAATTTGTTCGCGTAGAAACGAAAAAGTTCAATTTCGATACGTGTTCAAGTCTTAAAACCTAAATTCCAGAAAAATCGATCTAAGAGTACAAGGAAAAAAAGTGTAAAATCGTTATACATGCAGATGTATGTATAAATACATAAGCCAAAAAATTGGATTCCGTCTTTTAGCGCCTTCACATAACCTTGAAAATAAAAAAGGTCATCAAAAAGTCATCCGACATGAAATCTGGCAACAAATAAACTTATATATTGGTATGTACCAATGCAATTACTCAATTACATACATATTTACACAGTTAAGTGAAAAAGAGACGAAAGTTATTATTCGCTATTATTCCGTACATTAAATGTACTCGTTACTATTATCACTTGTTCTCTTTCTCATTCCATACTTACAAAAAAAAAACCAACAAATCATAATTAAAGTTTCAATTTCAAACGTCTCAAGCTCAAAGTTGTTTCAAAGTTTTAACAAGACTAGTGATAAACCGAGTTTCAATTCCACAAAAAATTTACCTACAGTAATAATACACGCTTTTGAAACAATTCATGAAATTTGGTGAGAAAAACAACGTCTTCTAGCTGTCACCTTTGGATAATACATATTAGTAGTAAAAACATTTTTCGATAACAGAACATATTATTGTGAATTTTGTGAATTTTTTTATTTGTTCTCAACAGAAGATAAAATCGAGTATTTTATTTTCCCAACGTTAATTTAACCCCTGCATTTCATTTTACATTTAACATTATGGCTGAATTAGACCTATTTATAAGTGCTAATGTAAAACTCGTTCAATTTGAACAAAGGCTTGATGAAAATACAATTTCTCAGGCATCGGTGTTTGCTCTGGAAGTACATAGAGACGAGGCAAAATGTATGTGGGTAAATATTAAGAGTCTATATGAAAATTTTCAAAGAACAACCAAATCTAAGGTGGATAAATCCGACCCTGAAGTAGTTAATTCAAGGTATGAGAGCTCCTATGACACGTACGTTAAAGTTGTTTCTAAACTTAGTGAGTCTATACAAATTAAATCTCAATGCAATTCTTTTAATAATAACAGCTCTCGGTCCAATTTTCATTTACCTGCTTGTGATACAGAAATATTTTCCGGCAATTATCAATCATGGCCATCATTTCGAGATTTATTCTCAGCCATTTATATAAACAATTCAAATCTTTCTAACATTGAAAAACTATGTTACCTAAGAAAAAAGACCCAAGGGGAGGCATTTGCTATCGTTGATAAAGCCCCTTTGTCCAACGGTGGGTTCGAAATAGCTTGGAAAAATCTTCAAGATCGATTCGAAAACAAACGCATGTTAATTCGTGGTCAATTACGTATATTACTGAATCTACCAGTAATCACCTTTGAGTCTAGTGATGAAATTAAATGTCTTCAACGGAATATTAACGCCTGCATTTCGTGTTTTGCAGCTTATGAAATTGACCTAACAAGTTGGGATGCGTTATTTGACTATATTTGCTTCACTAAGCTTCCACGTGCTACACTTGCTTTGTGGGAACAATCCATTGAAAACAAAAAAGATGTTTCAAAATGGTCTGATTTGAGTTCATTTCTTTCAACAAGAATTCAAACTCTTGAAACTATATCCGATGCTAAAACGGTATTACCCTCTAATAAAAATATTTCTTCAAGTTCAAATGTAAAAAAATCATTTAATTCTAAAACACTTAGTAACAATCATGCAAAAATTTCTGATGTCGTCAATGCGTGCAAGCTATGTACAAAAGATAATCACATTATTAGAAAATGTCCAAAATTTAACAAAATGGATGTTGAGGAAAAATACTCTTGTATTAGAACCCTCAATTTATGTATTAACTGCCTATCTAGCACTCATTCAGTGAAAAACTGCAAAAGCCATTTCAACTGCCTAACATGCAATAAGCGGCATAACACCTTATTGCATCGTGATAACTCAAGTTCTTATTCAAAACATACAACTAAAATTTCAGCTACAAATTCTCCCTACATACAGTCCACCAATGACCTTCCAACCGTAAGCAATTCAGATAAGTTATCAATAGAACCGTCGACGTCAAAAGGTAAAATACAATCCTGTTTTGCTTCTCATTCGCAAGCTATTCTGCTAGGAACTGCTATTGTTCAAATTAATCATTTGGGTCTCAATTACTCAGTACGAGCATTGATTGATTCTGGGTCCCAAGGAACATTTATTTCGCAAAAATTATTCAACGTTCTGAAATTACCATTCAAATATACTGAGGTTGAGATTTCCGGTCTCAATGGTGTTACATCAGCTAAAGCCAAGAAATTATGTATATTTTCAATTAGTTCACGTTTTAATTCCAACATAGAATTAAATATAAGTGCACTGGTTGTTCCTCATCTGTCGGGTCCTCTTCCTTCATGCTCAATTGATCCCTCCGCTCTATCAGGGTTTCCCAATATACAACTAGCAGATCCTAAATTCCACGAAAGCTCCCGCATTGATCTTTTAATTGGGGCTGATTTATTTAACAAAATACTTCTGGATAATATAAAACGTAATGTGTGTGGCTCATTAGTTGCACAAGAGACTATCTTTGGATGGATAGTTACAGGTTCTGTTCAGCCATCAAATCAAACGTTATCCTTGTCAGCCTTTGCCACATTCATTGAAAGTTCTAATTTAGAAAAACAGCTAAAGCGTTTTTGGGAGGTAGAAGATATTCCAACAGATCACATTCCTTCCTCGTCTGATTCCTTTTGTGAATTTTTATATGCTAAGACGACGTCTAGGGATAACCAGGGTAGATATATAGTATCTCTCCCTTTCAAAAACTCGTTCTACGATAAATCAATTCAGTTAGGTCCATCTAGACCAAGTGCATTTTCTATATTTTTGAGAAATGAAACGCGTTTGTTGAAAACCCCAAATCAAAAGAAAGAATACGATTCAGTTCTACAAGAGTATATAGAAATGGGTCATATGCAATCAGTATCACCCCCTCCTTCGGAAAACTTTCCAAATAATTTTTACCTTCCACATCACGCCATTTTTAAACCGGAAAAAACAACAACTAAGGTGCGCGTCGTTTTCAATGCGTCATGCCCTTCTTCTTCGGAGCATTCCTTGAACGATGTTTTACATACAGGTCCAGTTTTACAAAAAGATCTGACAATTCTATTGCTCAATTGGCGTTTCTATCGTTTTGTGTTCAATGCGGACATAGAGAAAATGTACCGCCAAATAAAAGTCAATCCACATGACACAAAATTTCAAAGAATATTGTTTAGACCCTCTCCTAGCGATAAAGTCCAAGATTTCGAACTTAAGACAGTTACATTTGGAGTAAACTGTGCTCCATACCTTGCCATTAGAACGCTTCTACAGCTAGCAAAAGATGTCGAAAAAACTTTACCCTTAGCTAGTGACGTGCTTCAAAATTCAATGTATGTTGATGACGTCATATCTGGAGCTCATGACTTGAGAACAGCTATTTCAACAAGAGATCAACTCATACAAGCCTTAAATTCAGCTTGTTTTCCACTTCGCAAATGGACATCTAACTCAAATGAAATTTTAAGGGATTTAGACAAATCCAATCTACTTAAAGAGAATTTTCTTAAATTCGACGACAGCAGTCATGCAAAGACTTTGGGTGTTATCTGGAACGCTAAGCCTGACGAATTTCTTTTCGATTCTAAGCCCCTTACAAATGAAACAAATCTCACTAAAAGAAAAATTTTGTCGGAAATTTCAAAGCTATTCGATCCAGCTGGTTGGCTAGCTCCGATTGTTGTTTTGGCAAAGATTCTAATGCGTAAAATTTGGCTATCCAAAACCGATTGGGATGAAAAATTATCTCCTGACTGTGTCCAAGATTGGTATAAGTTTTTTAAAAATTATCCAACTATACAGTCCATAAGAATCCCAAGATGGATTCACTACTCACCGAAATGCTCTTTACAGTTTCATGCCTTTTGCGATGCATCAGAGAATGCGTACGCGGCTGTCGTTTATACAAGGGTTCAATTAGAGAACCATTCCACCTTTGTTCATCTACTGGTGTCGAAAACCCGAGTTTCTCCGGTGAAGAATATTTCTATTCCCAAATTAGAGCTCTGCGGCGCCACTTTACCAGCTGATTTAGTACATTCGGTTCTTCCTTCAATACGAATTTCGGACTACAAATTATACAAATGGACTGATTCAACCATTGTACTTGCGTGGCTGCAAAAAGATCCCTGCCATTGGAAGGTATTTGTTGCCAATCGCATTTCGAAAATAGTGAGAAAGGTAGGATCTGAAAGCTGGTTTCACGTAGATTCAAAATCCAACCCAGCTGACCTGGCTAGTCGTGGACTATATCCGCAAGAATTACTCGAGAATAGCTTATGGTGGCATGGCCCAAATTGGTTGAAAAATTCTTCTAATGCTTGGCCGACTAAAAGTAATCTTCATGAAACTAATTTAGAACAGAAACCTACACAAAGTCATTTCACATATTTCTCGCAATATGAAGATATTCTAATTCGTTTTTCATCCTTTAATAGAGCTATTCGTGTATTATGTTATGTTTTTCGGTTTATTCATCGTACACGACTGAAATTTTGTTCAATATATTCATATTCATCACTCGAGGTCACATCACATGAAGTTGAAAATGTAAAGAATTGCTTCATTATTCTTGCTCAAAAGTCTGCTTTTCCAGAGACTTATAAGGCTTTGCTCCAGAAGGAAAAAATTCCAAAATCTTCGACTATTCTTAATTTAAACCCTTTCCTCGACGAAATTGGGAGAATTCGCGCCCACGGAAGACTAGCTTATTCAACGTCGTTAACTTATGATGAAAAATTCCCTATTATTCTGCCGTACAATTGTCACTTTTCAAGACTGCTGGTACACTTTACCCACATAGTCAGTCTTCATGGCGGAAATCAATTAGTTTTACGGCTTGTTCGAATGCAATTTTGGATTCCAAAATTGAAAAACTTGATCAAAACTACAATTTACAATTGTAAAATCTGCGTGGTTCATAAGAAGAAGGTCCAAGAGCAACTTATGAGTGCCCTTCCTCCTGAAAGAACAGTTCTTACCCGTCCATTTCATTATACTGGCGTAGATTTCGCTGGACCTTTTGACGTAAAAAATCTCACTGGCAGAAAAAATATCACAACCAAAGGCTATGTATGCATTTTTATTTGTTTTTCAACAAAGGCAATACATCTGGAGGCAACCTCCTCCTTGTCTACATCCACCTTTTTGGCTGCCTTCCATAGATTTATTTCTCGACGAGGCTGTCCTCTACATATCTACTCTGACAATGGTAAGAACTTTGTTGGTGCTTCCAAAGAGATTAATAAAGACTTCTTAAATGCATCTCGTTCTACCGTTTTATCAAATTTTCTTCAGCAAGGTCTTTCTTGGCATTTCATTCCTCCTGGCGCGCCTCACATGGGTGGGTTATGGGAGGCTGGGGTCAAAAGTTTCAAGACCCACCTCAAAAAAGTATCTGGTTCATTTAAATATACTTTTGAGGAATTGTGCACCTTATTATCTCGAATTGAGGCTTGCCTTAACTCACGTCCTTTTTCTACTCTGTCGGAAAATCCTACTGACTTAAACCCCCTCACTCCGGGACATTTTCTTACAGGGGGGCCTATTCTAGCTCCACCTGAACCCTCAATTGATTCGCAACCCGAATCAGTGATTAATCGATGGCAACGTGTTAAGGTCGTTCATCAACAATTTTGTCAGCGCTGGAAACACGAGTATTTATCCGAACTTCACAAGAGAAATAAATGGAAAAGTTCTGAGCAAAATATTGGTATTGACTCTATTGTAGTTATTCGTGATGAAAGTCTCCCTCCCAATGAATGGAGACTAGGTAGAATTAAACAAGTATATCCTGGTAAAGATAATAGGGTACGAGTGGCCGATATTCTTACTCAAAGGGGTACAATCACACGTCCTATAGCAAAACTAGTTCTACTTCCGACACAATAATCACCGCCTGTCCCACTCTTTTCTTCCAATAAATATCACATTTTTGTCTGTTTGATCATTTCAGAATAAAACACCCCTTCTAGAGAACCATCAACAATGCCTAAACGAAGCAAAAAGCCTTTTCAATGCCGTATTTGCAAGCAGTTTCATCCCCTCCGCTTATGCCAACGTTTTCTACAAATGGACGCCGAAAGAAGAAGGACGACTGTCATAAAATTTAAATACTGTGTTAATTGCCTAGCACACAAACATTCTCATCAAACATGTTTTTCCGCCACCGGATGCCATATTTGTAAACGTAATCACCATACAATGCTCCATAGTGGTGACAATAATCCTTCCAATCGTCAAAGACTCGCAACAGTCTCTCCCATGCAAAGCAGCGCAATTTTTGCCCAGCAGGCTGTTACTATATTGCCTACTGCCGTAGCGAAAATATACGTAAACGGTCGTCTACACCCAATACGGATATTGTTCGATAGTGGATCCAGTTTTAGTAAAATTTCAAAGACAGTTGTGAGCAAATTAAAAATTGAATCCCAAATTGTTGACGGCACCACTATATGTAAACTCAATCTAAGGTCGAATTCGGATAAAACTATTCGTTTGGAAATGATTGCACGTGCTACTACTCACATGTCAATTAAAACTCCTAAGAAATCCTTACCCTCTACGTTTCGTGAAAAATTTGTAAACTTAGTTTTGGCCGATCCTCATTTTTACGAATGTAGTACCATATCTGTCATTATTGGATCGGATTTCTATCCTAAGGTAATTCTCAGTGGAATATTGCCTAATCATGATGGTCTCCCCATAGCCCAAAATTCTGTGTTCGGATGGGTTTTATCAGGAACTTGCCCTACCTAATTGAACTGTTTAAATCCAGCATTAGATACATAATCATATAAAAATATATATAACATGAAATCTTTGTATGTAATAATTAGATTATTAATTGGAACTTAATCGTTTCGTAGTTTTTTGTTGATAGTGCCCATCAAGGCGCCCGGAATGTTTATATTGCAAATGTATATGGTCACCTTAACTATATATTTCTCATACTTATATGACTACTGTCTATCTATAATTTGAAGTACAGATGGCTCTCGAAGTATTTTGTAGCAATAAAAATGTAGTTTTAAGTTACGATATTTAGATTCGTTTTTCATTACAATAAATTTGCAGATCACTTTGAATTTAACTCTGAAAGCGAACATTACAAAGGTCTTTCATTTCATCCACGTTGGAAAATCTATCTCTTTAATTCGAGTGGTATTTCCGGAACAAGGTTTCTCAAGGCTAAATTACCCAGGATAGGAATCATTGCTCCTTCAAAGAATTAATGGTAAAGAAATAAAATGTTTTAATTGTAATTAGGTAGGACATATGTATATGTATCTACGAATTGTTTAAAACCTTAACGACGACCACGTTGTACGAAATGTTATAAAGTTCATGCGAAGAACGAAATTGAGTGCAAACACAATAACACGGTACGAAATATGTTTTGCAGTAATGATGAATTTTTCAAAATAAAAGTAAATCTGGCTAATCAAACATTAAGCGCTTTTATGGATACTAGTAGCCAATGTAGTTTGATAAAGAAATCAGTTTGTTATCGAATTGGTTGTAACCGACGATCTCTGGTATTTGTGACGGAATACGTGTTTCTATATGTCGATATTTGAAAATCTACAGATACGAGTAAATAACGTCTTATTACCTGTTACCTTATATGTGGTTGAAGATGAGCTTTTATTAACCGATGTTTTGATTAAACAAGATAATTTGGTGAATGGTAATGTAAAATTGACAATACAGAATGGTAAGATAAATTTTAAAAACTAAACTAAACATAATTGTTGATCAACCGGAAATTGACAAGAGTGCTCGTAAATACGAAAACGCTGATAAGACTAAGAATCGTAGTGAATTTGATGAGAAGATGATAAAGTGTGATTGGATTAATGAAGATTTTAAAGCAAGACTAACTAAATTGATTCGAAATAATGAAACTATATTTGCATGTAATTTACGAAATCTCGGGAAAACTGATTTGGTTGAAATGAAAATAAAATTAACGGATACAAGAATCGTAACAGAGGCCCCATATCGTGTTCCCGAACCGAAAAAAAGTAGTAATATCAAGTATGACTAAAGAACTTTTAGAAAATGATGTAAATACACATTCTGAATCAGAGTATTCCAGTCCAGTGTTGTTACAGAAAAAGAAAAATGGAAGTGATAGATTACACGGGTGTAATTTTTTAAGTCATGGACAAATAACCATATACGGACACCACTACGTGATAAAAGACAAAAAAAGACCAGTATCCCAGTTTTGCCAAAGGTCCCCAAAGACTTAGGCCTCGGTGTCATTTTTGCAAAATACTGATCATTTTCTCAGGCTCATATCTTGCAAATTGCTTGGAATTTTGATTTACTCTTTTAGGCAAAGTTGTAGATCTTGTTATAACAAACAAAAATCTTCATCTTCAAGATGAAAATCGCAAAAAATTAAAAAAAGCTCGATTTTACTTTAACTTTTATCCACTGTTCAGGTCCATAGGTAGCAAACCGTTAAGAATTCAAGAAAACAATCCGTTACAAAAATGTTTCTAAAGCCTCAGTTAGCAACCTTATAGAACAAATGAACTTCCTAGGAATGATTCTTAATACCGCTTAGGTAGCGCTCAGGTAGCCGTAAAAGTGAAAATTGCCCGAAAATTTTTTAATTTTATTTGTTTTTTTTACTTCAACATTGAGATACATACTATGCTATCTATTACAAAAATGTACCCAAGATCTCAATAAACAACTCACGCAATCACGCACCGACCGCAGCCGCACAGGTAAAGCAATAAGCTCAGCACACGCATCAAGGGACGCGTCACACAATATAAAAGCGACACGACGCTCACATTCCGGCAGTAAACAGCGCGACAAATCAAAACTAAAATTTTTTTTCAGAACAATTATATTATTTCTTAAGTTGTTATTAACGTTACATTAAAAGTTAGCTTTACATTTATTTTTTATTTAATAATAAAAGACATACAAAACCAATAATAGTTGAAGATCTACTTTTAATTTTTGAAAAAACCACTTCAATTTGCAGATAAAAACTATGCGTTACAAATTCAAAAAATCCGTTAAAAGTATCGAGTAGTATTGAGTACGCAAATGAAAATATTGAATATTATTGAGTAATGCAAAGTAGTAGAATTTGCCAGCACTATTAAAGAATATTGCAGTAAGAACGGCAGACTATTGCGAAAATATAATGAGAAAAAGTTGTGGGTGGTTCCAAAATCATTAAGATGAAGGGTTGTTGAGGACTGCCACGATAAAAGGACATCTTGTGTTGCAAAAACAATGACAAAACTTTTAAGCTATTTATGGTTCCAAAGGATGAAGAATTTCCTGAAATCTTATATTGGAGCTTTTGTTGAGTTCGCATACAACAAACGGAAGGGAGGTCGCTTTGGAGGTGAATATCATTTTAGTGACCACTTGGGACCGTTTCCGAGAAGTAAAAAACGTAACGAGTATATTCTGGTTATAGTTGACTCGTTTACTAAGTTCACTATCATAAAGCCGTAAGATGCACTAAAACTAAGTATGTTATAATTGACTATTCTTTTGAATATCCCATAAAAACTTCATACCATTCGCATTACTTTATAGCAGGTGTGCAACTACTAACTAGTAAGTAAATAAGCAAACTATCTGAGATATATTGTAGCGGTGTCTTAAAGCAGTAGAGCGAACGTTTATCATACAGAGTTACTGCTCTTGCACCTTGTAAAGGTGCAGAACAGGCACTTACCTCCTAATAAAATTTAATAAGAACTCTACTCACGATTTTTCATTATGTAATTGATAAATGATCTAGGTAATTTAAAAATTCCCTAATTGCACGAAAATTAAAAAAAATCTCTAAGAAAGAGATCATGTAAAAGATTTTCCGTAAATCAAGGTATTGTTGTATGAAAATGGTTGATTTTTAAAAGAATTTCATATTGTATTACACTAATTGTTCATAGCATGCAAATACTTTACTCTACACTCACTCTTGTGGTTTATAAAAGGAAGTGGGGTGTGGTGCGTATGCGAGTTAAGAAGTATACATTAATTAAAGAAAACCCGTGCACAAATAACTTATACGCACTTGATTGTTTCCAACTCAAACACTGCATTTAGGGTTTATAATCAGTGTTGCCAGGAGCTGGAGTAAAAAATGGCTAAATCGGCTTTATAAAAAGGCCAGAAAAAGCAAAATCACCCAAAAATAAAAGGTAAAAAGGCTAATAAATTACTTTTAATAATTCAACATTTATACATAAAAAATGTTATGAGTTATTATTAAAACAATGCACTTCAAGTACATAAACAAAAAAAACTAAAAGTACACATATTATTAAATTCATACAAGTCAATACATATATAACAAATATCAGGTATTTCTTTTGACTTCAAATCATTATTGGATCAAAAATATAACAGAATATTTGTTTTTAGGCATGAAAAATTAAACTCGTGTACGTCATTCATCTGAGAATATTGCTGTTGTAGCCCATAACGTTGGACAAATCCCGAGATTGTTCATTTCTCGTCGATCTTTGTAATTCTGCATTCCATAAATGACACGTGAAAAAATTTCTGACAGTGTGATTTCTCGAAGAGACGGTTACAATTGTCCACCAAAACCTTGTGATTAAACAATTAAACTTTTTTATTTGGGGCTACGTAAGAGATATCGTTTATCCCAACGGTCCACAATCGCTTCAAGACCTCAAAGATGAATTCGTGAAGTTATCAGCAGCAAATGTGCAAATTGGTAATGTAAAATTTAATGAGAAGAACGTGGCCCTACAGGAGTAGCCATAGCAGTCATTTGATGGATATTATTTCCCAGTTTAAATTGAAAATGCCTCTTTTTACAATTAAATAAACATTCGATGATTTCGCTTAAGAATACTCTTTTTTACATATAAAATGAAAGCTCTTTTTGGAAGCGCATTCTTAAATTATCACACCTTTTCATAGAACCTCACCCAATATTTGTCTATTTCTAACTCAAAACCTTTCGACATTGGATGTCAATCAATATAATTTTATCTTCAGTGTACTTACGTTTGTACATTGGATTAATTTTAATTGGAATTTAATTGGAGTAATGTTTCATGATGATTTTCTGAGTTCAGTGGAAAATGTAAATTTAGTCTTTTTGAGACAAAATTTCAAATAAAAAAACGTTAAAAAAATTCCACAAGCTAAAACGTATATTTCGAGGCTAAAAGATACGAAAAGAAGCTACATCAATCCTTGAAAAAGCAAAACTGGCACCACTGTTTGTAATCGACGATTTCCATAATCCCTGCCCACATTTGCATTTGTGTAACGACCACATTGCTTAATCTTAAACTAAACTGAGAATTTAATAAATAATTTCAGGTGCCTATTTATGTCTATAGTGTATATTTAAGTCTAACTTCAAGTAATAAATCATTAAATAGTTAGTTCTGCTCTTGTTGTGTTGGCGAACAGTTGTTTTGTAAAGTGTTCAATTTGAAAGCATAAAAAAATTTAATATGCCGAAACGAGGAAGGTAAGAAAGTTAATTATTTATTTAAAAATTGTTACAAAAAACATTTATAGACAAACAAATAAAAACTCATCAAATTTTAATTATCCCAGTTAAAAAAAAATATTCGAGGTTCATAATGTACGGTAGAAAGAAAACAAAGTTGGTGTTACGTGTGTGTAACACTGGGCAGAACTCAATACTTTTTAGACTAACTGCCTGGCCCACTATGTCACACGTATTCGTTCTTTCGTACAATCGCATTTAAAACAAAATCAAATTCTAAAATTTTATTTATGTTTTAAATGTAATTGTACGACAGAAACGAATACCTGTGACATCATGGGCCTGGCAATAAACTTTTTTACGTGAGCAAAATGAATAAAAAACAACACATTTGACATAAGATATTTTTTAAGAGCGATTTTTTTTACAGATACGGACTTTTAATAATTAAAAGAAACCACATAGCACCTTGAGGAGCTTCTGTCAGCCGAAAACCAGGAAGATGTAATTGAACAAGTTGTCATTCAGCCACCCAGTGCAAATTATTTGCCATCTGATGAAAGCTCTGGAGATGATGAAGGCAATAGACTTCCACAAAGTTTTCCGAAAGCTCTACTTATACAAACTTGTGAAATTACAATTCGCAGGCTCACAACATGTGATAATAATGAACACCAAAGTATAGTTGACGATGAAGATTTAATGATCGAACAAGCATCGCAAGATATGATAAATAATTCTTCCACTAATTTAGATATTGACTGCATTAGATATATTGCTACCACACCATGTAGTGTTCAATCGCCAGAAGATTCTCTCAAAAGAAAAACATAAAAAAATAAGGTGGAGACCCCTCCCAGAGTTACTCGTTTACAGCAGTTAGATTCGACATCGGGTTCTTAACAGAGCGCATCAAAATGTAGAAAATCACAATTTGTCAAATCATTACCTAGAGATGCGAGTCACTGGATGGAATATGATGATGTATGGTGTCCACGTATATTCCCTGAAGTCAATTTTTCTGATTGCACTGACTTGCATCCCCATGCGCAATTTGATAAGTTTTTGACAATGAGTTAGTACGAATGCTATGCGGTGAAAGTAACAGTTATGCAGTAGGTGGTGAAAAGCACGACCCAAAAATAACAATGAATGAGAAGCGATCTGAAAAATATACTAGTTTTCGATTCAATGCGTAGAAATTATTTTGATTTTAATACTTGATATTGCAAATCTTATGGCAGCAAAAACCACCTCAAAGTTATCGTCGTTTAGATACAGACGAACAAGAATACTCAACCCGATATGATGGAGAAAATCACTTCGTTGTCGAAACAAAGAAAAAGAAAAGACTTCGTTGAAGAGTATAAGGTCTACAAGGTTTTCCATGCCCGGCACTCTGTAGCCCACCCCATGTTTCAATAGAGTGCTCCAAATTTCAGCATTCTTAAAGCCTAGGTCCTCTGCTATGATTTTTACATACATTGTTTTGTAATCTAATCGCAAGTTTCAATTACATATATTTATTACCATTTTCCCAATTGGAACCACTGTGCGTTTGCGCTTTTGGTCAAATCCCTACCCTACATTCATACGCAATTGAGTGATACTGCCAGTTGATTGCGAAGATATTTTCCTGATTCTAAAAGCTTGCAGTTATTGTGAATGATGCAATTAAACCATTTGATTCATTATTAAATATACGATTTTTTTCTATAATTTTATTTAAAATGATGACACACAGTGTTGTGCAGTATTACCCGTTTTACCATCAAACAATTATTTGTATACTCTACAAGAAGCTGAAGTTTTACAAAGCTCCAAGTGTGATTTTTTTCATTTCGTTAAGAATGAAATGTATGCTAAATGATACAACACCCAACGAAATGAATTTAAATTCAATAAGAGCAATTAAATAAGTCCAATAAAATAAATCTTAATAAAAGGAGACCTAAAAAAATTAAGTTCCAACCAATTTAATTAAATAAATATTAAAAAATAATTAATCCGAAAGCTCAAAATGAAATAAGTTTAGCATTTCGGGGTTTTTTTCATGATAAAATAACCCCAATGATAAAATTTAAATAAGTCCCAATAAAATGAAAGTTTAAAAAAAAAATTTTAATTAACTCGAGCAAAATATATTGATTTAACCGTTTTTTTTAGTGAAAAAAAAAAAATTAAAAAAATAGCGGCGTTACCAGGTAATGAAGAAAATTAAAAAAAATCTTTTAGAATTTTTTACTCTTTGGAAAGCCTCCTTTCTTATATAACTTTTCTTGTAAACCTGATAGAAGAGTTTTCATTTGCAAATATATATTTTCTTTATATATTTTTAAATATATAAAACATGTATTTCTTAAAAATTTTCTATTTGGGGCATTGTTCAGAAAATTTTTATACTTAAGCATTTTGAACAACAAGATAACGAGTAAAAACATATTAAATAAAATTTAACCAAATAAAATTTGCAATTTCGACAAAGATTTATATGTGTGCATGCAGGAAAATAATATAAAAATTAACTTAGCTTTGAAGCTAAACAAAACACAAAAACACAAAAAAGAAGCCTAAGTCAAGAACCAAAAGTCTAAATTGGCAACGCTGCCAGTAAGATGTATTTTAAATTCAACAGAAGAAACATTGCTCTACAAGTTTGTGTGTTCTGTTTAAAAAAACAAGTATACTAACTTTAGCTCCGTAAACTTTTTACATTATTTTGCAATAAAAATTAAAACAAATGATTTTTAAAGATATATTTGATATGTTAAAATTATGAAAATTACTCTTGTAGTGTCGAACACATCTCATTTTAATTAATAAAGGAAAATAATAATATGGGAATGTATACGTGAAAGTTTTGTGTACAAACATCTCAATAAATAAGAATTAAAGAAGTATGACCACATTTTAACAATAATTTTATTTTTGTTTCAAAAGTTAACTATAAAAAATATTAAGGCACGTCTATATATTTAACTGAAAGAAAATTATTTGACAGACAAATGTAAGTATAACGTAGAGAAAAGACAGAAACTTTGTATGAGGAACACTTGTGCTGCTTTAAAATATTAAAAGAAATAAATAAAAGAGATATAATAATAAAACTGCGTCACACTTTTAAGAAAGTACTTTTAATTTTTCTATATGCAGATAATTAGGGTATGTATGTATATAGAATATACTTGTATGAGCTTTGAATATTGTTTGCGTATACACTGGCGGCCAAAACTTCAGTTACAGGACTCAAGTCAAAACAAAAATCAAATAGGACCATTAAAAAAAATTAAAATTAAATAATTGTCCACAGCAGAGTTACGGAAAGAAAGTTAAAGGTTGTTGACTTTGTGCCTCTGTGACTGTTTTTGAAACATGGATAACTTTTAAAGCCTTCAATGTAGACAAAAAAGAACTTTATAAATAGAAAACTTCAGATTAGCATAAGATATACCATCTTAAAAATAGCATAATTGCGGTTATCTTGTGCAATTTTCATTTAATTGTACCAAAGAGAAAATTATGTGAATAATCTAACATAAAAATTATTTTTTTTTATATTTTATGAAACTTCTTTCAAGGCACTACTAGATTGATTTTTAAATTTTTGTATGGAAACCAAAAATATTTATACTTCAAAGTTAAAATAAAATAGTTTTCTCAGTGTGACATAATTTTATATAATTAAAAAATCTGTTATATTAAATTTTAAAAAACACAATACAGAGATTGAGGCCACTTAAAGGCAACAAAATAACGAGAACAACATAAATAATTTTCTGACTTCTGTGCATGTTGACAAGAATTGTTGAAAGTTTTTTTTCAGTTCGTAGTTTCTTGCCTCTTAAGCCCCAAGATAAGAACAACAGTCAGCAAAGATTGAAGGTCTATCCACTTACATGTTACATGTTAAGTAGCTCATGATTCAAAATAAGATGTATTCGCTGCGAGTACTTTAGCAAAGAAAGTTTTGTGATTTTACAACTTGAGTCATACAAGAAGTACAATCTAAAAGAGAACAAACTGAAAAAATTTTAGCATTTAAGTTAAAATTCTCAAAGGGAAATAAAATAAAATGTTGGCATAAAAAGAAAATAAAATGTTATAAGCATTTTAAACATTAAATTAGGGCATACAACATTGACAGATACAACGATACGCTCGGGCCCTGGTAACTAAGAGTGCCATATCGTGTTAAAAAAGAACAGGTAGAAAACGACACTATTTTTATACGAATGAATATATTGGAATTTTTTTACAAGTAACGAGTGTAACGATGGTGATTCTTCCCTGGATATTTAAAGACTGGGTTTTTCCTGGAAGTACTAATTTGAGGAAAATTAGAGCTAAAGCTCATATATTGGGACTGATTGTACATGGCATTGATCCTTGTTAATCTACCCTAAGAAGAATTTGTCTAGTAGACACGCCAAACGCAGATATATACTCTGGGCTATAGCTCATTAGTATAGTTTAAGGGAAAAGCTAGACTTTGCCACCATTGCGGCTTATACAAAATAATGTATACTAGGTTTGCTATTATACTTCGCAATTCTGACGGATTGGGATAATGTTATTAAAAATTATACCAGGCAACTAAATGTAGCTGAAGTGGTAAGTGAAAAGAAAGTTCCATTATTAGGATAATACATTATGAAATGTTTCAAGATGTACACAAGTACGGGATCGGAGTATTCCCGGTCACTATATGTACTAAGTTGCGAGAAGATATTAAATCCACGACGAAGAATACAAATAATTGCAAAAGTAATTTTTTTAATTTTTGCAATTGTTTGCGCGAGTGTGACTATTTTTCTGAAATGTATGTTGAATGGTTAATGCTATCAATTATGTGAGTTATTCACCTTTATCTCGTATAAGAGTTCACCTGTTTCCTGCCATTAAAATTGCGATCACAAATCTTACTTTGTTCATTGGAAATACTGTACAAATAAAAAATGTTCACGTCCCATTCATGATAATGATGATTGTTTCAAGATGAACGTTTTATTTGTGTTCTTTTTGTTTGTTTACATCATTTTTTATTCGCATTTTTCCAAAATACGCGATTTTTTTCCGTTACGATTTTAGCATGTAAATATTTCTTTTGAATCAAAATAAAGTTTATTACCACTTCGATTGTAGATGCAAATGGAGTTCCAGATCTCCACAAAACGAATAAGCATGAAAACTAGAAATGATGTGCACATTGCTCCTCCAATGTAACCCTTTTCTTTGCCTTGCTACATCTGTGACATCTTTCGTATCTAACTCAAACTATGCTAAATTATTCAAAAGTATTATATATTACTCTCAAATATATACATTTTCGGAATGAAAAGTTTCATTTTATCCCACAGGCAACTATATTGGCCAAGCAATATTTGAAACAATGAGAATAGTTAGAGAGAGCCCAAATTTTTTCCCACAGGAAGTATTTGTTCATACAACATAAAAAAATAATAATAAAAATCTCTTCGGTCACAAATGTCTGCTCCTCATAAGGTTAACGTTACTTATTCCACTAATGTATCAAATATATTAAAAATTTTAAATCACTAGAAAAAATCTATATAAATCTTAAAAGTACCAGAAATACAGAAAAAGTAGTAAGATACAGTTTTTATAGTTAAATACTATACAAAAATATTCTTCTAAAGTTTTTCAATTAAGATATTTTTTCCTTCTGTATATTTTTCTAAATGCTTCCTTATATTATAATAGTTTGAAATACAGAGATAACTTTTTAAGGCAAACAATAAGAAAATAGTTTAATTTATAATCAGGATTAACTTAATTGATGTCTGTATGTTTCATCGTAGCCCGCAAATGTTTAAATCTATTTTAATTTAAGATTATTTTAATTTCAAAAGTGACTTTATTATGCATTTTTTTTTAAATAAAACGCATTCTTAGAAATTTTTTTCTCAAACTGACCATTAATTTTTTATTTGCAGCAGTCGACGTTGCTTTTTGTGTTTAAGAGCTGATTAGATTATAGACTTGAACAGTGTATTAGTTTTAAATTAATTTGGAAAAAAACAAAAAAATTAAATCTATTTTTAAAAACTCCAGAAACACACTAAATTAAATCAGTTCATTTATCTTGTAAAATTTAAGTTGGGTCAAAAAATTTATTTATGAGAGGATTACAAATACGATCGACATACATATATACTCGTACATAAATCCATACGGATATCATGACAAAAATAGTCAGGAGAGATTCGCATGAAAGTGGAAAGGTACTAGGGATGCCATCCGGTACTGGTTTTCGCGAATCCCGGGATTTGGGATTTAAAAAATCAAATCCGGGGGTTTTGAGATGGTTTCGGGATCCCGAAATTTTTCGGGATTCTGAGATTTTATAAGATTACGGTTGTTTAACATTAAGAGATATATGCTTTTTATAGATATTAAAACAAAAATTTGAATTAAAGGTTCATTAACGCAATAGATTACTAAAAATACACCGTTGTAACATTCAGCATCATAGATATTTATTATTTAAAGATATTTTGAAAAAGATTCACAAACAAAAGTTTTATAATTAATTTTATGCTATATAGTGAAATATATTTATTTCATATATTTGAATATAACAATAATTTTTAATATTCATAAAAAAACAAAATACAAAACAAAGTTTCAAAAAACTCAACATTGTTGAATAAATCGTCCTTATTTCCGTAGTTCTTGGCATAGTTTGCATTCCAGTTTTAATACTTCTTTGATCATAAAAGAAAGGGCAGAATCTGCTTTCTAAACATGCATTTCGCTTTGACATAAAGCTTCAACTGTTACCTTTATAGGATTCAAGATATCGGTTAATAGTTTGATTAATTTATATTCATCATCCGTTATTGGTTGTTCCTTTAAATCAATTAAAAGATTCTTTACGGATATTTTTAATTCATGAAATCGTTGGCCCATGTCGAAAAGAGTAAGAGAGAGGAGAGAGGTAAAGAGCTTACCTTTCTCCTCTTTAACATATTTTTGCAAAAGTTCGTTTTTAGTTGGTGACTTTCTAAAAATTTTAGCAATTTTTCTGACTTTATCAAAAAAATTTTTTTGCAGTTTTTCTGACTTTATCAATAATTGTTGAAGTACGACAACGATCAATTAAATCAGTTTTCATTTCTCTTATACAAAAATCGAAAGATTCAAACATTTCGTCGTCTTCTGAAGATGATAATTCATTTACGATAAGTTTTTCATTTGGTTTGTAAAACACATCCAAAATAGCCAGTTGTATACCATGTACGAGGCAAAGTTGTTGCTTTGGTACAATATTTTCCCCAATGTGTAGTTGTATAAAGATATGAAAAGATATTGGTGTGAGAACCAGAAGAAAAAATATATTGCCTTCATAATAAATCGAAGTGATCATGTTCCCTTTATATATATTGTAAAAATCAATTAGGAGAGGACATAATCACGTCACACAATGTTTTACACATTCACATGTTTTGCCTTTTTGATACGAAAACATATGCTTAATTAGTGTAATTTTCTGCCACATTGTGCATTATATCCGAACACCGCCACAGCATATTGGTTTCACGTGTTTTGCTTATTTTTATCTATTTTTCGGTTGCCAACAAAATATGTGCAGCAGCAAAGCATTCTTTTAATTGCAGCAGCAGTATAAATTTGTTTAAAAGAAGTCTTAAAAGCAGTACTAGTATTACTAAAGCAACAAACACTAAAAACACATTTCAAATTCAAATCCAAGTAAAACAAACAGAAAAAAGTTTTTCAATTAGGCCATAAGGATGGGAAAAGTAAAACAAAATGAAAATAAAGCAAAGCATGTCTAACCACAACAGTCGTTTCTTGTTTTTGCACTCAAATCCACAAGGATTACTTCATTCTGTCAGGATGTGCTCAACTAGATTTCTCTACAGCCACCGATATAAATGTATATGACCATTACGGTCAATATTGCATAGACATTTGGTTGCCGCCTATTTTAAAAGTACCTTGACTTGTACAAATGTACATTTTTCAAATATTTTTAGGTTACCTGATATTTGTCATGGTTTTCATATTTAAAATGCTACTAATTTTTTCACACAATATGCTTTTGTCATCTTACCTGCACATCATTGTAGTGAGTTTGAGAGGAATTTTTCTATAAAATCATGTTGCATCAGTTAAACACTCGTTTACCACTCACTTACTTTTTAGTTCATACAAGATTGATGTGATTCAACGGGTTTCGGTTTTATACTCTCTACTGTTATATTAGCCATAATCCTGGTGAAGGTTTAATTATATTCGCTCGAACTTCTATTGTAAATTGAAGCATTGTTAACAAATGTTGGCACCTTTCCTATACGAGACGTTGTTATTGTAGGATTTCGTTAATTTGTCTGTCATATCCGGAATTCTGTTTATTTTAATGGCGTATTGGTATATAAAGTTCTTCATTTCTGCTTTGGCTTCTCTTACTTGTGTAGGTGGGTTATGGGCTTTACATCAATTTTCGTTATATTTAATTGATACTCATATGACGACATGACATCATTCTTATTTGCCAGGCTGATAATAAAACCTAAGGTCATGTATGTTACAATTAGCAAATACCATTCGTTTTTTTTAAGTTTACTGCTCCTTTCATTCAGAATGTTGGCCTAGTTTTTCGTGTGGGCTTTAGAAAAAATAAATTTACAAATATGTATATGATAAATCGATTTTACATGAGATGACGTAATTATCTCAGAATATGAATATAAATATTATTTACACAAAACTTGTAATATTATAATTGCATTTAATTTTATAAAATAAATTAACTTTATATTGGATAACTTCTTAGAAAGCAATTATATTGGCAGGTCTTTACCTGACTTATTAAATATTCCTGAGGTTTGTTATCATGTTTTGATTGCTTAACATCTGCAGTTCATTCTTAATATTAATATTATTAATATTATTTTATTATATTTTCTCTCAAACTGCCAAACCGGTTGAAAATAATATTGGTTAGGTCAATTGGGCAGACATCGTTAAATGGTAGCTCACCTGAGTCCGTTTCATTCTCTTTGTGATACCACACAGCAGATGAGCCAAAGTTACAGTTTCCTTCACGTAGACGGATAGTCTGGTTAGGCCAATGCCTTCCAAACTATCTTCGACCGGCAAAGTATTAGAGCCGAGTATCCTACTACTTGCGCTTATTAGAATGTGGCATTGATACATAAGGCGTATATAACAGTTTCCTTTTACTCTTTATCATTACAGTTCCTGCAGTAGCTAAGACCCATTTTCTTACCATGGGTCCCGATATTCCAGTGCCTACTTACTTACTTAGCAATGCTAGCAGTGGTCCCATCCGAGCCCTCCCGGACAAGGGCTCTGCGGTTAAAGTTTTTCTTTAAAGCATTCCACGAAACTAATAGAACACAAAATAGTATGGCAAAAATGGTATTGACTATCACATCAAAGATCCAGTTGATTCTCCTGAGATTTTATCACCCGATTCGGCCAGCTGCTTTTTCACCATGTACTGGATATTTAGGTTCCATGATAGCTTGTTATCAAGGATAATATATTTAAATATTTGGCATTCTCCGAGAGTTGTCAGAATTGTCTCGTTGAGTTAAGGATTCGGTTTTTGCTGGATTTACACCCAAACCATAAATGATGGTCCAGTTGCTAAGCAGGGGAGAGCGGATTGAATACACTGAGATATTGTGTCCAAGTGCTAGTCAGAGACCGCAACTGCTACATCGTCTGCGCTATTTATAGTTTTCATCATGTTGCGCTCAAAACTTAGCGGTAGGCAGTTAATACTTCAGTAAGAGAATTGACACCACCTCTCATTGGGAATGACTTGATTGACTGCCTTGTGCACAGACGCATTTCCAATCGAGGCTCATATGACACTTTTAGTTAGCAGATTTTTGACAAACCCGCATATGTAAACGTCAACTCCCAATGCCGTCATAGATTCAATATTTTAATTGGGTTTAACGTAATTCTAGGTATCCGCTATGTCCAGAAACGTCACGAGAGTGAATCACTTGTTCACCAAAGATTTCTGTTTGTGACGAGACATTCCTACACACTTGATATTGTGAATAGTTCCATAGAAACTCTAAAGGGATATCATTAGCTTTTTCCAGCGTTTTGAGCACAATGAATGACCTATCAGTCTAAACTCTTTAAATTTAATGTCTTACCATTCTCTTCAAACACTTCCTGAATATAACAGTGATGATACAATCAGATCCGTATTTTCCTCGAATTGCCTGGTGTTTTATCATCCGGCTCCGGAAATTTGAACGAATCGAAACTGCTGATCGAACATCTTAATCTACCATCATCGAAAGGAACAGTAACTGTGGCGTACGACACCGCAGGCGCTAGCGCCTTTTGCAGGAACTGAAATACTGGAGCTTCTACAATAATGTCTTTTCGCTGTTCTCACTCGATTTTTAAATAGATTTATTGAAGTTTTGTATCTCGACCAGTCGCCTGATCGTTTTGACTTATTATGTTATTGACAGTTTATGGCATTCGCTGCTCAAATGTGCAATATCAGGACACCACTAAAGTAATTCAGCCCTGCCTTTAAAAACTACTACTTTGCAATGTTAGTCTCTTGGCGTATCAACGTCCCTTGTAATATTTGTCATGGCGACCGAAATTTGAAAATCGAGGAGAAGGTTTTTGTGCAACACCCAATCAGTTTTTATCCTATTTACTAAATGATCCGTTCTTGTCTATCGAGTCCCTAGATTAAAATCTTTTAACAGTGGTAGGAAAATAAACCGTCGTTCGATACCATCCAATCAGCTTTTATACTGGAGTGCTTTGCACTGACCAGCGTAATGCATAAAACATTCTTATGGTTAGCGACAATAAAAACTGGTTCTTAACCTCTAATACTTAGTATAAAATCGAAAAGCCACGTACCTCTTGCATTGGTGTTAAAGCGACACCATGAAATGTGCTGCGAGTTGGCATCAGCGCATCAGACAGTAGCGTATGGGTCTTTAAATAAACTGGGCAACTTATCGATTATACTAAATATGTAACGAATCATGCTAAGTACAATGCGTTAAATAATTTTTGTTACAATTACTTACGTAAAATGAGAACTGATTTAAAAAATAATCCTAAATCATTCTACAATTTTGTAAACTCTAAAAGGAAATCTACCGTATTTCCTACAGTAATGAAGTTTCAGGACTGTGGATCCTGCCATGACCTTAACATAAGTAACATGTTTGCAGACTTCTTTTCTACGACCTATACTGATGCCGATTTTAATGGCTCTAGTATTTTTTCATGTTCTCAATCAGCTAATCAAATGATTTCAGTTCCATTCTTTGATGTTTCCACAATTTTATATAACTTAAAAAAACTTAAATTTTCATATAGCAGTAGTCCTGACAACATTCCCAGCTGTATATTGATAAACTGTGCTGAATTTTGCACACTACCATTGACACGCATCTAAAACATGTCAATTAAATATGAATATTTCAGTAGTATCTGGAAAAAGTCTTTTATTATTCCGTTTTACAAATCTGTTACTACTCGTAAGTCTGACATTGTTAATTATCGAGGAATTGTTAAAATAAATATTATTCCCAAACTTTTTGAAAAGATGGCAACTGAATGCGTTTCTAATCATATATCATCTTTATTGGCATATGCTCAACATGGCTTTCGAAAAGTTTAACAACCACTATAAATCGGGGTTTTGTGCAACGGAAATAAACTGACATCGTATACACTGATTTTAGAAAACCGTTAAACCATAAACTGCTCTTGAAGAAACTTAACGCAATGGGGTTTTCATATAACTCTCTCAAATGGATTTGAGTCATATTTATTAAATCGAAAACAATGTGTCCGTTTTAAAAACGTCACATCTAAATCGATAGATGTTTTATCTGGAGTGCCACAAGGAAGTAATCTAGGACGATTGCTGTTTACTGCTTTTATAAATGATCTACCTAACGGGATTGAATTCTCCAACGTTTTAATGTATGCGGACGATGTAAAGATTTTCCTAAGTTTTAATCAATATACTGAAGACAGTCTACTTCAACAAGACTTGGACTCATTCGAGTAATGTTGTAATTTAAATTTGATGGTGCTTAGCTTGAAAAAATGTAAACATATATCCTTCTACAGAGGAAATCATATAAAAGTAAATTATTCTTTGGGGATTGTGTTTCAATGTTGGATCTTGGAGTTTTGTTGGATGCTAAGTTGAACTTTATTAATCATATTTCCTTAACTGTAAATAAAGCGCGGTGTGTTCTTAGTTTTATCAAAAGAAAGAAGTAACTTTATATTTCCTTCGTCAGACATGTCTTAGAATATGCATCTTTGATTTGGGATCCTATATACATAATTCACAACAATTACATTAAATCTGTACAAAAGCAATTTTTGTTATTCTGCGTTCGTGGTCTAAAGTGGAAACCATTAGATCTTCCGTCATACGTTACCCATCTTTCTCTAATCAAACTTCCAACTTAAAAGCCGAAGGATTATGTTGTATGTGTCGTGTATATTCAATTTAATTAATGGTGATATTTATTCTAATTTCCTGCTCGATAACATTACGTTTAAAGTTCCTCATCGTTCATCTGGATACTTTGAATGGCTAGTAATTAAATTCTTTATATCAAAGTACGCAAATTTTGATCAATTTAGAAGGATGTGCAGTCTATTTAATAAACTTTATAAAATTATAGATTTTTCTTTAAATGTAAATGTTATTAAACTTGAAATTATCGTCCTGTTAAATAATCAATAATTTTGTATTTTATTTACTATATCGACCCCTGTGTGCGAAATTACCGTATGTTACTTTTTTTCGGAATCGAAATAGTAATAAATGCACTCTTCTCTAAAATCTAGTTTTTGTAACATACGATAATATCGCACACATGGGTCGATATGCTATTATATTGTTTAGCTGTATGTATGGATATTATATATATAGACAAATAAATATATAAATGTTGCCTATTGCAATTTAAATCAAACTTTCTGCTATGAACTATATCACAATAGTATAAAATATTATAATGTTAGAAATAATAAAATAAATAGTCCTATAAAGAAAATAATACGAAGAAGGAATAGTTTGTTTATAAAAAAGTTAACTAAATAAAGATGTAAATAGGTAAGTCCCTGAAACTGCCTTTCCTCAAAAATGGGGTTTCAGGTTTCTTGATTTTTATTAATCAAAAACAGTGGGAAATTTTGTCCTGTTAAATAATCAATAACTTTGTATTTTATTTTTGTATTTACTATATGTAATTATATTGTCTAACTGTCTGTAAGGATATTATATTCATAGACAAAATAAATTAAAAAAAAATCCAGTCTGCAAAGATGTACTTGTTGGACTTAAGTTTCTGGGACCAGCAGCAGTAATGTCTTCTTCCGTACCACTTGGAGGAATAGTGCTGCGAATGCTGCTTTATTTATACGATATCTTACAAATTTGCGCAGGCATTATAAGCAAACTAAAACTAAAAATTTGTATAAAATTTTTTAAATAACAATTGTTTTTACCAATTTGCTTAATAAAATAAATGTTCAAAATGGAAATAAATACAATAAGGAAAAACAAAAGATGTTACTTTAAAATGACTTTAAGTACGTAATGCCGAACCGCTTATGATATTCGTTGGCTTACACAAATTTCAAAATATATATTCTGAAAGAACACCCGTTGATATATACAATTTTATAGAAGTTTACTTAACAATTGGAACAATTGCTGCTTAAAATGTTTCATTGTAGATTTGCAGAAAGAATTTCACATCAATTTTTGAGATCGCAAAATATTCATAACAAGCACTGAATAAATAATTTTTTATTTCCATAAATTTCTTTTAGCACTAATTTAAAGGACAAATAAACTAAAGCTGTTTCAGCATTCAAGATTTGCAGTTTGCTTTTCTTAGCATCTTGGAAATGCGATTTCTTGCTCTTTCATTATTTCTATTTGTTTAGAGGGAATGTTTGAATCTGTGGATACGTAGTGGTTGATAGAGGATTGAATTTTAGTCCTTAGAGTTTTCACACAACTGACACGTGAGCAGATTACTTAATTCCACAGTTTAAACATAGACAAGTAGCAACAGAAAAAAAGATTTCCCAATTCCAGATTTCTCAAGGCTCAAGAGCAAAGCAAAGAACATTATAATAAGCATCCAGATAAAACAGACTTCGTAAGACACTTGCACTATAGGAAGGTTGGCTAAAGTAAAAGAATTAGCTTCATTTAATGTACGACTGTTCATGCATGCATACATACATACATATATGTATATCTACACACATATTTATGTTACGGAAAATAGTAAGCAAAAGATATATTGGATTTTTACTTTCTACCTTACTATCATAGTAGGATAAACGTAAAGTCAGATGGATGTCACAAGCTCTTGACAAAAAAGGCGTAAGCACTAAATAATATAAGCCATCTTTTATTTAAACAATATATTCATTAATCGTTCTTAAATTGAAAGGCAATATAACTACTTTGTTATATTATTTAATTTAATGATTATACCTTAAAAATGCCAGGTCTAGTTTTATGAACATTTTATAAAACTAATAGCCACGCTTATTTCGCGAAATACTTCCCCCCGTATGACACATTACTGTTTTTTATTTGCTGCATTTGAAACTTTAATTTTACTAATTTTATATGCAGTATTAGAGGTTGAGAAAATTGTATACCTGATGCTAAAAAAATTTAAATTGAACGCACAAAAGTAGCAGCACTACATTAATATTACTTATTGTTTTTTAATAAACTGTACAAATTTTAAATCATAAATATTCGATGTAGCAATTTTGCACTTATCCATTTTCCAGAAAAAATAATTTGTGATTATTTTTCGGACTAGTTGGTTATAAATCCGATGTTATTATTATAAATTTGAATTTTGTAACATCAAAACAGAAAAATAAACGTTAAATAATTTCAGCTTACCCGACAGAACGGAAAAACTTAGTTTTTAAATTCTTATTTAAATTAAACGTTTAATTTAATATTATATTTCTACATTTTGTTTTTTAATACTGCAGATTAGTTGGTATTTGTTGCTTCTAACAATGCATTTCTCATTAACACAATTGCGAAACTTCATGAATTTAAATCATTGCTTAAATGAAATCAATGCCAAATGATATAATACGACGCACTGTGGATCATTTTACGAGAATGAGGAAAAAACTCATTTTTTATGGTCAACGATTGTAAAATGCTAAAGCTCATTCGAAAGTAGACACTAGTGTAATGGTCATTTTCAGTATTTCGCCAAAATGAAAAATTTCTTAGTAAGCTTTTGATTTTGAAACACCTATAACTTTTTTGCTTTAAAAGATTTTCAAACGAAATAAATTTTGTTTATTTGTTTAATTTTTTACCTATAAGAACTAGAAAATTGAGTGTTTATGACTTTTAAAAATTATTTTTTTTTGTTTTTTTTAAGGTCCAAATTTTCCTAAGCTCTCCCTCCTACTTATTAGAGAATAACTTCTAAAGTTCGCAAAAGTTCAAAAAGTCATTAGCATTTTTTTGTAGTCCAAACTCTTTTCTACACCAATTTAGCCCACTGTATATCAATGCCCATCCGGCCGTGAGCACCAGAACAATTTTTCTGACACAAGTTCAAATATTTTTTTGCAAAATTTGAGTAAAAAGAGCTAAAAAATGTTTTTTCTGTAATGCTCTTTTTTGAAGTATTTTAGTTTTTTTTTATCAAACCGCTTTTATGAGAGATAGCTTTTAGATGGATATGCGTATTTTTAAAAAGTAAATCAATAATTGTTAGTCAATTTCTAAATCATTTACAGTACGTCACAATAATATTTTGCCTACTTAAAATAAAGTTAATTTATATAAATCAGGTCACAAAAGTACATTGCTTTTTAAATTGTTTTACCCAGAAGATGATAGTTTTTAGTCAGCTTGCGAATTTGGATTGTCCCCTCCTCATGCTAGAATACGTTTTATGGAGAATATTCTTAAATTCGGTTAAGATTTGAATGTTGGTATGTTAGCCAAAAAAGTTAGAAAAAATATGGAAAATTAGAAAAAGAAAGCAAAAAAAAAACAAATTCAAGAAAAATATGTAGAACTAGGCCTAATCATCGATCAGCCAAAGCAAGGAGAAGGAAACACAAATAATGGAAACACTGCAATGAGATTTTTTTCAGATCCAGAAGCTGCAGCATCTATCACAGGTGTAGATTTGGAACTACTAGATAAATGCAAAAAAATTAGGAGGGTACTCAAAAACAAACAGCTATACTTTATAACGAAAAATATTCTTCGAGATATATTTATATATATATAGATATAATTTTGTACCATGGGGAAGAAATAATTCAACACAATATGCTGCCGATAGGAGATCTATCTGAAGAATCGCAAGAAAAAAGAAACAAAGACTATAGATTCTTTCGCGAGCACAACACAAGAAAAATTTCCAGATGTTGTCCTAATGAAGACCTGATTACTATTTTATTATGCACATCAGATCCCTATATGTCCAATATCAGACCAAAATGGAAAACTAACTATATTGAAATAGACGTAGCACAGTGGCTGAAAATCGTTTTTCATTGGCCAAAATTCTGTAACTTTTGAACCGATCAAAATATTGAAGTAATGTTTATTTTATTGGATAGATATTTAGTTCAGCTTGACTCAGTTTAAATTACATTAAAATTGATTGAGGACTTTTTAAGGAATTCTAGGTCAAAGTTGAACTTTTGAATTTTTTTTACTTTTAGAGTGAAATATGGGTTTATTATTTTTTTATTTATTAAAAAATTGAATATTTGGAAATTAATAATAATTATAAATATTTTTTGTAATAATAGAATTTTTTAATGTTACACTTAAAAAAAATTTTACACTGAAAAAAATAGTAAAATCAACTGGAGATTTTGCTATTACAGAAAAATTAAAAATTTTTTGCTGACAAATTTGCAAATTTGTTTAGTCAAAGAATAGTTACACTTAAAAAAACACGTTAATAATATTATCTAAAAATATTACTATTACTACAGAAATATTTATTATTTTTTGCTGTCAAATTTGATAATTTTAAAAACATTTTAAAAATAAAAACTGCAATAAATTTTAATAGCATTTGCAACCATGGTAGGTTCTGTTTATTATTATTTTTTACTAATATTATATTTTTCGTACTTAAATAACAATGAAAGGCAATTATAATTATTATTCATTTGACTCAAATATTGATTGCAAATATTCCATATTTTGTTCTGTGCTATTTCTGTTCTTTAGTAGTTTTTTGGCTTCTTCATCTAAATCCCGATGTTCCACTTTCCATTGATTTCGAATACTGGAGATGAACGGATCTGACGTTGCCAATAATATATTAAATAGATCTTCATTTGTTGAATTTCTTGAAATTTTTCTAGTATTGTGCTCTCTATAAAATCTGTAATCCTTGTTCCTTTTTTCCTGAGCCTCCTCTGATAGATCTCCAAGTGGCACCAAATGATATTTAATGACATCTTCTCCATGATAAAGGATTTTGTGAACTGTTGCAGACATATTTCTCCATGGGTAGTTGGTTGTATATATTTTTGCAGTTTCCTTAGCATAATCTCCAAATTTTCTAGAGTCAATTTCTTCATTGCACGCAAGTACTTCTAGGATTATTTTAAATCTGAAAATAAGGTTAAAATCCACTCCTGTTATTTCAGATGCTGTTTCTGGATCTGAAAAGAATCTTCTTGCGGTATTGCCATCATTTGTATTGCCTGACCCTTGTTTTGGCTGATCTATAATCAATCCAAATTTGCGATATTCATCTTGAATATGTTTCTTTTTTGAACTTCTTAACTCTTTGTTGGTTTCGTTGTATCTTATTGATCCTGAAGACCCGAAATCCAAATCATAACTGATTTTTAGTATGTGTTCCATAAGTCGTATTCTTGCATGTAGTGGTGATAATCCAAATTCATATGCATCGGTATTATCTAATGATTTTGTAGGTATTTGGTTTAATTGGGTTGATGTTGCTTGGCATATAATGCAGCTGGATGCAGCCTTCGTGTTAGTCAAAGCCTGACCTACTTTTCCATCTATCATTGTCAGCACTAATTGGTAGCTTACTTCAATTTGCTGCCCATCCAACTGTAATTGTAATGGCTGTAGTGTTGCAATTTGGGTCTTGATATCACTAACTTCTTTGTTAATGGCATCATGAGTTTCTTTTTTGAATTCAAATTTGATTGGCCTGCAGTATTTCGTAGAAGATGGTGTCTCATTTCTCCAAATATCCATTGTTTGCTTTATACTAGTCGAAGGCTCTGAATCTTCCAAAATCTTTTTCAATCGCAATGGTACAAATGATACCATGAACATATCTGAGTCCGATATATTTTCACATACAACTTGTTTGTATTGTTTTTGTCCCGAAGAACCATCACATCCCCATTTACAAAAAAGAATTAACTTTGTGTTTCCATATTTCTTTAACTCATTTCCTGTTATTGATTGTAGCAAGCGTTCGGCTGTGTGATCAAGTAGAGATTGTAGTTGTACCTCTTCCGAAATTGGTGTGATTGTAATAGTGTCCTTTGATGGCAAACAGTCCATTTTAGCAGCGGTTATGTAATGATATGCTGGATACATATTTGAACCTTTTTCAATCGCACGCAGTCTGAGCTTAATATATTGCTGTTTTGTTATTTTCAAATCCAGAAATAATGCCAATGCCTCCTCTTTTGTGTACTGTATTGCATCACTCGGAGTTGGTATACTTTTAAGAATCCGTTTTGTTCTCACTGGACTAGCTTTAACAACTTTTTCAATGATATCCACTTTTGTTAATTGGTTGTTTTTTTATTTTTAGTGGTTTAATGTCCCGATTATTGTTATAAAATTGCTTATGACTTTGGTTGACCCTAACATTTGATAACAGGTAAATTTAGAAACAGATCATATGTTTACTGTAGAATTTTGTGATAATTTGTGATAATTTTATGACTTATTTTTTGCTGATCAAAACAAAGCCATTAAACCCTTTCGCAGGTATTATATTTAATTTTTTTAGTTTTACGTAGTCTAAAGTAAAAACATAAACTTTTAGGCAAAAAAGTGAAAATTATATACACCATTGTATACGAGTACTTTGGAGTAATTTCATTAAAATGAAAAAAGTGTTCTACACACGGCTCGTCACGGGTACAAAAGTATATATAGCGGTAAAGAGGACACTTTCACCTTTCTCCGGGTGGTATACATTTCTTGTTCCCTTTTGTTCCCTAGAAGTTCTATTCTACTAAAGTTTAAATTTGAGAAAAATATAGTAGTTTCATAAATATTCCGTAACGCCCTTAATATTAAACGCTAGAGCTCTGACCACTTACAAAAACTAAAGACTATAATCCTACCAACATTATAAAAAAGACCGCAGGCCATTATCGATGATAGCTTGCGAGTAGTAACCATTTATTTTTTATAAAAAACAAAAGAAAAACACCTTTTTCTGAAATTACAAAAAACCGTTGAGTTTGACAGCATGCCACGCTCACAATTATCAATAGTTTAACCTAATTTTTTGGCTACCTTAATCTGGATATATTAGCTGCAAAAGGGCGTAAAAATTTTAAAAATCGGTGACAAAAAAAATTTGACTTTTGGCCAATGAAAAACGATTTTCAGCCACAGTGCGTAGAAGCTAAAATACTTCTACAAGATGAAAATCAAGGCTATTTAGACGAAATATTTACTAAAATTATTCAATAAATCGTAATTTTTCAAAACACTAGAGGTATCGTTATTTTATCGTTTTAACATTTATGTACATCAATTAACTTTAAATTTACAAATTAATAATAGAAGTTTACATATAATATTTATAATGGGTATTTTGGACTTAAATAGAAACCTACGTCTTTTTCATTAAGATCTCTTTATCTAAAGTAAATTTGAACCAATATTTGCAGTGTGTGTTTCCGCTATTTAATAAACTAATTTTAACCCAATCTGCTTCAAAAAACCAACCTTTGGCCCTTAGTATTAAAAATATCATGGGGGCCAAAGTTTGGCACTCTCTGACAAAATTTAAGTTTTTAATAATCATAAGTTGTAAACGTGACTCATACTAATATAAAAAAGTATACAAATACAAATTTAGTTGGAATAAGAAAAAATGTTAAAAAACAAACATGAAAAACACAAATCAAAACTTTTTTCTTGTCCTGTTTACTTCTCTACCTCGGTGATCACCAAACTAAAAACTTAAGACTGTACAAACATGTGAAAAACTCAACGTGTAAATACTGTCTTAAGCCTAGAAGTCGTAACGCACGAAAAACGTCCTTTTTGGCAAACAAACAAAAAAAATATAAAACTTTCAGCTTGAAACAATGACAAACAAACTTGATATCAATAAGCATGTGACTGAAAAGTGCAGAAAATTATTCACACACAAACACCACACAATGAAAAAACTCATAGAAAATTTAGAATTTTTCATTTCAACCCACAGAACCCACAGACAAGCACATACTGGATTCCTATGGGCGGCTTGAAGTTTGGATAATTTAGAATTTTATAGTTTTCGGCAAGTAAGGGATGAAATTGGAATAGTGTTGAGCCTTGATGCAAGGACCAGAACAAAGGTCACTATTTAACTAACTTTACAGCATCTGAAGCACAAGTAAGGCCAGACAAGAACTTAGAATCGTTAAAACTTATGGGTGCATTTGCTCTATTTCTTACTGGAATATTTATAGGACTCAAAATACATTGGACAAACGGATTTGCTTGTAGTCGTCTAACAAAAAATAATCTAGATTTATAAAATACTATAATGTTACTATCTATTTTCAACTTTAGCAGTTCAGTTACAATATTGTTGCTCTAATATAAACAAGAGAATGGTTGAATTAGCACCCGTTTCAAAACCAAAACAATAAAGAAAAAATATTAATAAAAAAAAGGATCGGAAACATTTAAAAGTAAAAATTTATTGGCAGTTTTAAAGGGTTTGCAAAAATTATGTTTACTTAACCAGAATGAATCTCTTTAAGAATTTATAAAAGCAACAAATATCCACATGCGCATCCTATAGTTACAAACACTCATATAGACCTCCATTAAAAGACATCACAGTTCAACAAACAAAAGAGAAAATTATGTTCGAAAACCTTTTGAAAATAAAATTAAGACTACGAAAGTTAAGCTAAATCACTCTTTTGGTCTAGTTTCCACACATAAACATAAAGTGGTGGAAAAAATAAGAGACAATAACATAATATTTTGAAATTATTTATTTCTGCAAAACAAAGCTTTCTATTTAGAAAAGTTTCACTGTAATTAATGGTATCCTAATTTTCTACTTATTCAATTGAACTGTATTCCACATTTTATTGAAGAATATGTTAATATGTTATATTGAAAACAAACTGTATTCCTGTTTCTTAAGTAATAAGAAGTATAAATAAAAATTTCCTTATTATTTAATTGCCATCAGATGTAGAATAAAAATAAGGGTATAACGTCAGCTGAAATCCAAAACCACGCAACTAACATTTTTTTATTTTTCAGTAGAAACAAAACATGTTATATGTTGAAAAATAAATACAATTTTGGTAATCAAATGTCTCAGATTTACTAAATATAGAACGATTTATTCATTTCTGGAATAAAAAGTAACATTTGTTGATGTTTCAAAGAGTTACGTTAGTTACGTGCTTTTGAAGTCATATTTTCTTCAACAAAAACACGTTACTACAATGAAAGATCCAAAGTTATTTAATTAGTTTGGCTTAAGTTCGTTTTTAATTTACCCTTTGGAGATTTAAGATTTAAATAGAATTCGTTTTGTATTCGTAAAATGTAGAATAATTAAGAAAGTTTTTCTGTTTTTATTTAATATATTACTTTTATTTATTTATTTATTTATTTATTTATTTATTATGAAATTTATATTAATCGAGATTGCCTCGATATCTTTTTTCAAAGATTTAAAAACTTTTGTTTGTTGAGGGATTTTAGCTAGTCTATATACATGCATTTCATTGGTGCTTATACTATTGTAATTTTTATAACTCTTATTGAGTTTTTAAAAGTTTTTGTATAAGTAAAGAGGTTTGAAACATTTAAAAATTAGGTTTAAGGTCTACTGATGATTTGGCTTAAGCACCAATGAAATGCATGTATATAGACTAGCTAAAAACCCTCAACAAACAAAAGTTTTTATTTATTTATTTATTGCAAAATTGTGAAAATAAAAAAGTCTATAAACTACTTCTCAAATGGAATTTCATTGTAAAAGACTGAGAACCCGGTGGAAGAAATGGTTTAAGATCCTGAAGATGTTGCCATTTCTTGCTTGAAATTTTTATTATTTTTAAATGTAACTTCAAGG
This sequence comes from Gymnocheta viridis, assembly GCA_956483585.1. NCBI lineage: Eukaryota > Metazoa > Arthropoda > Insecta > Diptera > Tachinidae > Gymnocheta > Gymnocheta viridis. Next base: position 66,099,335 of record OY101441.1, read on the forward strand.
GTTCAAAAGCTTTTAATTTTATGCCGATTCTTTGTGGAACCTCCTTATACTTGTCTGTAACATCTACATCTACAAAATAAATTATTCCGGAGGAATCATACGCTAATACGCGCAACATATTGACAGTGGGATCTTCATCTTTTTTACCTATGGAAAAGTAAATAAAACTAATAAAAACTTGATTGAATTTTTTTTAAATTAACAGAGTAAAAATTTCAAATAAAAAGTATAGTATTTTCGATAAACAATCCTGTAGTTTCTCAAAATGAGTAAAAAATTCTTTAATCACGTGAAAAATTTTGTGAAAAATCAACTAAAAAACTCTTAAATTTAATTGATTATTTGAATCCGTCCTTATTCAAATCAAACTTCCTGTACTTGATTTGAGTAAATCTGGGATTACCGTGTTTTTAACACCGCCTGGAATTGATTTGAGTACGGATGGATTGATATTTTTTTGAGTGCATGTCCTTTTAAAAACATTTATATAATAACAACTATAGCGTAAAAATGTTTATTTTCTTTTAATAAACCATGTATTAAGTTACTAAAAACAAATGGTCATATAGAGAATACTTTAGCAATGATTTTACAAAAAATAACTTGAGCACAGTTAAAGCAATATGCAAATCACTTTTGATTAAATTTTTTATTTTTGCTGCCAAAAAACCAGCGATAGAAAAAATAGTTTCCTTCCACGGAAGCATGTTTTATCCTTTAACATGTAAGCTTCTTCAAGTTTCATTTGTAACGATCTTCTTTTTTATATATTCTCGTACAAGGTTTCACTGAAAGCCCTGATCACTTGAAGTCCCAGAATTTTGAATACGGCTTAAAGCTACGAATAAACTTAATTCTTTTAATTGTTAATGTTAAAAATTTTATCGATTTGAAGTTACTTTGTATGAAGCAAATTCAATTTCGCTGTCACTTGTACTATTTTCACTTTTTGTAATGTTTGCTAAACTTTTATTTAATTTATTACATATTTTTGTAATAATGAATCAGCACAAAAATATAGTTGTGAAACTAAGGCAAGGTTTCTGCTATGTACAATACAGTCCTATTTCCAGGCTAAATTGGAAATAGTTTTTCACATAATTAATTCCAATATTAGGAAGCTTAAAAATATTACCAAGTTAGCAGGTTGCTTATAATTGGAATGGTATAGTGTCTATCATATTTTGATCCCAGTACTGCTAAAAGACGAAAATTTTCGATATGAACTTGGCCTAATTTTCTCATTTTGATTGTGTGCGGATCTGACTCTTCTCATTTTTATAAAACTTAAACTTTACATATGGTTGGTTTATGTTTGAACATTACATGACGAACGTTTTTATAGATAGTTAAGCAATTGCATAACAGTTATAATATATTTGAGTATTTGGGTATTGCGCTGTCAACACCATCCCTTTTTTTTAAATAGTCGATGAACATAAAGCATCAAGTGGTTAGCGCGTTGATTACAAAGCAATTAGTAACTAAGAACGTGTATTTAAACCTAGTTTCAGGCAAATCATAACATCCAGCATTTTTCAGATGTGCATTAGTGTGCCACTGTATTTATTGTTGTTGGACTGTTTAAGTGACGCATGCATAGCACTTGTCACTAAACAGTACTGGCTGCAATTTATACTGTTGTATGTTAGTGTACATCACAGCACCCTCCTTTGCAGGTATTGTAGCGAAATCTACGGCGAAGTAAAATAATTCATAAAAAGCTACACAGCTTAAAAACTAACATGATGCGCAATATCAGATTTGCATAACAATTAAGCTCTCTCACTTTCACTTAACACACCTACTGGTTGGAAGATATTAATTGTCTGAGTGTTAGTTCTCTTTAAAAAAATCCATCACATAAAATATGAAATTGATGTGCAAAATCAAACGTTTTTTTGTATTTTCTTATAAAAAATCGTAGAACATAATAAATATATATATTACAATTTATATAAAAATTTGAATTTAACTAATAATTATTACTTATATTCTTATATATTTTTTTGACCTTCTGTTCTTTAAATGAATCTAATTTATCTAGAGCACTAGGTACATTTTTTTTAAAAGACGTTACAATAGTTTATTAAAAAAATTTTTGTAAATTAAATTTTTTTTTACAATTAAAAATTTAATTTTAATTTAAAACAAATTGACCTAGTGCACGAGGTAAATTAGATTCAGTTAATTATTACTTTTTCAAACTTTAATTTTATTTTGTTTTCAATTCAGTTATAAAAAAACTGGTATTAAGTATCATTGAGTCAATACTTAAACATATTAAATATATTGTCGAGTATTTAAGGGTATCGGGTTTATTAATTGAGCGCGTAGCCACATTTTCATTAAAATGTTCCCTGTAGTGAAAGATACATTTTGCCAAATATTATGCTGATCAAGTAACGGTTAGAACCAACAGATGTTAAAACTTACTTAAATTTTGTCAACAACTATAGGATCGATGTGGCACACATTTCTGATACGTGATCAGGCTAACGTTTGACAAAATGAATTTTTGACTCAAAGAGCTAAATCCATCAAATCGTTAACAAATTTCATATCTCTAGCTACAGTAAAAATGCACCATAGAAGTATGGGGCAATCTTGTCCCCTTAGAGACCGATTTTCCGTAATAAGAATATAAAGACTTTTATCACCGAGTTTCAAATAATTAAAAATACAGACACAATGCATATGAGTGACATATCATACGTACAATACTGCATTATGTGAATGTGGTCTCATTATATTCATATGGAATATAAGTACATTATTTTTTTTTATTTTATCCACTGTGTATTATATATGAAGTAGCAAACAAATGACCGACTTAACATCAAAAATGAGTAGGAGTAACAACTTGGAAAAAGCAAGCAACCACATCTGCAGAAGTATTTACCAAATATACCTAAAACATCAACACTACAACATTTAAAATCAAAGCACTTGACTTGATGTATGTAATTCATATGAGTATGAAAAAAACTATATGCATGTGAGTGAGTGTATACACATTAGCTAACGTCAAGATTTGTTATAAGCATGTTAGCCTTGATATAGAGCACGTGACCCGCTAATATCATTTAGCCTGCGTGGCTCCATATAAGTTCTGCTGCAGCAATTTAACGGGATAACAACCATTTGGTCCATATCACGTTGGTTCATTGGGGCTCCAAAAGTGGCTAGTTAACCGGCACATCATTGCGTCCTAGAACTTACTTCTCCAGGTGTGAATGTTACATCTGTAACGTGATAGTCATTAGAACAACTTTTTTATTTTTATTATATGAAAAGTTTTGAGATTGAGTGAGTCGACTTTTAATTGTGGTTTGAGTCTTGGCTGAATTGGCCATATCGTTGTACATAATGTACAATTACCGTTTTAAACATACATATAATCAGGCAGCATTTAAATCGCGTGGTAACATTTGTTAGGGAGGAGTCAAACCGATAGCGGATTAAAGTTTATAAATATGTAAAGTATATGTAAGTGTATATATAAAAAAAACAATCCAGAACATTCCTAACGGTCGTAGGTAGACATCAAAAGTTGAATAACGCCATAAAAATGTGATTTTCAAGTCTTTCTGTTGTAATCATTTGAAGATAGCACATCGTTCATGGAATTCTAGGTTGGATCAATTGGTAATTATCCTCAGTTAACAAGTATTTTATACACATGGAAGTAATGTCTTGTTTTGGACAGGGATATTGATTTTTCTAGGAAAGAGGATTCTTCCTTACGCGATCTTTAGAGCTACACCAAGCTGTGTGAAAAGCCGTCAAACATTGTCCGCTGCAACAGAAAGGCTGATAGGGGGACAAGATCAGTGGCTTAAAATACTTGATTTAGTGTTAACAAAAAAAAGCCCGTGACATGTTTTCTTGAAACATAAGCACCCATAAATGAAGTTACAATAACAAAGCGAAATTTTAAATACAAAAAAGATGGTAACCCTGAACTTTTACAAGGGGTACAAAGTCCAAACTATACGTCAGCTGTTGGTTTTCACAAAAAAGCAGAAAAAGTTAGCTCAGTTTTATAATAACCGAAAGCGACTGCCGGTAAACAAAAACAAATTTAATAAATATGGAAAATAAAGATAAATATATGTATATTATTAAAAACTAATAGCAATTGCTTTTTATTTGTTAAATGTTTTTGTGAATTGTTTTTTGTGAAGTCCTAAGAAAAAAAAAAAAACCAAAACACCAGTTTATAGTCCAGAGTGTACTGGAGTAAAAACTAACCTTCGCCCAATTTTGACCAAAATTTAATTATGCTAAAGTATACTTGAAAGTGTACATTATAACGAGTTATTAACAGTTTTTGCCCAATTTTGCCCGTTTTACATAAATTTGTGGATTTTTAGGTACATTTGAGTTCAGTCATGCTACCCTGTTCAATGTGTGGCTAGACAACAATCGAAATGAAGAAGCAATTTCAAACTGGATTTTTGAACAGCTTAACTCTGAAACTATGAGCATAGACACAAAAGGTTCTGTAAAGAAAAAAGTCAGCAATTTTACTCGCTTCATCAAGAAAAACTTACCTAAATGCAATAGAACTGTCTCCAACTTTAAGGTAAAACACTCTAATTGGCTTTCGTTGAACATGAAGATTATTTTGGACAGAAAAAAGGATGTGGCACCCGATCATAATAAAATGGGACGTCCACCTCTAACATATGAGGCAGCAGGACCACGCCTTAAAAGAAAGTTAGCAACCGAACTGGCAAATACCCAAGAAAACGACACAAGCTTTCTTATTCATGCAGCAATAGTTTCAGCTAGGAAATCAAATGAAAAGGATACAGCATTTGTGTTGAAGAATTTCTTGGTCACTCCGAGCGGATCTAGTGGTATTAAAAAAATGTTTTTGCAGCAACCTATACCTCTAACACAAAACGAAGCTTTGGAATTTTTGCTTGATAACTCATTAAGCAAAAAACAATATAATGCAATTAAAGCTCTAAACAAAAAGCAAAATTGTGATATATACCCGAGCTACTATAAAATTCAGAAAGCTAAATTGCAATTGAGGGCCACGGGAAAAGCAGCTACAGAAACTATGGCTGTAGTTTGCTTGCAAGAACTGTTAAAGCATACTGCCAGCCGAATCTTACTCTTGCAAGAAGATCTTTTTATTAACTTACCGAATATTACGAATGCTAAATTAATTGAGAGCTACAGATTTGACGGATCGACTGGACAAAGCTTGTATAAACAGAGATTCGAAGCAAGACTTTATGCCAAAAATTTGGCGATCCAGCCCAGTGTGCACGGTATCGCGAGTCAGTTTTTTTTATTATATTTGAAATTACACAAAGTAAATAGTATTGCCCTATTAAATTAAAGAATAAGTGAATATAAGTGCGCACTAGATCTCGCTATTTGTGAAATCAAAAGACCGAATTTTGTTATTTTCTTTCTTAATAAATTTCAGTTTAAAGTATGCGACCCAGTATCAGACGAATAATTGAACGAAATACATTCCTAATCAAATTAAGAAGAAATAGGATTACATTTTTTAATAATAAATTACAGTTCAAAAAAGCTAATATTTTGGTTGTATTCCTTTAGCCTCTAAAATAGATACACATCTTTTAAATCTAAGATTTTTCTTGTAAGCTTATAATGAATTTATGAACCAATTGTTACGTAAATAAATAAACATATAGAATGAGTGAATAAAATACTTTTGAGTATTCCTTTTTTCTTATTTTCTTTAGTTGCCGAAAGAACAAATGTAGGGCGGGTAACTGAGGCACTTTTGGAGCATAACATCTGCTATCCAATGTTAGCTTCCCGTTTAACGACGTGCAGGTTTCTGTTCGTAGTTGTTTATTTCCTTGTTTTGTTTTAATTACTAGTATCAAAGTTTTCATGGCGTTCGGGGCTCTTTAAATAAAATTTTTAATTGAAGTGTAGGGAGAGTAGTCGACGAATCACCCTGCCACTGTTTCGCTAGCCGTAATAACTTGACGAGTCCCACCTGACTTTCTACTCCTTTAAATATACAAGCGTGAATTTTGTATTTGAATAACAAATATATTCCTAGCCACCCTTTACAAAAAAACTGTTACACAAAATATCAATTAAAGACATCCGGCATTATTAAACCAATCTTCAACATGGAAATAAAGCCTATGACAACGTATGGTTCATTAGTGTGGTGGACTGCATTAGATAATATATCTGACAAAATATTTACTTCAATTAATATAATAACTCAAGTAAAAATATTTACGTACAATTTCTTACATTGCGGAAAAATTTTTTAAATGTCATCTTTATCCATAATTAGTTTTTTGTTTAATTTTGAGCAGATACGGAGTTCTCACAGCTCACAGCTGTTGCAATTCTAAGGCTTGTAATGCAAACTTAAAGGCCCAGTTGTATTTGCTAATGATGGTTCAAATATTCATTGATTTATAGACTTACTGGTCTTACAAAAAAAAAAGATCATCTCGCACTGATTTATTGCCCTAAAATATCCTGGAATATTATAAACAAAAGAGAAATGTTTATAAATTGCAACTTTAGGTATCTATAAAACTTTTTAAGAACCTGTTAGGAAAAATTATTAAAATAAATACCTAAAACAGGAAAACCGAGATATCACGAAGATCCTACTACTCATTGAATAAATGTTGAACGATTTTTTTAATAAAGATTAACAATACTTTCGTGTTAACTAATTGCAATTTCAGCTCACTAGATTTTTAGCCTAAAAAGATAATGTCTAGCTACATCATTGTCAACAACAACTATAATATAATTACGCACTAAGAACTTGCGTTCATGAAGACATACAAAAAAACTTTCATTGCTTCGTCATATGTGATTGAAGAGTATGTTCTTTTTATGAAATCATGCAAAAGATTTTACTGGGCCTAAAATCCAATGATTTTGTTTTTGTGTTTTACATAAATTACACTACTTTATATCTAATTGAACATATGACTCAACAACATTTTTGTCATGCTGGGCTATACAATATTATTAGGCCTATTCAGTAACAAAAAAAAAATAATAATAAAAATAAATAAACAAAAAATACCCCTCTTTAGCAACAAAAACTAATGCTCCTGCTTTGTGTGGATAGCAACAATAAGCTAATAAGCTATGGTTCGAATTGTTGCTTTATGTACTTTATTATTAATATTTTTCAAATATCTACAATCTTATTTTACAAATTTTAAGGAAAGCTTAGCAGTAGAACACAGGTGTCGGCGTAGATCGTTATCTTTGCATTGGAAGACTTTTAGAGCGAAAGCTCTAGATAGTCCAAGACTTTTGTTTTTATTTATTGAAAGTATCATCTATAACCTATATTCTATTCTGAACTGTTAATTTGAAGCGTTTGATGAACTCTATCGATTTTGGATATGTTGGAAAAAATAATCCAACACAAGTTAATGTTTCAATGTTTTTGCAAGCGTTAATGTATTTGTCTTCGTACATTCAATCTTTCATTTTGGTGAAAGCCTTGTTAATTTTTTTATTTTCTTAGAGTTTCTTGTGATTTTAAAACAAAGAAGTTTTTTTGTCTGCTTGTTTGTACAAATATGAGTAATCCAACTGAAAACAATCTTGCTACCATCCACTATAGCAATAAACTATTATTGCTTGGGCTTTCTACTCTTTGGCTTTCAGACATCCATCATTCTGACTCATTCATCCTCAAACTAACCGCTTGCACGTATGAGTAGTTTTCAGTTTCTTAAATATGTATCACTTATACGCCACCGTATATTTTTTGTTTCATGTTGTGGAAAATTTGACATTATATCAATGAAAGAGACGAGTAAAAAATAGACATGATTCAACATTTTGTTTGCTAAATATTGGATTGAAACTTTTTGTATGGTCGCTCTGGTTGCATATGGGAAAGAAAAAAAAACTGGCTGCCTTTGTGTCTATGTAAATAATTTAATTATATGACAGTTTAATATATCGATGGCTTATAATCAAAGCCCTTTTTTGGAAGCTAGATGTTTTATAAAATAAGCCGCATCTATAGCATTAATATACACTTAATTTTTTTTACACATATATTTGTATTTTTTTCTCTAAAAACAGAACTACTATAAACAAAAGCAAATGACCACAAAACAGTTTTGAACTATTGCAGTTGTTGTAAAAAATTAGTTTTAATTAAAATTATTACTAATTAATGTTTGTAAATAATTAATTACTCTAACTTGTATTTGTATATATTAAAACGAGTTGTTTGGCTCAAGTTTAAATCCAAGTTTACCCATTTATTTTTCCAGAGGAATACTTAATCACTAGAAATGGGAATTTCGTACAAACCGAAATCGATTTAACTTGTAGAAATGAATAGAAGCAATTTTCGTATTCTGATTATACGTTTAATAATACGACTAAATAATTGATACCTCTAGTCTCTAGTATTCGTCGTAAAAAGTGGTCAAATCGAACAAAGAACGCTGATGAGAAGGTGTAGCGACCTCGAAATTAAAACTGATCCGTTCTGTTAGTCTGATAAATAATAAATTGTTCCAAATAGTACTCTCTCCAGAGAATTTTTCACAAAAAGCTGTTAACTTTCAAAGTTTTAAAAAATTAGCAACATGTGAGACTTAAAAAACACGACACGGTAACCAGACTAGTCATTTGGTTTGGTTTGTATTAACAAAAATCACAAAACTTAAATTTTTAAATCAAATGTTTAACCTTGTTATAAATAAAAAAACACATTTAAATGTATGATATCTAAATTTTAATTGAAAGTTTTTTGGTAAATATATCTACTGCAATCAGACAACAAACTGTTTTCTTTTTTAAATCGACATAAAAACTAAACATTTTACACATTACGAAAAAAGAAAACATTTGTATTATTTTCTCTAGCAAATTCATTGAAGCGAGTACCACTTCCGTATCCGTTGTGGCGGAAGTGTTAACAAAAAATAAAATAAAAGTTTTCAAACGCACAATTTATACTCCGGAACAAGTAAACAAACTACGATTTAAGAAGTACTCGTAAGAAAAATAATACGATATGAATTGTACGAATATACTATTGATGTGTCTGAGAGTGCCCAAGTGTCAATAAGCATGTGTGTAGTATTCATCTACACAAGAAAACTAAATATTTACCAGCAATTACAGATTTTGAGACTTTTTTCTTTGTTGCTGTATCCTTGTTCATGTTTCTAAAAAGTAAAGAGAAATACAAAATTTTTTTTCATCAATTTATAACTTTGCTATGTTAAAGTGTTCAATTTTATGTATCAATTAAGTTCAAATTTGCAACATAAATCGAGAAACAATTTGACTTTACTATTGCACAGTGGAACTGGTTTTATTTATTGCAGATACCAAGCATTACACTTTAGAATCAGTGCAAAATATTTACATGTGATCTTGGACTTAAACACATTGTCGAAACTAAATATGCAACACAAGGATAAAATGCCAAGGGTGGTTTATCATACATTTCTTAGAACGTTTGGTGCAAAATGAGTCCTAAGATGTTAAAAGGGATGTGAACAACAGCTATAGTTCAATACTGACTTACGGATCGGTATTATCGTGGACCAACTGCATAAATTACAAAAGACTTGCGAGGGTATTTTATGTTGAAAAGTTGGCCATAAAGAAAGCGAGCAGACGGCTTGTGTGCAGGAAGGCTTAAGAAATTGCATATTTGACGATAAGCGAGTGGCTTTTTTGTTATTAAGACCACATGACATTTTTCTAATTTTAGTTGGTCAATATTTGGTTATGCCATTCAGGTTAGATCATTAGACTGACATTACTCTTGCCTGGGTTCCTAAACAGAGCAATTTCCTTGGAAATGAACAGGTGTGGGTTGATACCGCCATGAATGAATGAAATGTTACAACGGTTACAATGGCTTTCAGCACTATTAGGAACATATTTTTTAGACAATAGTCAAAAATCTGAAAAGAAAGTCATTTATGCAGAAAATCTTTATTCAGCGAAGCCGTTATTCGATATAACTGGAGATAAAGTCTCGACAGTTGTAACCTGCTAAGAACTTGTGATAATGGTGATAATTCTTTGGAAAGTACATGTTTTTGATGTTTACACAAACAAACAGGCTATTTTTTATGTGTAATTTTGCATATGTAGAGTGCGCGGAACGCTTCCTTTCAATAAAATAAATCTGATAAGCGAAATTTAGTTTGGTTTTTTGGCACACCCTCTATATGATATGATATGATATGATATGATATGATATGATATGATATGATATGATATGATATGATATGATATGATATGATATGATATGATATGATATGATATGATATGATATGATATGATATGATATGATATGATATGATATGATATGATATGATATGATATGATATGATATGATATGATATGTGTGCATAGCATTGTACCTTGATTCATATGGCAAAAGTTATGTTTCCGAAGCATTGTAAGCAATAGAGACAAAAGTTTGGTGATGTTAGCGAGTTTCAGAATTCTATTGATTATGTCAAAAAAGCTATTGACATTTAAAAATTAAAAGGTTGCAATTGTAACTAAGATTAGCAATAAAAAAATTTTTATCAATAAGTTTCCTTGTATTATGAAATAAAATAACAATTTTGAATGCATCTTATTTGCAAAAAATCTTATTGCCTGAAAATAATAATTGAACTCAAGAAAAAAAACTATAAACTATAAGGAGTTTGACAAAAGAAAGATGTATTGTGAACTAACCATAAGCTATAATATAATCACATTGCTTAAGTCCCAGTCAAATGAAATCGTATAAACAGTTTAAAATGAGATTTCTAAAATTTGTTATTTCATTTTCAGATTCATAAATGAGAGGTGAGTGAGTGAACATTATGGTACTCTGCTATAAACATATTAATCAACTGGCTCAAACTATAAAAATTATTGTCAAATCCTAGTATCCTTGAACAGTCCTGGAAATTTTTGGTTTTAGTGTTGATAAATAGCTATACTATTGACATAATTAACATTTTATTTTCATTGTTAAATTTTTTAAGTAAAAATTGTTAGATATTCTTTTTTATTTTATTTTATTTATTGTATGCATATTCTAACAATATTATCTAAGTGAAGGCTGTATTTCTAAACTATTATTATTATTAATATTTATTTAATGCAAATTTTATTTAGAAAAAAATTTATATAGAGAAAAAGGACTGGCTGTCAGGGCCTTCGCCTATTTTCTAAACTATTTCATTTCAAAAATATAAAACAACGCATACTTTATCACAGTTGACGTATAGACAATATTATTACCAAAATGGTCCTACATAATTTTAATAGACTCTAAGACCTGCCTCCCTGGCTACAATTCAACACTTATTTTTTATAAATCTGATTATTAACTAAGGAGATATAACTTGATTAAATTTCAGTCTGTATAAATTATTTGGTTAGAAAGAAACTTCAGTAGAGTAACAACTACCTGCTAATTTCAGCTTTTTTATCTTCTTATAATTTATTACGACTGCAAACAAGAATTAATTAATGGATTCTCGTAATATGTTCACAGTTTTCTCGCTCTTTTATTATTTTTCCTTTAGTATTATAAAACGAAAATTACAAGACACAAAGTATTCCTCATACCCAAATCTGTTAACTATTTTCATAAAATCATACTTATAATTTAGAAGTTATTGCCACTTACTTTGCGATCGATCCCATTGTGTGCAGTCTTTGTAAAGAATTTTAAAATATCGTCTATATTCTCATTTAATTTCAAATAAATGAAAAAAACACTTGAGTAATATTTTTGAAATAAAAAATATTTCACATAGAAACATCATAGATGGTGTAAAACACAATATTATTTTTTCAATTGAACTTAATTTTTTTTAGCCCTTTTACCCAAAATACATCGTTAAATTTAGAATGTATGCACTCAAAAGCAAATAAAAAGTAGCATCTGCTACAATAACTCTAGAAGTAAATAGAAGACCGGCATATATGTATATATATTAAGTTTTTGGAAGCAGTAAGCTTTCCAAGTGCGCTATTTTAAAGCGGTTCTCAGAATGCGCAAAAAAAGGAAAAGATCTCTCTACTTATTTTAAAAGACAAAATAATATATCTCTCATTAATTGAATAAGAGAGATATTCAAACTAATGTACACGATTTGATTTGTTGTAGTTTAACGATTTTGTATAAACAACGATGATACAATAGTCTGACGCAATACTACAAAAAGACATGATTTTAGAGCATGTTTTATGATTGGAATGATGCGCAGCAGTCTTATTGCAATAAAATCCTAAGTTGGATATTGCGAACAAAAATCAAGTCTTTGGAAATTGTATTTCGAAGAAGGAGGTAAAACAAAAATCAACAATTCTCACATATAAACCTGCTTGGGGCGAAGTAGTAGTTTATTCTGGAAAACTTCACAAAACGTAAAATAAAAAGAACTCCAATTACATCAACAACGAATTACATTAGGAGTAATTTACAATAATTAAGCGATAAGCATAAACTGGTTCACGCACACTATTACATTTCATAGTTGCATTGGTTAATCCTCACAACTTACTGAAAGATATTTTTATGTAATTCTTTCATAACAATTCGTGAGTATACTGAAAATATTTTCAAATACATCAAGTGCGTTTTTCTTAAAAATTTTACGAGTTTTAACGCATAGAAGGATAACATTTACTTCTGTATATTTTAAATATCAAATTTTTTTGCTAATAAAACATCATAATTATTAACCAGCGTCAACTCAGTCTTCTTTTGAAATGCTCAAGCAAGACCTTCTTGACAATCCGTGTGAAAAAAAGTATTCTATCATCGTTTTTCAGTAACCTGAAATCAATTTCGTTTCAAAAAGTGTAGCTCATTTAAAATTTGTTTATTAACTCACATCAACTCTATTGTACGTGAAAATTTACACATTTTCTTTTGCGTATTGGTGTTTTTCACATATGTTGTCTTTCTACATTCCGCACATACTCAACAATAGTTGTATAGACTTAAAATATCTAAAGGCCGTTTGCACAATTTATATACAGTTTGCTTGAGTTTAAAAAAATGCATTTTCACAGGGAGAGGCTGGTTGATTTTTCAAAAATTGGCTGAATACGATATAAAAAAAAACTAAAAATATGTCACATTATTTGTAAGAAAAAAAACTTTCATACATACATACTTATTTATTTAAGTAAAAAAAATTATTTAAATTTATAAACTTTTAAAAGCATTTCTTTGAACAGCAACATCAACATATAAAAGAAATACGTCAACGCTGCTGCGTCGAAGTCATTTAATTTTTTCGATATCATTTTCAGTTTTGAAAGTACCATTCAGCTCAGATTTTTCAATATCTTTCGGTGTATTCGTAGCTCCAGTTAGCTTTGAGTTTGCTTGACGGAACTGAAGTGTTGCCAGTGCACTACTTTTTTTTTGGGCAACTCCATTTTCTTCTGACGTACTTTAAGAATAATCTACATACCTACAAAGCAAGCAATGTAAAATCCAAGCATTGACTATAGTGGCATCAAATGCCTTTGTTATCAATCCGGTAGTTATTTATTGCATTGTCGAATTAGTCCAATACATCTATATGAATTTTGTATGCCTTAAAAATGTTTGACATATATCTACGTAGGAAAACATTAATTGAGCCAGAAAAAACTTGTCTGAAATTAGAAAAATAATTCAAAACTATACATCGTGGGAACTCAATTTTAAAAACGTATTTAAATTTTTTCTTAGGTTACATATTTCCCATATATATATTCTTGTAAGTGTATTGTTAAGTATTTCTGTGTTTGTTTACAGCAAACGAAATTTTTTCCAAAAATCTGTAACCATAAGGAATTTTTATAGAAACAAAATGTTTTTTATGCTTTGAACTACGAAATGTTTTATATGAAGCATTTGTTTTTTTTTAAGTAAAGCTAAAGATATTTAAGACACAGTGAAAAATTATCTTGCATTGATTAAGAAAGGAAAATAGTTTGACTGTCAGGCAAACAACATGTATAAAAGTATGGTCACACTTGGCAAACATTTGCCCAAAAAAACGTAACCACTACTTTTGCTTAGGGGTAGTGTGATTTAATATGGTTTTTATATCACAAAATTAAGTCAATTATGCCACAAAATGCTATTTTTATATTATTTTTAATATATTCGAACCCATATTGAAAAAAATATTGGAATTAAAAAAAATTCAAATTTAGCTTGTCTGTTGGTGACGTTTTTTCTACAAATATTTGGCAAGTGTGACCGTACCTTAGAAATGTATCACAAATGTTGTTGCTGACTTGCGCATACTTCAATAAAAGTACTTTGAGTTACACCTTAAACTGAATTTAAATTTATAAGCCGCAGGATCACTCAAACCTGAACACTTAACTTTGCCTTACACAATTTGATTCTAAGAAAGTTACTCTGAGCACATGAGATACAGAAATACTTTTTTCATCTGTCAATTTTTAACGGAGAGAGAAAATATAAAAGTTTCTAGTTAATACCCTACATAATTATGTATGTATAGTATACATATAATATATGGTTAAGCCAGTGCCCTACACAGTACAACATTCATCAACTCATTGATTCTGAGAATTGCACTTGAAAGTAACCACACAAATAAGAACTTCTGGATCATTCGTTAAGTTGGCTGCATTAATAATTTAATTTACATTTTAAAACCAGAAAAACATTGAATACTTCAATATGGAAAATAACAAGTATACGAGTACGTACGATATGTCGAGATATAACCCTGTTAAAATATAGAAAAAGTGATAAAGGTCTACCTTGAAAAAAAAGAAAATTCGTATGGCCATTTAATTATTAATGCAGCCACCGTGACAAAACGAATGATGCAGAAGTTCTTATTTTTAGGACTACTTTCACGTGCAATTCTCACAATTATATATTATATATTTTCTATATGTTATATGTATGTCAATTTATATTGTGTTTACATGTTTCTTTGTTAAAGTCAAATAAACTTTATTTACTAATATTTTCTATTTACATCGAACACAATATTCACCTGCCTTTATGTTCACTTCCTTTGTGTTACCTTCATAAACCTTTTTACATACAAATGAACCCCAAGGACATCAGTTTTAATTTGCATTTTTATTATTTGAATTTCTGGGCTTTACATCTTTTTTAGTTCGCTGCAATGTATAGCAAGTTCATGTTCACTTATATGTCTGTTGTTTTATTCGAAAAAGACTGTGAATGTGCTTCGTTTATCACTGTTTCTAGTGCAGTACTTATCTAAATGACGTTTTCTTTGTATAAATATACAACTGCATATGTACTGGATTATTTGTGGTATCGATGAGGGAAAATCTAACTTTTCGCTTTTTATAAGCACATACACATGCACCTGCATGCACATAAACAAGGGGTACAGCTTTAAAAGCTGTAATCGTCATTTTAATAACTTTTAAATCTAAATTCCTGAAACATTATTGTTTGAAGATACACAAATTTATTATATTACTTATTATTGTAGAATACATTTGGAAGAACATATAAGGTAGGATTGATTAAAATTCATATAAAGATTTAGCGGCTAAGAAAAATTGCTGAGACCTTTTGATTTACCCTTTGAGGCAAAGTTGTAGATCTTGTCATAAAGAACAAAAATTGTGAACATATAAAATCAAAAATCTTCATCTGCAAGATGAAAATAGCACATAAGCTCACATATAGAAAAAGCAATTCAGAAACTCAAATCAGATTTAAATTATTTGCACTATCTGCAATAAATGGAAAATGGTTTTGCTATGTACAATATATATACCAGAGCTTCGTTACTCTCATTAATACATGAAAGCCTCAATGATGAAACACAAGACGACTGTAACGGAGACGGATAATAGCTATGGGGAAAAAAATTCCATGATAAAAACGACGATAGTAAACACAAATTTATTAATAATTTTATTGAACTATTTTCATTTTCCTTTTAATTTTATTTTTCGTTACTTAAAATCATAAGGGTTTGTTAAAAAAATCAAAGTAAATTATTCATAATTCACTTCGACAGCTGATCTATCTTTAATTGTTAAATTTTGTTCACAATTGAAAAATATATTCAATATACTGTGTGAAAAACTAAATTAAGGAAATGGGAAAAATTATTGAGAATTGTTTAATTGGTGTTTGAAATGACAATTTAAGAGAAATAGTAAAAACGAAATGCCTGTTGTTTTAGATAAAAGCATTCTTAATTAAATATACTTTGACAAAAAAAGAAATTAAATATTATGAAATACGGTTAATTGCTACTGAGAGTGAGAGTCCGAAAATAAAAACAAAAGAAAATATGATCTCAAATTAAATTAAATTCAGTTTAAAAAGGTTGTATTAAAAATTATGTTACAATTGTTCTGTTTCGTCATTTTAGCGAGGCTTATCAATAGACCTTAAAAAAATTAGAAGGTAATAAATTCTATGTTTGTATTTTCCTAATGTTTATTGCAGTTTAAATTTTTTATTTTAGACTCGATACCCGTCAGCGCATGTTCATCTTCGCGAGCTATTTTCTAGTAATAAAGTCAATTTAGTAAATAGAAGCCAATCATTATGCAAACACGAACATTTTCAAGTATTATAAACCACAATTTGTAAAAGATATTTTGTAACTATTTAAGGAAAATATATGCAATAATATTAACATGCATTTGAAAAGCTTTGGCTAAAGAGCCGAAAATATGTTGTATTATATATTTTTTAACCCAAACGTGACTTGAATATTTTTCAGTACGGTAGACTTTTTGTGCTCTAAGAAATCCTAAGGGTCTATAAGCGAAATCTTTTTAAGTATTTCAAACTACTTTATAGACAAAAATTTAGAAATCATTTTATGTGCCATTAATTCAAATACATAATAAAATAACATTTCTTACAATGGTGGTTATTTCCATATAAATTCTGATTTTCTTTTGTAAACGAACTTCTTTAGATAAAGGAAACAACTTGTTACAATTTCCCAAAAGAAATCTCACAAAAAATTTGCTACCACTTGACGTGTTATGCTTGCTTATATTTTAGAGGTTTTCATTTTTCATTTATATTACATATTTTGTTAAATCCTATATCTTTTCAAACCTTGCACTTCATTAAAAAAACGATACACGTGCAAAAGCTGATTATACAGTTTCGCTAACGCACGGAGTACTATACAAAATATTCCTAGGTAATTAACTGCACAGGTATATATATACACACTTCAGATATTTTGTAATTGTCGTATTTATTTTATATAGATTTTGAATCGTAAAACGTAAATGTTTGTTCATTTAAGAGCGGCAACAAATTCGATTAACCAAGCCCGAGACATAGTTTTATTTTATTTTATTCCATTCTGCTATTTAACGTTCCATGTGCCCTAAATAAATATTTCGTTTGAATTTAAATTTTTGTGTCTGCATACGTTCTTAAACATTTCAAATATGTTTAATGCCAATGTTTAATCGTTATCAGCGTTGCCAGTTTAGCCTCTTTGGGTTTGAATTGAGGTCTTCTCGTATTGTCGCATCATTAATAGCCTATTTCTGATTTAAGAAAGAACACCTTCATTCGCATTCTATGAGAAAGAACATTGATTTCGATTTCTCTACATTATTTCTAAACGAAAAGTGACTCGAAAGACAACTCGAATGAAAACGTAAATGTTTTCATATAAAATCCGATTTCTGAGCTACGAATGTGTCGTTAACATTGAGAATGAAATGTTAAAATCAGTCACTTGTGGTTTTGCTTTCGTAACGAAATTTTAAGATTTAATAAAGATACAAGTTAAAAATTAGCTGGAAAAACCTGTCGCTTGGGCCTCTCACTCATACTATTTGTGAATGGAAGAAATGGAAAAGTACGTTTGTTTGTATGCGCTAGAAGAAACCTATTGAAAATTTTATCTATAGAGTAAGTTCAGCTCTTGTGGAATAGGCGGGTAATGTGATATAGTAAGTTTTCTTGAAAACTTTAAACTAGAAGATGACAAAATCAAACTGGATGATTTCCAGATCTCAGAGTATTAATAAATCATAATTCGATTTGCTTTTTGGAAGCTATGCGAAGAGGCGGTAATAAAAAATGTACTTGTCTTGTGATTGACTTTTTTTTAACTTTTAATACCATTAAAAATCACCATCACGCACGCTAATGTACCACATTAACAAAACAAAGTATTACCCGCCAATTTTTTCAATGGCTGGCTTATGGAATTTTTTCACTTTTTCTCAAATGTCTCTGCAACTTGGGCTCCAAAGACCCTTTCACTTTCCTGAATGTAAACCTAAGATCTGTAGCAGAATACCAGCTGAGATCTGTTCTAATCTAATTAAGCTTCAAAGCAATATAGTCAAATAAAAAATAGGTATACCACATTACCCCAACATACTCTAGACCTGGGCAGACTTAAAGTCACGGACTAAAAAAATAGGGAAAACCAAAATACCCTTAGAGAGACAGGTAGCTTATACAAGACCCTATTTCTATCGTCAGTTGTTTTTTTTTTATTATTTTTTTTTCACTGGTGGAATCACCAGCTAGGTGCATTAAAGCTGTTGCAGTGGTTACTCCAAATAAAAGCCTGGAAATTTCCAAGCATCAAAATAAACTACATACATACGAGTACATATATATGTACATACATATGTATGGATGTTACACTGAATGTTTTCAGCTATAGAAAAAGCAAATTCTTTAAAAAGAATGGCTGATGCTGCTGATGTGCAAACTGAATCAGCAAATAGGATGGCTAACGCATTTGAAACAACAGCAGCAAGTTTACATGCATTAGTTAGATCAACAATAAGAAAGAAAATATTAAAAAAAATTTTATTAATTTTTTTTTGTATTTTTTATTTATTATTTTATGGACTTGTGCATACGTAAGCTAATGAGAATGAAAGTGAGTGCCAATGAGAAATCTAAATTGGTTCGAATTCGAGCGAGTGCCTTTCATTCTCTTAAGTTTACTTTCTTAAATCAGAAACAGGCTATAAGTTCTTTTTAAAGCTTACTGGTCAATTTTCATTTTGGATTTAACCACAAAAACTGAATTTAATGAATTTTGAAAATGTGAAAATAAAATATTTTCACAAAATCAATTCGATGTGTGCTTAGGATACACGGCCAGTTTGCTTATTTGGTCATGTTTATATTTTATTCTTAAGGTGGCAACATTTTTTAAGCACATATAAAATTTACGAGGATAAAACTTTAAATCTAAAATTCTGAACAAAGAAACTATTATACTCAACAACATGAAAATTATGTGCAAGTTCAAATTCTTCATAAACATTCCACTGTGGCGTAAAATTAAAAAAATGGTAATAAATCCGTAACTTTTAAACTACGGAAACGATTTGCATAAATATAAATGATATGCATAGAAAAAGTCATAAAGTTTTCGATTATTTAATTTAAAGGCACCCTTTTGTAACACAGGGTTATTTTAAAGGCGTTAAATTTAAAAACCGCAAGAGTCAAACATTTTTCAGATGCTGTATCATAACCGATTTCAATGACTTTTTGTGTAAAAGAATCTAAATTAGCAGGCAACAGATAAAGCACGTGTCATTTTATCTCTTATAGTTTTAAAGTAATTTGAAGTACAACAAATTTTTTATTAATTTTCGTGTTCTGACTTTTTATAGCTTTCTTTGAAAACTATTTAAAAATTTTTTTTTTAATATTTTTGTTTTCCGCTAGCAAAAAGTTTAGCAGTGATAAATTCTTAAATTTGAAATTTGAAAATATTAAAAAACCTAATCTTTTTGCGTAAACAGAATGCTTCATTTTCTTAGTATTTCTGGGAAATTTATTAAATAGCAAAAAAAACTCTAGAATTGCATCTTCCAGTATACAGTACAACATTTTTATGACTTCTTAGATAAGCACACTCACGATTTTTAGCAAAACCCCAAATTTTTTAGTGCATGCAAATTTTTTTTTAATTTTTTTGTTTTTTTTTTATATCGAATAGTCTTCTTTTAAATATTTGGTACAAAAGCTTGCACATAATACCCCTAAATGTGATCTGCAGAGGAATTTTTCGCAAAAATTACAAATTTTGGCACGAAATTTAACTACAACAATTTTTTGGAGTTTTTTTATATTTTGAGCGTATTTTTCATCATTGACTGTCTAGCTAACAGAGGAGCCAAACGTTGGTTTATAGGACCAGAACCCTTCTTTGGTATTTCAAAAGGATATGTCAAGGAACGGAATAATTATTGGGCTCAGATAGAATTTAATCGCCACTGGGAAGCCCTTCAAGGTCTTAGACAAGCAAAACGTTTCATTTCGTTATTCCAGAACAAATCCCAAAAATTACTTCTGATGGACAGAAATGACATTGGACTACTAACTGGATGATTCACCGGGCATTGTGATCTCAGACAACACCAATTTATCATTGGTAAAATTCTGAGACTAAAATATACAGACTGCGAAACTCAATAAGAAATGCCGGAGCACATATTCTGTGACTGTGCGGCGGTGGCGACACGCAGAATGAAATTCCTTGGAGGCATCTTTATGACCCCAAGTGAAATTTACAATATCTCACCGTGTAGAGTAATAAGCTTCATTCGCAGCCTTAATCTACTTTAGTGAACACTTGGGCTGCACAAAAGATCCTTTGGGTCGCTGTGCTTATGGCCTTTACATTATAATAATAAATTCATCATTTATTCATTTGCTTTAAATATATTATGATATTTATTTATATACCTGAATACATATTATGTGCCATTTAACGGTATACAATATGAACTCTAATATAATGCCTCAAGTTACAATTGTCGTCTTTTTCAACTATTTGAACAACGATATTTACTTCCTAATATCTTCTAATAGATATTAATGAATTTATTTTTATTAATCTAGTAGGTACACTAATTTTGCCGGAGACAAGTGCTCTTACGCATATAGCCCCGTTTGTGGACTGAAATGCGTTGGTGTATTCACCAACTAAAATGTACAACACAAAAAATATTACGTGTTTCGGACAATGGATTCTGGTATAGGATACGAAACAGATCACATCGGATCACATTTTGGAGAGGGTTAAAGTTCCTCGACCCCTTTGGCCTGTTTGTGCAGCACCTCTGAAAAAATATTAAGAAAATTATTTTTGTGGAACTTATTAATACTCTAACTTCTCTAACAATCGGTTACTTTTAAGTATATTCTAACAAGTCGTAAAAAATACTCTAAAAAATGTACTTCAAAATTGTTGGCCATAAAATTTCATGTTAGAACACACCAAAGCCCAAAATTTAACACAAACAGCCAAAACCCATCCAAACTCAAGACTGCTCATTAAGGGTTAAATTATTTATTGTTCACATTTGCAGGTCTTCCAATCTCTGGCAATTTCAATCTAAAGACAGTTAAAGAGATGATAGCCGCTGAAAGAAATGTTCAGTTTTGGCATTTCTGAAAAATAACGTATACTTGAACATAATTTGATCGAACTCCCAAAGATATTATATGTTGTTCGTATATAAAATTTATTGGGGACACATTTCTTTTATTTGTTATAAAATTTTTAGTTTAAGGACATTTCAGACAGACCGATTCACCTGTAGATATTAATTGTTTTTATACTCGGTTAACCTAAAGTAGCCGCTATTCGACATACGGAGAGGAGAGAACAACTAGGCAGGATGAAAACCTTTACTTAGCGAAGCCGCTATTTTATATTTAAAGGCGGGCTAGTAAAAACTCTTCACTCAGTGAAACCGCCAAAATTCTGGAAAATGTTAAACAATGATGCGAGATTAGCATTTTCGAAGCCAGATTTAGCCTTTTTGTGGTCTTTTAGCCTGTAAATGTACGCTATACCTGTGTGGCTTTTTTAGCCTTTTTTATTTAAAAATTAGCTTTAAAAAGGCAACATTTTCTTCTACTGAACTTATAAAATCATCTTGGAACTTTGAAAAATTATTAATCCAATGTACAATGTACCCAATGGCAAAAGCTTTTACGTTAGAAATGGACAAATGTTGAGTCGGTGGAGGTGACCATTTAAGAATGCGCTGTAAAAAAATCCATTTCTTGATTTGGTTAATCTAGTATTTAGCTATCCATAGGGTCGTCCAATAAGAAGTTTAATATTGATATGTAAAAAACGAGTATTATTATGTTTATTTAATTGTACAGAAGAGAGTATCCTATTCAATGGAAAACAATATCCTCCAAATTACCGTCATGGCTATGCCTGTAGAGCCATGTTTTTCATAAAATTTTCCATCACCAATTCGCACATACAAATTCCACCTTCGAGGTCTTGCATCGATTGTGGGCCATTGGTAAGACAATATCTTTTACGTACGCCCAAATAAAAAACAGAAAGAGAAAAATGATCTCGAGGGACAACTGTGATCGCTTTTTCGAGAAATCACATGGTCAGGAATCTTTTCACGTGTCGTTTGTGGAATGGACAATCCTGGGATTTTCCCAACACTATGGGCTACAACAGCCATATTCTCAGTTGAGTGGCGTATACGAGTTTAATTTTTCACACCACCGACTTGTCCCAACTGCTAAAATTACTTCACCAGTTTCACAATTGCTCACCGAGAAGGTGCTTCACGACGAAGCAAAAACGATTTAGTTTTGCGAACTGAAACCGCGAACTTTTCATTCTATTTTTAGTGAATTTTAATAATATCACTGTATTTACAGGTTAAGTCATGATAACTGTTAAAATGGCGTGCTATTGAAAATTAAACGTCTAATTGGACAACTCCGTGGTTCTCTTTCAGTATCGCTGAGGTTGAACAACTTTTTACTACCATGGAAATAATTGAAACTATAGACAGAAAACTAAAATGCTCAATTCTTTATTATACATTCAATGACCTTTAAAAGAGTTACAGAAATGTTGCCATGATTTAGTAATTTCCGGTGATTTAATAAAATTATTAGGCTCTCGTGATATTTATGCAAATGATGGTTTTGATTCTACTGGCGATGAGAAAATTATGATGGCTGTTATATGCATAAATATTAAATTCACATAAAAGTATATAATACTTGTATATTAAGTACAAACATATAATTTATTATTTTTGCTTTATATAAATAATGATACAATAATTGTTATATCATGCCCAAATACAAATATTCTGCTATATTTTTGATTCCATACTGAATTGAATTCAAATGAAATACCTGATTTTTATTTTATATATTGACCTATATGAATTTAAAAATATGTGGACTTTTACTGGTTTTTGATTCTGTATATGCACTTGAAATGCATTTTTGTAATAACTTTCAACTTGTTTTATTCGTTTTTTTTATTAATAAAAAATAAAATGGTGGATTATCAATAAAATTTTTTAGCCGTTTTTTAGCTTTTATTTTTGAGCGATGAAGCTTTTTCTGGCCTTTTTAGAAAGCCGGGTTTTACTGCAGCTCCGGCCAATACTGATATTGAATCACCCAAACTTTTTTTGTCGATGGTTCATTCTGATTTTGAGTGATCTTACATAATTAACAAACACCCAACTTTTTCGTCGGTTTTTCATTTTATAATTTGGGTTATTTTTTGCCGTTTGGGCACTTTTTTTGGAGTTTCTTTACTGTAGCAGAGGTTCCATCAATTTTTTTCGTTTCTTCATCTTTTTGTTTTGGGAGATTTTCACCGGATTTTCAATAAGAATAAATATTTATTCTCAATTTCTTATATGGTATCAATATTTTACAATCCACACATTGTCTCTCTTTCTGTCTGGAAGGTAGCATATACAAAAAACAAATCCGAGAAATCGACTATATATATTATGAATTTAACATAAACAATTGTTATTTTTATTTAAGGAGTATAAAATTAGCATTAAACACATTATATTTGATGTCAGATGTAATGTTTGATTAAAACGATATTAACGAAAAATTGTGAAACTTATTACATTTTATGTGCAAATTTTACCACTTATAGTAAAGATTGTTTTTTGGATGCATACATCTTTAATTTGATAATAAAAAAAATTAATATATTTATCAATCAAGAGATAGAAATATGTCCACCCATCTAAAAACATGATGATGGTCTGAAAATTACTATTGTGGTAATTGGTCAGGCTCGAGACGAAGCTATAACTTCTCCTATATTATATTCAAATTGAAACTCTTTATAACGATGTCAAGTTACATGTTTTATTTTGGTATAAAGCTATCTCCATCCCAGAAAACACCCGATAAAAATAAGTAATTAAAAGAATGCTTTAAACATATTTATTTCTCTCCGCTTTTGTCCGGCCATTTACGGTCGCTTAGAATTTGTTAATGACCAGCTTATTTTTCCCCATTATTTTGTATTTATGCAGAAATGATGTAAATATATTGTTTCTATATTTTTTGTCCGCAGTTGCCTTAAATTTATACAGTTGCTTTTAGCATAGAGTTATTAGTTACATGTTTTGTATAAGTTTGTATGTGTATTTGTAGTTACGTGAATCTCCCAGTGTAACTCTTTTTAAGTTCGTGACATTACCCACTTGACCAAGATCTTCGTTTATCATATCGTAAGTGGACGTTTCTAGAAAAATTTTCGTGCGAAAAATTCGTAATCCACAATCCAAAACGAGTCGAGAAAAATTAACATCTTGCTAGGTTTTGCTTAAAAAATTATGAATCTTTATCAATATCAAGTGTGAACTGTAAACTACAACAAAATAAAGAGAATAGATGGACAACCGTTAGAATTTTACAACGCCAAAAAAACACAATTATACCTTGATATACTTACAGTCCGTATTTAAAAGAAATTGTATTATTATGCGTCACTTGATTGAAATTCCTGAGTGCTGTGCTTTTCTAGGCATTCTGATAGGAGCTGGTTGGTATGCAATGCGAAAGCAAAACCAATTTAGACGATGTGTGGAATATTTATGCACTGGTTACTGTATGTACGTGAAGCAACGTCGCGAGACAGTTTTAAAATAATGCTCAGATTAATTCGATTTTATATCGAAAATATACCAGAAGAGCATATGATAGAAGATAAAACTGCACCAATTCGAGACATTTGGGCAATGAGCAATAATTCAGAGAAGTTTTACAAGCTATGTGAATGCATTATTCATCTATTTCTATATTTTTCGCGTCTTTAGAACGCAATTAGAAATAGCAAGAAAAATAAAAAAAATTTTTGACAGGCAATATGCCAACTGTAAAGGAAAGTACTGTCAATTCATACATTTTTTTATGATAATGATCTTACAATCACCCTTATTTCAGTTGTTAATATCGACGTCACGTCAATACAATACCAAAAAATGGAGGCTTGCCAGCTCGCTCTCGATTTTGTGACACTGTTCTCTAATGTCTAGAAAATACGAACATGTCAATAGCTATTGACAGTATTTAGTTGCTTTTGACAACGGGTAGACCAGTTCGAATTTTTGGTATAGTATTGACGCGACGTCGACGTTGACAACTGGAACAAGAGGGAATATGTTAGTATTGTTACGTTTCGATCTTTTAGGGAGCACCATCCAAGTTACTAAAAGAACTGCCTAATCAGATACATACATATGTTTTGAAGGAGAAAATATTTTCTTCGAAGTGCGGTAGAAATGACCTTGACGTGTCAGTACAGCACCAGTATTGTTGAACGGAAGTCTTACTGACAAAAAATCCAAAATTCAATGAATACATAAAATAAATTAAAATATAAAAGCAAAAGCTCTGGGTGTGTGAAACAGCGGTTTCTCTGTGAGCCTTCATAAGGTATTTTCTATGCGTTTGTCAAACGCAGGCTTAGTTTAGCATAGAGAAGAAAATTTAAAGGATTTATTCAGAAAGCCACTAAACTCGGACGGCAAAGTCGCTAGTCGAACTACACAGAGAAAAAATAAATTTATTTATATGTACAACAACGATAGAAAAGTCATTGTAATGATTAGCTTTACGATATTATATTGGTGGTCATTGCTACACCTGCTAGGATGACAACGTCCACAGACGCTATGACACATTTCAGTATGCCAAAACATTATGAACAGATGGCCTTGAGGACATTCTCCACCATGCTCTCAATAAAGTCTGCACCGTCTACGCATCATCTGTTATTACAGCACATATTATCTTCCGCTAGCAGAAGAATCCACAAACCTAAAGCCCAGAGGAGTGAGAACGAAGACGACATTGGTGTTATGGTTCCCAAAAATATGATACCGACGAGCATCAGCTCTTAAGATCCCTAAAGGTATGTTATATACGGGGCTACATGATTCCGTGGTATCACTGTAATAGGTCACTGGTAAAACGCACAGTTAATTTTTTAATGACTATTCCAAACTGGTTGACGTTTCAGGTGCTGCTCTACAGAAACTGAAATGTACTTGCTACTAGAAATCTACGTGCTTGCCTATTTTTCTGTAATTAAGAGGTCAGGTTGTAACCGATTACGATCGTGAGTACTATTACATTGGATATTATGACGTGTAAATTACATTTAAAATTACTAACATTGGAAAGTAAAAATTTTTCAAACCCGCGACCTCGAAACTTTCACTTTTGTAAAGTTTCGTTAAATTATCGTAAATTATCTTTATGGTAATTCGCATAAATTTTTTGAGTATTTTGTGTCGGCTATTCTTCGCTTTATCGAGCATTCCCTAGTGTTCGATTCTTAGATCAAATGGGTAAATAAATCAGATGAAAAAAGGCTTAATGTTTTATGTCGTTTTTTTGCTAATGTAATTATTTGCTCGTGACATGTACTGTACACGAGTTGAAAACAGCTTTTGAAACTAAAATATTCCGCACATCTGTTTTCGTACTTAAAAATCTAAATTATTGGCAATTAACGTTATTTCGTAAGGCAAAAAATATGTATTTTAAAACAATTGGTTTTGCATAAAATGCTAACGAAAAAGTTTCTTTAATTAAAATAATTTAATTAAAAAAATACTATAAGATTAGAAAATACTACATATCCTTTCTGCTTACAACTACTCATCGTACAACAACCAAAGGTAGTAGCATATCTTTGCACTCTACGTATGCAACACTTAATTGCAAACCAGAAAACCGAAATGTTCTCTCGCCGCTCATTCATGCAAGTGCATGTGTAGATGTAAATAAATAACAAAATCTTTTTTCTCAGTTGAGTGTGATTTTCGTGTTTTGCAAAAAGTATTCAAAATTAAATCAACAAGGCCGTTCACGGTTACTGGAAAATGTTTACAATTGCAAAAATATTCAATCTCAAATGCAAAAGATTGTGAATAGGGGTAATATTATCTTATGGTAACGCACTTCTGAAAACTGAACTGAACTGTAAAGCATTTGCTTGGCTTTATGGTTGAACAGACTGCCTCCAGTAAATAAGATATCTACTGAAAAGCTAGCATCATTAAATAATTTATGCTTCGAAAGAAATTTTTAGGTATTTGAAATTGAATTGCCGGTATTGCGCAAGTAGTGCACATTTGATATCTGATGTGATCAGCATATTTGATTCTGCTCTAGAATAACGCTGCAGACACCTCTCTATTGAAACTAGGCTACCTGGGCATACCGCTAATATGTTTTGGGTCTACGGACTCAAGTCTAGGTTACACTGCATAAGACCTCAAATACCAAAGACAATGTGAGTAAAAACAAACTGTTTATGATAATACATAAGACAATATTTATTAAATTTTTACGCAAGATTAATGCGGCATAGAGCTTAGTTTTGTAACACAGTTATGGCTCTTGATAGAATTCAATACTTAAATAATTTATAATTTACGTTTACGAAACGAAACTGATATACTCATGTGAACACGTACTCGTATGCGGATTCGATAGACGAAAAAATGTAATATCATTGTAAGTAGATGTGTGATAAACATAGACTTTTCTCAGGGGATTTCAAGAGCAGTCTCACTAACATTCAACGATTAGGATAGTGTTATCGAAACATAAACAATTAAATGTGCATTATAGAATTTATTTTCCCGTAGTTTTGTTTTATGCTGCAGCCTCCACGTGGTGTTGGAAAAATCTATAATAATAACCAGTTCAGGACGAAGTTCAAAGGGCTTACATTTTCCCGTGCAACCAGCTAATATTCTGGACAGCCGCGAGTAAAACATTATAAAAGTGTAGGCCCCAGCTGGCACTTCCTGTCTCCAGTCAAAAGTACGGATGGTACCTCAACTTGTTGCCAACCGGAAGTAGGTTCTTGGTTGGTTTGCAGCTGACCAAGAGTGCTGTCTGAAAAAATAGTGTGTTAAACGAGTAGAGCTAACAAAACGGCATAACACGAACAAGGTCACGGCTCCGACAAGAGTCGTTCGGTAGATCTTGCGACGACCGCTCCAAGTCCATGCTGATCACGTGTAAATGTAAGATACTGAAACGGGAGATGAAGCTGTGTGGGAAGTCTTTGGTTTGTACGAGGGAGATGGACAGTGCCGTCTAGTTTGGTTTGTTCAAGTAAATATCTTTACTTCAGTCTTGAATGGCTCTGGCGCCGAACACCCTGAGTTGATGGTCGAACCAATGGTTGAAAAGGGACCCGTCACAGTTGCAGTCTAGTTCAATATACAAAAAGTATTGGTAGCAGCTTTCTGTACCAGGATGCAACAACATCAATTTGACGACAATCACCAAAATCACCAACACGCCTACTATCTACACTTAAGAGATTTTATATTCTTTATTTCTTTTTTTACAAAAAGTGGAACTTTTTATGTGTTACCTGAATGCGTATAAAAATACCTTGAATATTATTTGTAATAAATTAGTTTTCAAAATGCACTTAGATATTGTTTTTTAAATGTCATGAAATTTCTAGTTTAACTGTACTATTCGAAATCAAGTATGAGGAGAAAAAATTTCATCGGTTAAAGGAAAATAAAAATGATTTATGGAAATCCAGCAATTAAAATACACGTCATACGAATGATTATGAAACCCAACAGCGGTTAATGAAGGTAAATCACAATTGATAGAGCTATGAGAACAAACCGTCAGTAATAAATAAAAAATGTAAGAGGTTAAATGGAGTCGCGGATAATCAATGTTAAATTATAACCAATTATAGGATTTTTTATTTGCTTAACTACTTATGTGTAATAATGGTTGTATAATATTTATCTGTTCATCCTCATGTGTGGGCGGAAACGTGTGAATTTGCGCTTATATTTATTTTATATGTGTATACGATGTGTAAATTCTAGTCCATGATATTCTACTTCCGGTGCCTTTTGTGTGTTATTAATGTTTCTTTGCTTAGTTTTTTCCGCACGATTCTTATATTTGTATAATCATTTGTATTTTTTTCATATGAAGATGACAGAATTTTATATATGTATTTCTGGTTGCATTATTACGAACATTCTTGGGCACAGATGTTAGTTAATATGTGTATATGTATATGAGTTTGTAAATCTATGTCGCTCACAGTGGTATAGCTACTGTATTTGGAAGCATACTGTGCACGAATGTGCTCTTTTACAGAGTGACTTGTGAATAATATATCATTCTTCTATCAACATATCGTTCTTTTAAAATATTTTAGCATGTAAAATAAAAAAAATAAAAATAAACGTAATAAAATCGTCCCATACATTCATCAAAAAGTTTTGTAAATTAAGGAAATATTTGTAAAAATTGCTTTAAAACTGTTTATTACGAGAATTTAAGGCGTAATCAAAAAGCCCTTGAAATGTAAGCCTTATTTATTTCACAAATTTTTTACTTCTTCATATATTTTGTGATTTGCAGTTAAATGATAGTAAAGTTTTAATTCCTTCTTTTATAAACTGCATAACATTTCATTATATATTTTTGTAGTGGTTTCAAATCTAGATTTACCATATGACTATAAATAACCATTAAAAGTTGTTCCTGTTTAGCACTGCCAAAGTGAAATAATAAACGTGATTTCGTGCTTCAAAAATTTTTTTATATTTTTGTTTTTATAAAGAGAAGTAACACTCAGGTAATTAATATGCCAAACAGTAGGATTGCTACCTTCTTTGGGAAAGGGATAGTGATGGAGTGATAGATGGCGAAAATCGAAAGCTTAATTATTTTACAGCTCTGGTATTGGTTTTAGATCAGTATTCCAGCGCCTCTGCTATCAAGTAGGCGAATTAAATTTCTTAAGCTGAATAGCCGTTTTTTATTAATTAGTTACCGACCATACACCAGTATCAATTGCTGCCGGTACCGTTCCGTGATTAGTGCTATGCCTTCGTCACTTAAACAGTCGAACAACAGCAAATACAATGGCACACCAATGTACATCTGAAAAATGCTGAATGTTATGACTTTCCTGAAACTCGGCTCGAATACACATTCTTAGTCACTATTTGTTTTGTAGTCTACGCGCTAACTACTTCAGCCAACACATTTTTCAAATATATTGCGATTTTTGAAGCTCAAGTTGCTGATTTTCTTATTTTAAAAACATGGGAAGGCAAAGTTATCATATAGTGCTCTATCTGAATATTAAAAAGATATTATTAAAATTAAATTATGTTAATTAAAAGTATGCCAGACTTGTATAGCAACAATATGAGACCAATTATCGGGCCATTCAGACCAAACGAAAATTATTTAATTTCACGTCGAATTTAAAATACAAATTAATTCTACTGGGCGTTCAAATACGAGTATGTTTTTAAAAATTAGATAAACTTTACTAAATTCACAGCGGTAATTTGTTATATTGGAAAAATTCAAAATGGACATTCAAAATTTGCCAAAGCTAAACGGTTGGTTGTACAAAAGAAAGCCCTCAATTTATTTTAAATTATTTAGAAAATTCATTATTCGAGATATTCTGTCACTTTATTTTCAAAACTTTTTATTTGTTGTGGGTTAAACTAGTCTATTAACATACTGGTATAGCTTACAGAGTAGCTCAACCCATAACAAATAAGCCGTTTCTAAATTTACTTTGGTATATTATGGCTTTATTAAAAATAATAAATATTCATTTTATTTATGGAACACAATTTTATTCGTATGACTGCCGTAGCTGCCTCCTTAATAGCTTCCTTGCGGGAATTGAGCATAATAAAAATATATCAGATTTTATTTATTATTGTTCTAGCTGTCAAAAATACACAGAAACAGATTTAAAATCTTACACACATTCATCATGTCAGTCCCATTTCCTTAGACTTTGTTGACGTCGTCTGGTTCTACCTCACAAATGGATCAGACGATAATAGACTTAATGGAGAGGATCTTTTCTGGATTATTCGCATAGTATCAGTACTACGCAGGAAAAAGTCTGAAAGCTGATAGCACGATTAGCAAACTTAATGGGGAAAAAAACTTTGGTGTGCTGTTTGAAATAACGCAGCATCCTGCTGAAATATAGTTCATTCAGGATCATATTTACCATTTCAGGCCATAAAAGGTATGTGATCATGGCTCTGCCGCTTCAATGACAAGCAATTTTTCTAGTCCCAGATGCTGCAGCTTGGCTTCTTGATATACTGTAAATGCGTCTCAATATAAAAGATGTTTTTCGTCCAATATCAGTTTTCGATAAAAAGTTTGCAATACTTCCTAACGTTCATCAAGTTTAAATTGACTCGTTTTAGTTTGCGAAGGTATTATGCAGACTCATAGTTAATATTGCGGACAGACAAAAATCGATCAGTGTGAAAATAGCATATGATCTCAAAAATATACTTATATATGGCCCACAAACATAATATGTCTTGAATTTTTAAATATAAATTACTGTTCACTTTTTTATTTGCAGTTTTAAATACGTTCTACAAAAATGTAATACTCGTACACAAACTTAAGCAGATGTGTACGTTTTAATTTTACGCTGATTTTGCAGAAATTATGGAAAATAACTTTTTTTTTTGAGAAGTAACACTCAGGCAATTAGTATGCCTACCAACCAGTAGATGTGTTACCTTCTTTGGGAAAGGGATAGTGATGGTGAAAGTGAGAAAGCTTAATTTTTACAACTCTGATATTGCGCGTTGTGTTAGTTTTTATATCAGTGTTGCACCGTCTCTGATATCAAGAAGGCGCAAGTACAATGGCATACTAATGTACATCTGAAAAAATGCTGGATGTTATGACTTGTCTGAAACTGGGCTCGAAACCACCTGGTTAGACATTATTATTATACTCTATTTCTTTCCTGCTTTGTATAATTTTCTCAGTTATTGTAAATAAATATTTTTTGTTAATTTGTATTGTATAAAGTCAGTTTGAGTTGTTTTTGTTAACAATCAAGCTGTTTGTATTTTTTGGATTTTTTTTTAGCACGTACACACATATATATATATAATATAAACATATACTCGTATATATATTATGCAACCCGCACAGTTTCTACTTTTTACCAAAATTATCAAATATTTTTTTTTTCAAACTCAAAAACTAATTCATTTACGTTCTATTGTAAATAATAAAAATATTTGAGCCTCCTGTGCGAGGAGAAAGATAATAAATACATTTTATTTTCAAACTTAATTTTGAAAAATTGTTCTGTAGAAAATAATAGTTATTTATTATTTGTGTATAATCGTAGTAAACAAAAATTCAAAATCTAAAATCTATTTTGAAAATATATTATTCAAGCAGAAAACTGCAATCAGTACGACATTGATACGATGACTTGAGAGTACAACGAACATCAATATAACATACTGTTTACCAAATTTACAATGTAGTCACTGGACTAAAATATTAAAGCCAAATGACCGTACTCCGACAGGCAAAACTGTAATTTAAAATTTACTTACAATTTTACAATATTTATACATAGCTACATTGTAAATGTTATTATAACAAAGCCAGCATACCATTTTGAATTATTTCTTTACCGTGAGCGAAATTGCAAAATTGGTGTCATTGATTTCCAGGAATTGTCTTTGTTTCCAGAAGCCAACATTTTAAATTTCTCCACTTTATTTGTTTTTTGTTTTTGATCAGTGCTGATATTATCTCAAAGCGCTTCAGAACATTTATATCAATACCAGTAATTGAACATGTGGGATCTGGAGTTTCGAAGAAGAGTTTTCGTATTTCCATCCTTTGAAATGCCATAACCATGAACAGGCTTCTGTATAACTAAATCAAGTTGTTTTTTAAGTTCTAACAGAATTCGTTTTTTCTAATCTTTCCGTAAGTTGCGTAAATATGCATTATTTTTAGCTGCAATGTTTTCAACTCCAGGTGGTTATTATGTATTGCAATTCAAAAGAAAACACTTTCGAAACACAATGTATAAGTTATACAAATTCGAATGATTTCCGTTTCGAATCGAAATACATAATAATATCCCCCAGGAGTTGTTCGATACTTTCTATCATACATAAGATGCAAGCAGAACTCCAGAAATCTTATCCTGGCATGAACTGGTGAAACTCCAATTTAATAGTTGTTTCAGAAATCTCATGAAATTGCGAACTCATTTTTCCACAGACACTCCTTGCCACATGAATAGGACCCACAAACAAAATGTTTTCGAAAAATTTTAGCTTCTACAAAAAAATGTTAGGAACTTAGTTTTAATTTCTGTTTAACGGTTATTTAGTTATCATTGAACACTACAAAAATATATTCAATATATGCAAATATTTTTGTTATGACAAATTTTGTACATCAAGTAAAAATAATGCATTCAAAATTTGCATCATATAAAAAAAACTATAAAAAAAACTTTATGTATAGTTTGCAATAAAAGTTTTTAATTTAAAAACAAAAAGTAAAAATTTGTACATTTTAAAGTCTCTTCAATAATGCGTAGATTCTTCTTTTGTAGTGATTGTTTCGTAAATTCGAGTGGTAAGAGGAATCATATAACGATTTTATGTAATCGAGCGAAATGGTCAACCAAGCCAATTTTATTCCTTCAATGAGTTTTTCTTTGGTACTGCATTGCTTTCCGGAAGCATAGACTTTACGAGCTAGCCATACCCACGCATTTTCAATGATGTTATGGTGCGGCGAGTAAGGGGCCAACCGAGCACATTAACATTTTGATCGCCTAGGTGGGGAAATGCTTCTTGTAACACTCCAATATAGCAACTAGCGTTCATGCTGCTAGACAAAATTTCAGCTCAAAGGTACCAAAATATGGCATCCACACTATAACCCTCCAACTCTGCTATGCAAACGATCCACTTGATGCTCTTCTTTTCGGAGATCGTGAAAGTAATAATGAAAGCCGTCAGGTTCTTCTAAATTAAGTGTTTTGTTTCATCTGAAAAAACTACACGGTGACAGTCGTCGTTCCACATCATGTGAGTTCTACAAAAATCGAAGCGCATAGTGTTTCGAGCATCGTTTTGTGGTTGTTTTTTCTTAAACTTTAGTCGCTTCAGATGTTCAGCCTTCGAAATTACACGCTGCACTGTTCTTAAGCTTCCCAAAATACCAGTTTTAGCATTAATTTGTGCCGACGAGTCGTGAAAATTTGATGCTGCTCTATGAATAGCACGTTTATCAGTTTCCGAAAGTACACTTTTAGTACGGCCTTTTATATTTTTACCGTAGCATAACTCATTCGGTAAAAATTTAGATACCACATTTCGGCTTCTTTTGATTCGTTTAGAGAAATCGCGAACTCATTTTTTCACATTCTTGACATATTCATAGATTGGTGTATTATTTTCCTTCACATACAAGAATTTCGATCCTAGGGTTAAATTTATCCATATATCTCCACCTTTGACAGCGCTACTAAATGATGAAGATATATAAGCGCATACGTAGTAGAACCGAAGATTTCATAAAGATTGAGGAATAATTTTTCAGAAAATCCAGATGTTCCATCGCATCCCCATTTGAACATCAAAATCATTTCAGAGTCTTTGTATTTATCTCTATAACTTTCGCTGAACGTTGATATAATTCTCGATACAATATTTTTAAGTAGTTTCGATAGATTAACTTTTGCACCTGTCAAGGAGACATCCAATGGCTGTTGTATTGGACGTAATATTTCGGATTTCGTGTCCCTTAATGAATTACTACTAGGAAAGATGTCGTATCCTTTTTCAGTAACAGCCTTCTTTAAAATGTTGTACTAATTTCTTGTTAATTCCATATTAAGAATAAGCGCTGAAGCATCTTTATTTGTGAATGATGACTTTGATTTAAGTGTTGTTATGCTTTGAATTAATTGCTTTAGTCGCTTAAGAGATGCAGTTGGTAACACACCTTCAACTTTTTCTCCTTCTTTTGGCTGCGTGCTCTTCAATAACGACTTAAAAGTATCTCTTGTTTCGCTGCCAGCAAGTCTGTTTAAAAGCTCTTCTTTGACTTTAAATTTACATCATCATCATTTTTTGCAGGGCGACCTTTCTTTTTGTCACAAATGAATACATCTATTTCTTTTATCATCCAGTCCTTCGATCAATCTGAAGCCTTAATCCTTTTTTGTTGCCTTTATAAAAATTTTCAAATTTAAAACACTCTCCAGGTTTAAGGATTTGTACGGCTTAATGCAAATATGTCAATAAGTTTTTTCCTTTAAACATTCGATCAGTAATGTCGTTGTTGTCCCGCATTAATTTACAGATGGAACTATGTTTCATATTTATCTCTATTATTGCACGAGATTAAAGAAATGCGTATATAAAAATACATTTATATAATTGTAGCTAAAAAATTTATACATTCTGGTGAATATCGGACTGCAGGAAACATATAAACAGGTAGATAAAATACAAAATATGTATATTGGCGCAATTTTTAACCAAGTTTTTAACTGTTATATTTTAAAATATGTTCACATTTAGAGAACATATACTTACTATACAAAAAATAATTTTAATTGTAGCCACAACTATAAAAACAAAGACCTATAAGATTGCAAGTACAGTATGCAATGTGTAAGCGTGTATTAAAAACACTTGAAAATATTACACTTTTGCTAAATTTCACACGAGATGCCTCTTTTGTGTCCGTTTTATTTAGTATTTAAAATCAAAAATTTATACATATGTATTATATACCAATGGACAGGTAGATAACTGTTTTTTATATTTTGTATAAATAAAGATCATTTTCAAAAAAAATAAGTCATTTGATTGAAAAACCTAAAAAATTTTCCATTCGTAATTTCTTCACATTTTTTTATTTGAAAATTCATTAAAAAATTTCATTTTATATAACGTTAAGATTTCTTACACATAAAGGGATTACTATAATTTTCAAAAACATACCGAATAAATAGAGATTAAAAAATAAAAGTTATTACATTTTTCTTGCAGGTATGTAAAATGCATCGGAAAATTTGAATATTTTTAGTAAATCTGCTCTTCTGGCGACATTTTAGAGCGGGCTCGTAACGATTGAAAGCAAAATTAATTGTTTTAAGTATATCTAATATTATTTATAAAAAAAATAAAAACTCGATGGGTGTTATTTTACTCAAGCGAATAACTTAGAATTTCGTTGAAACATTCTCCATATTCGTACTATGCTGGATATAGCATGCATGTTTTAATCGACTTAAAAATTCTACTGCAGTCCTTTTTGAGGTCTAGTATTTTGAAATATTGAAACAGAAAAATTTTGGTTTTGCAGAAAACGGCGAACAATCGAACTCTATTTTGTGTCGAAATTTTGCCTTTTTTTTCTCTCATTTCAAAAACTTTATTTAGATTTTTTTCACGACTACATAGATTGAGATAAATTCAAAACTTTTTGTGCTAATTATCAAAAATAGTGTTGAAAATCATAAAATATTTTCCTTTCTAATTTAGCTATGCTATTACCGGAGATATTTACGAAATTGTGATCAAAGTCAAGGCCAAAAACCAAAATTAAAAATTGAATGCCAAGTATCTTGGAATATATTAACGAAGTTTGTGTAAACTAAATTGTATTTTCTTTATCTATTAATAAGCTTAACAAAAAGCATGAATTTATTACAATCAAATATTTAAATTTTAGGTCCTCTTCTATAACTTTTACAAACATTGCTTTGTAATCGGATCGCAAGTTTCAAAGATGCAAATTTATTACCCTTTTTCCATTGAAACCACTGTGCGACCCTTGTTTTCTTAATGATCGATGTAAGTTTTTATAGACTTTTCTGCGTTTCATTTGGGTTATGATAATAAAAAGGAAGTGAAAACTGAATTTTGGTTCATACAGGGTGGCACAAAATTAATGCTATGGTGTAAAATCTTTATAATTTATTTATTTAAAATGTGTTTGTTTCTTTTGTTTAAGATTTGTGCAAAGTAGGCTTGGGAAATTTAAATTGGAATAGTACATATTAAAACAAGAAAACAAATCATTGAATTTTGTTAATGTGTGAAATGAATCCCAAGTATCAATAATAATTAGGCTGGTTACCACTTTTTAAGGAACGGAAGTGAAAAAGGTGAACATGTCCATATTTTAATTTAATTAAATATTTTAATAACTTAGGAGTGTTAAAAAAATTTCTTTGTATATATATTATGAAACTTATAATCTAAAAGAAGCACATTTGAATGGATTAATCGATATAATACACATAATATGTTCAATTATTCGTTAGTCCAAATTTGCTATATTTAATAATTTAGTCAGGTTATAAAAAAAATTGTATTGGATATTAAACTATCCATACGATAATTAAAAAAAGTTTTCTTTGCCTAAATATAAGTAATATGATGCTGATGATGATACCAACTGCAGTCGTAAAACAACAACAGCAATTTATGAATTTATAGTTTCCTGAGTTTTTTTTTATTTCTCTTGTCGCTTCTTTGCAGACTCTTACTATCTTTGGTAATAATCTCGTACATAGTTACAATGTTAAGCAAACATTTCGGATCTTATTTTGTAAAACGCAACGCTAAGCGCTGAGAAACTTTGTATGGATTTTTTTTTGTAAATTAAAATTTTTCTATTCAAGATTTTTTTGCGCTAAGCATTACATTTTACAAAATAAGGGTCCTAAATTCTTGTAAAATATATTTAATAAGTTCGAAAATAAATAAGCCATATAAATATTTATGAAGCTTTCAACATTTAGTATCATTATATAATGATACAACAAATCAAGTATCTAATAACACGCATAGACGTTTATGGATTATTAATTTAATAAATTAATAAATTTTATTATTTATGTTAACGTTTTTATAATATACAAATTCAATTAAACTAGTTTAATTGATTTAGCGAAATGTACCTCAATATGCGTAAAGGAAGCCAAAGGGATGGTAAAATAAATGGCTCCATATAGAATATATTACCAAAAACTTAAGACGGCTGACAAAAAATCCTAAGTCTACGATTTAACGTTTTACTGTTTTGTGTTAGTATTGGCTGATAAAAAACTTGGTGAGCTCTTTAAGACGGGTCCAAAGAAATTCGTGAAAAACACACCGTGAAAACAATACAAATTTGCGTGAATAACAATATTCTAGAACAGTGCTCCTCAAAAAGGGAGCAAGCTTTAAAATGTGTGAGTATTGTGAATGCACCGGGAGAAAATTCGTGCTACATACATACAGCTTCATTAAATACACTTAATGGAAAACAAATTTTTGTTCCCAATCTACTCTCCACATTTTAATATACGTACAAGGTGGCGCAAAAGTAATCCTCCTATCAGAAAATGCTATAAATTTTGCGATTGGCCCCTAATGTCAGTTCTGTTTTGACATTTGTGTAGTAAACACACGCGAAATACACGTTAATAAACAATGTTACGCTACACTGCTCCAGAACGCGGAATATTGGTGACTATTTATTTGACCAATAATCGGTCGGTGACTTTGGCACAACGTGAATTTCGTCGCAGATTTCCTGGCCGTCCAACGCCTACTGGTGAAACACTGCGACGTTTAGCCGCTCGCCTCGAAGAGACTGGCACAACACGAGATGCTGCCAGGCGTGGCAGACCCCGGAGTAGCCGTTCTGCAGAGAATATTGCTGCTGTAGCCGAGGATGTCATGGAAGCGCCGTCGACATCGACCAGACGACGTGCCACGCAAATGGGTATCAGTCGACGGTCTTTACAGCGAATTTTGGTACAAGATTTGAAGATGTTTCCGTACAAAGTCCAGACGGTGCATCAGCTGTTAGCTGCTGACCGCCAATCGCGTCTAACATACGCTCAAGCCATCCTTAATCACCACCAACAGGAAGATGATTTTTCATCAAAAATAATCATGAGTGATTAGGCCCATTTCCATCTTAGCGGGTACGTAAATAAGCAAAATTTACGCTTCTGGGTCACTGAAAATCCGCGTGTAACCCACGAAGAGCCATTACACCCGCTCAAAGTCACTGAATGGTGTGCTGTTTTCGCTGGAGGAGTCATCGGACCTTTTTTCTTCGAAGACGTCGCGGGCCAAACGGTTAGTGTGAAGGGTGAGCGCTACAGAGCAATGATTAACGAGTTCTTTTTGCCGCAACTTGATGAATTGGGATTGGAAAACATGTGGTTCCAACAGGACGGTGCAACGGCACACACTGCCAGCACTTCTGGCTGATTTTGCTTTAGTATTAAGTGGACGTAAGCCAGCTATCATGAGTGTACATCGCAAATTATTTACCACCTTAAAAGTCATGAGTCCTTTTCTTTTTAACTCTTATGAGTCATCTGGAATAACTGATGCAGATGAAATGTTGGACAAATTAAAAGAGTTAGTGCTTTTGTATCTATACAATTGTCTTTTCCTTTAAGTGTTTCAGTTATACATGTTTTGTTTCAGGACGAGTTTCAATTTAGATATTATAACGGCGGCGAGAAGTTATTATGAAAATGTTGAAATATGCAAGCCAGTGTCATATAGTATACGAGAACATTTGCTGAAAGAAGATCCAAAGACACTATCCAAAAGCAAGAACATATTGCAAACGTAGGTTTTGTTTTCACATTGAGTTGAATTGATAATATAGGGTCCGCCATCTACCGTTTTTTTCAACAAGTGCTTATTTCGTGAATAGTAACACTTAGCTCATGTCTGATTTTACAGATAATTAGTTTTATCCTTCCGCTGAACGAATATGGTTGTCTATACGCTTGAACAACGCTGGGTAATATTGCCTGCGATCGACTTACAGAAGATGCCGATTTTTGAAAATCATCTTTTCAGATGAAGCTCATTTTGATTTTGGCGGGTATGTAAACAAGCAAAATTGTCGCATTTGGGGCACAGAAAACCCGCACGCATACATTGAAAAGCCGACGCACCCAAAACGAGTCACTCTTTGGTGCGGATTTTGGTCCAGAGGCATAATTGGGCCATTTTTCTTCGAAAATGAACAAGGAGTGGCCGTTACAGTCAATGGCGATCGTTATCGGGCCATGTTGAACGAATTTTTGTTCACAAAAATTGAAGAGGAACATTTGGTTTCAACAGGACGGCGCTACGTGCCACAGAGCCGAAGCTACACTCGATGTTTTGCGCCCTGTTTTTGAAGATCGCATTATCTGCCGCAGAGCTGATGTCGTTTGGCCACCTCGGAGCTGCGATTTGACACCGTTGGACTATTATTTGTGGGCTGCCGTCAAAGATAAGTGTTACGCCGACAAGCCAGAGACAATTAACGCTTTAAAGGACAATATTCGTGAAGCCATTGGTGAAATACAGCTGCACACAATCGATAATGTGCATAAAAATTGGACCAATCGTGTAGGCTACTGTATGGCCAGCCGAGGCAGCCATTTGAATGAAATTATTTTTCATTATTAACCGGAAGCATTGTACTTTCAAATAAAAAAGAAATTTGAGAAAATATTCATTAGTTTTTTTATAGCATTTTCAAAAAAAAAATTATCTGGCGGACCCTTTACAACGGCCTTATATATTTTTTGAATTATTTTCAATCAAACAATTAGAGTAAGCTGTGCGTTAACTTAGGCGGAACAACTTTTGTTTTTTGCAATTATTCCTAAAATGGCTTTTATGTACACTTTCTTCCACATATTAAACATTTTTGGCCGTTTCAAGTTATAAGTCAACACTAATGGCGTTTTCTTTTCTAAAAAAAGTGCAACATTTTAAGATCTTTTTATAATGATTATTGGAAATAGTAAGTTTATTAGAAATTTTTGTATCATCAGTTACGAAGCAAAATTTTTGTCTTAACCCTGCTGTTAGATTAGGCCCATTTGGTCCAACATTTTTTTGTAATCTCAATAACTTTTGAACGGTGTAATATATTTTTTGAGGTTTCGACTCTCGTGTTTTATTTTTTTATCAATATTATTTTCAAAATATTTGGTACTTAGTGTATAGCTGTACGGAAAAAATGAAAAAGTTAATAATTTTGTATCAAGGTCCAGATGATTCAGTGAAAATTTCAATTTAATGGAACATAAAGTACGAAGCTTTTGTTGCTTTTATTTACAAGAAAAGTATTATTTTATTGAAACTGTTTTTCATTACATGCTATACCAAATATTTTCCGGCTTGTTTTGCAAATAAAACTTTCGCTATTGAAGCATACTATGTCATCATATGTGCGTTTGCCAAACAAAGTGCTAGTTTCCGAAAAAAAACTCTGGTGTCCGGCGATTTCGATCAGCCGGTACCCATAAAACATCGATCTCAGAAAAGAGCATATATGCGTTCAAAGCAGATATATCCAGCATATTTGCGAATACAATATTTGGTCATCGATTTGTTTTACGCTTTGTTGTGTAGGAGCCAATAATTTGGTCAGCAGTATCTACTCCTCCTATTAGAAATATAACATTGGAAACTGTAGTATCAATGCAAACCTTTTGCTGAATTGTAGTAGTAAGCAATCTCCGATTTTTTCATCGCTCCACTTTCGTCAACTGCAGCTTTTTTATGCATTGAGCTTATCAATATAGGTGCGCTAGTTTTGCAATGTCGCAATGTCACAGAAAGCAAACGTAGATTTGTATTAAGCGAGTTGTTTTACATTTAGCAGTTTTGGAGGTGTGAATGATTTATTTTGGCACACTGTGGCCACATACGCAAGTTTCCTTTCAAGTAATTTTTTCACTAAATCAAAAGAGAAAAAGGAATATTCGCCCGTCATATATTTCCCCTGTCCTTTTATTAGTGCCAACACAACTCGCTGTCCTTGGTGCTCTTCAAGCTTTCCATTTTTATGTTTTCAAAGATATGGTTATATTTTCCAGACGTAGTCTGCCCTTGAACCTACCGATAACCATAATTTCAAAACATATTTTGCAGGCTTTGATGGCATAAGCTCGAGAAAGAACATCGTGCCCTGAATCCAACAATTTTCTCTTTAGTATTGACATTTTAGTGGCAGTTGTACAATATTGGAAGAAGGAGTTGACAACGCTTCCACAACTCGCGAATGGAAGCAAATTTGTCGCTACTACATTATTGGAACGGAGGGCACTTGTGATCATTTGAAAAGATTGAACTTAAAAATTTTATTTCACAGCAAAAGGTGAATCCCATAACTAAATGTATAGAAATCAGATAAAACGGATTTGTACCTTAAGGTGGCGGCGCAACCAAGGCAAATTGACAGTCAAGTGGCGTTACTGATACAGGTGACTACTTTTTGTTCGTGCTGTAATGACCCCATACATGTTTTTGATAAAAAGTAAAGAAATGTTACATTTTTTTAGAAAAGAAAACGGCATACGACTTTTGTACAAACCCACTATTTACACCATTTTTAAAAATAAACTTTAAAAAAGTAAATAAAAATTTGGTGTACATCTGTAAATGCAGTAAAATTGTGTAAGTTATGCGCAAACTTTTGCAACAGTAAATGAAATGCGGCCGTAGATATTGACGAAAATGAAGGTAACTGTATTACACACTTTTTTCCCATTGACTTGATTTTTTTTTTTATAATTTTTTCAATATTTATTAAATACTTTGAAAATTGAGTTTATGAAAAGGGTACGAGAACAAAAGTTCCCATATAGTTAACGCTAGTTTTTTTAAGTGTTGTGTTTTGACGTGGGATGACGGAAATTCATTCCAAATTGCGAGTTTTTTTGTTTATAAATACAAAAGTTCCTGGTGTTGTTTGCAGCTTGGCTATTATTTTACAGGCTTCCTTCAATTCTGTTTATGTTACGCTTAAATTTTTAGTGCTTCTTTTGCACTTTGTATCTTTGGTTTCGCACATATTACTTGTACAAAAACGTTTGCATATCCCAATGCGCATAAAACCAAAAGTCCCATATGAACAATAAAACTTCACACCCTTAAAGTTCGCACGAACACTTGTGTTTGTGAATTGTGGACTCTCAGATAATACAAGCAGTAACTCCTCAATGGTATAATTAGTTTTATTTTATATTGCCTATGTGGATTACATATACAATCATTAGAAAAAAATAAGGACAGCAATATTCACTATTTAAAATTCAAGCGAAAAAACAGAGAATGGAATAATTCGCAATTAATGAGAGGGATTTGTTGTTGCGTCTACATTGAAGAAAAATGTCCCGTTATAAAATTTTTTAGTTTTACTTGCTTTAAGTAGGTAATGTTTAGTTTTTAGTTGTGCGAAATAATAAGGACACGTGGAGGTTTCGACAATTAATTAGATCATTACTTTGACAATAAAAACGTTTTGTAAGTATAATCGTTTTAAATATGTCAAGGACTATAATAACATTATATCTGGCATATATGGGCAGATCTAAACATTGCAACCCAGTCATATGAAAAGATATTCAGAAGCTACAAAAAGCTGGAAAAGCCTACGGAGTAATATCATAAAATATGTTAAAAAAGACCCATTTATTACTTCAAGACAACTAAAAAGCAATTTAAATATTGACCATTAAAAACTCGTAAAATCTTAATTTATGAAAAACTTAGAAAGAAAGGTTCGGTATTCATCAAAAACGTTCAGCAAAGATCAGAATTTGCATAAAAACAAATTGGCTGGTCCAAAGAAAAATGGCGAAACAAAAATTGATTTGTTTAATTCAGACCAAGGTTTTCATCATGTTAGAAGACCAATTAACTCTGCGTATAACCAAAAATACACACTTGAAACGCTCAAGCATGTTGGTGGTAACATTATAGTATGGGGTTCATTTTCATACTATGGTGTGGGATCATTGTACCATATTACCAACATATTGAAAGCCACGAATAACATTCAAATCTTCCCAAATATTA
Organism: Gymnocheta viridis; assembly: GCA_956483585.1. Classification (NCBI taxonomy): domain Eukaryota; kingdom Metazoa; phylum Arthropoda; class Insecta; order Diptera; family Tachinidae; genus Gymnocheta; species Gymnocheta viridis. Next base: position 66,143,399 of record OY101441.1, read on the forward strand.
TAAATGCCACAAATATGGGTCTTCCAGCAGGATAACGACCCAAAACACAAGGCAAAATGTACAATAAAGTGGTCCGATTGAAAATTTGTGGCAAATGGTAAAAACTTTTTTAAAAACAGTATCCAACAAACTCTGATGAATTTTGGGAATATGTCCAAGCTGTTTGGAACGCAATACCGGTTTCAGTGTGCAACAATCTTGTTGAATTAACGCTTAAGCGATGTCGAGCAGTGTTCGACAATAAGGGATCCTCAACAAAATATTAAACTCAATGCGATATATGTACAATATATTAGTGCAAAATTTTTAAAAATGTTCTTATACCCTTATAAATATTAAACAATACATGAAGTGTCCTTTTTTTCACATACCAAATCCACGTTAGTTTATTAAAAATAGAGCTTTTATAAAATAAAAATGACAAAAAGTAAAACGAGAAACATATTTTTTTGTACTCAATAACGAAAGAATAAGTCAGCATAACAAAAAAGAATATTAGTATTTTACTAATTTTCATTTCATATAAATGTCCGTATTATTTTTCACATAACTGTATATAAATTTATATAAGTACCTATCTATGTATGTATATATGGACGTTTTTATTAAACGGACTAAACATAATGTTTTCTTTTAAATTTGAACTTTAAAACTTCCTACGATTTTTTAATATAGTGATTTATGGGGTATTATTAATAAACAATTTTATATGCCATCACAGTACGGGCAATTGTCTTCGGATCCTTATAAGTAATAACGGTTTTAATACTTAATAATTGTTTGTAAAAGGGAATTTAAGCACTTTGTTTATAGAAACAATTATTTAATAACTTCTTGAGGTCTTCTAGGATATGATTTTGCAAGAACATGTATTTCGTAGTTGTCATTGCTAACTGTATTGCTAACAAGATTATTACAAGTAAAGGCCTCATTAGTTTTTACTTTTCGTTGCCATTCTGTGCCGTTCTTTTCTATAGAAAATATTTTTGAATTAGTTGTTCTGTAAAAGGAATCAGCTGTTTTGAAAAACAAAAGAAAAACATTGGAATTGTTAACAAAAATTTTTCGTGAAGTTTTTTTAATAAACCAAAAGAAACAAATTAATAAGTAAAAAAATGAGTATTTTGTTTGATTCTGACTCTGCACTTTCGGATGTGAGCGATGTAGTTGCTTTACAGAATTCTTTAAAAGTTTGTACTGTTTCCACAAACAATTTGTCAGTATCATCAATTGCTTTTTGTTTCTCCGCCCTTTTGTTGCTTCAGAAACCGGTTATAATTTGCTTAGATGTGTTGATGTGGTCAGCAATAACGACCCTTGACTTTCTAATTGTTCTACTTCTGTATCCAAAAAATTTGTATTTTGTATTGGCGACTCAGGTGTCAAGGGTTTAACTAATTTGAAACTGTTGTCATTTTCTTCAACAATATTTTCCGTACAACGCACGCTAAAAGATAAAAAGATTTGAATGCATTTCATGCTTGTAAATATGAACGTTTGTACATATAAATGGAATCAAATTAATTAAATAAAAACTTACGGACGCGGAGATACGTATATGAGGTATCAAAAACTCTAACTGGATCATCAAATGCCAACGATATTTAAACGTTGGCCGCTACCGACTCTTCCATTGTTTTTTATTTAAAAAAATACAAAATCTTGAATTGAAACAAAATTTTCTGACTTATAACAAAAAATTTATAATATTTTACACCACAACAATCTGTCACTTAACGTTCTATTCTATTTTCTACAGAATAGTCCGCAACAGAACAGAATGAAAGAGTAACAACAAACCACTCATAACGATTTTCAATTGAACAGAAACAAAACAGCTGATTCGTAACAGAACAGAACGTACAAACTAATTCTACCTTAAGCCAGATAATGAGAATTTGATGCGTTTATTGAAATTGTTCAAATGAAATATATGTACGTTCAAAAATCTAAAAAGATTTAATAAAATTTACTATAAAGTAATCATATTAAAAAGAAAAGCAACCAAAGCCACGTACATTAATCAGGTCATGCTGAAAGCAAAGATAATGTCTACAAATGTTTCAGACAAAACGAGGTGTTTTTATCGTACGAGTCAACCAAAGCATCTGTGATGTTTTTATTGGTAGTACTTGCTTTACCTTTGTTATTCTGCAGTGACTAAAGGTATAATAAAGTTGCCATAAGAGTCATTACTTGTCTGCTAGCAAAATAAAACAGTTTTCAAGAACTCCCTTTTTAAGTACAAAAATCAACACATTAATAGTCTATATTCAACGAAAGCTTTATTTAGAACGAATCAAAAAAAATTGTGGAATCTTAAATTTTGTCACTATAAGTTTCGCTTGAAAAGCCTTATATGTACAAAAGACTGTTTAATTAATTCGTTTAGACATCAGCAGCATCAGAACATCTACAGCATTTTATTGTTTTGTATTCATTTCTATTTTCTGTATTTTGTAAATTCATTTTACTTCCTTAGTTAAACTTCTGTTGGAAATGTCTACAAAACAAAAGAAATCATTTTGATATGCAGCAAAATATGCCCTAAATACGTTTAAGCCCATTTTAAAAAATGACTGGTTTCCGCTGCCATTTCCTGCATTAGTTCAAATAAGAAGACTTCTCAAACATTTATTCCCGAGCTGCTATTTAAATGTGTGTCTGCAAAACAATTTAGTGTCTATGTAAAGTACCCTTAAGGTTAAACAACTCCTATCGTAGACATTATGTTCTATTTTCCCGATAATGATTACAAAGTTTCATTGTTATTTTATTCGAAAATGTCTTGCAGTAATATGTAGTTTCTCTCTATGTATGCATAAATTTCAAATAGCAACTAGGGTTTGGGATTTCTCTAAGCTTGTATCTTCCCAAGACCGTTTTATTAATTTATTTAAATTAAACTTAATATAAAAACAGCTAAAATAAAAAAAGATTGTACTTGAGCACTATTTCCGAAGTATTAAGTTAACAATTTGCAAATCAATTCTTATTTATGCTAAATTTCTAGCGATGGGGAAAATAATCTACCTTCTAAAGGAGGCAAAGGCTCCTCCTTAATAATGCCTTGTAAATTTGCCAAATGTTAATCACTTTTACTTTTATATTTCTTTTATTTAAAGCCCGCAAACTCAATAACATCTGTAAAACACTTTAGTTATACTGTAATGTTACACCTTTTTCTAAAATCATTAGCTAAACGATCTCATTCAAATTCCGCTTTCATGAGGCAGGCAATTTTAAAGAGACTTTGCTTAAATATATTTCACATTTGTTTTGCAAGCACTGTGTAATGTTTTAACTTAAAATTGAAAATTGGATCTATTTTGAATAATTTCATACGCATTAAAAATTAATTATGATGTCACTTACATCCTTTCCAATTCTATAAAATAAAGTCTGCTATAGTTTTATGAAAGTTTAAGATAATATTTAAAAATGAAGCTATCAAATAAAGTCCATGTATTTATGTAATAGTGTATACTTTTAAATTTCCGTTTCTTCGGAAATAAGTTTAAAATTACACCGGGAATATAGGTTTATCTTTTCCCTGGCATTCACGTTTCGAAAACCCTTATAGCGACTTACTACTAATATAAACACAAATCGTAGTTATTTTTGTTGTTGTCGTTAATATGTATTAACAGTGATGAACATTTTCATCGTCGTTATGTTTGTATTAAAAGTTGAATTCATCCTTGTTGCATTTTAAGGAAGGAATTTTAATTAAAACAAAAGACTTACAGCTTACAGAAACGGGGGAAGATCAGTAAATCCTTACAAAAATATAGAAAAGAATATATTTTTAATCATTTACTTTCAAGAAATTGCTTTTAAGCTCGATGCTTATCAGGAACTCTTAATCAGATTTGGAGAAAAATTAAAATTATCTTTTTATAGACTTTTTATCATATAACAACAAGAAATATTATTATTTTTTAACAATAATAATGCTCTCCCCTCGTATGTTCTGTAAAGTTAATACGAATAGTAAGAATGAAAGGATGTACAACTGAATAAAACAAAAGTAATAATACAACATATACATCATTATGATGCAGAGCTTTTCAATGCATTAAACAGTCAGCAACATGATGACTATTTCATAATCAAGTTGAAATAAACATATAAAACACATACAATAATACGTTTTACTATTTTTTTAGTTTTTAAAGTACACTGCGTTCAAGAATTAATACTTTAAAGAGTAGAGAACCCGATAAGCTGGAAATCCTAATATATAAAACGGAGTTGGGTTTGTTCGAACACTTATAAGCGATTTTCATATTTTGTGATTTGTTGTATTTGTCTTCGTCTCGAATAGCGAAATAAATATTTCAAACCTTGGAAAATCGAGAAAAAAAAGAAAACAAATTTTCCAATACAAAATTTTCATGGGTTTCGTATCTGTCATACATTTAAAATTCATTTCGTCGCAGTAACGAGCATTTTGTCTCACAAACCGAACAAAATTATTGTAACCAATTTTTTTATGTAAAATATTAAAAATGCATGAGTGAATACAGTTAACATATTGTTACGTTTTGACCTTTTCGATAACGTTAACTTGTTTGAGTTCTTTTAATTAGTCAAAAATAAAACAAAACACAACGGAAATTGTTTTTGAACTTAATGATGTTTTATTTCCTTTAATACCACTGTTTGATAAAATACGCAAAGTAATTTGTTTAGTTAACGCTGCAAAAGCTAAGACAAGACTGACTTCTTAGTGCCTGGCATAAATAGCATTTGACTTGCTACGGTTCTCGAACGTAGTAGAAAAATCCTCACAATGACAATAAGTTTGCTTGTGCCTTTGTTGTTGTTCAGCTATGTTATGAAAGCGGCGAGGAGATGGCAGTAGCAAACGTTAAAAAGAATGTGGGTGGCGATTTATCTAACCAATTTTATGTAAAGTTTATCGGTAATCCAATCGAAGAGTTAGTCTTTGTTTACAATTGCTATGAAGATTTTTCATACAAATTTTTTAAACAATCTAGTAGATTCTCGTTGCTGTTTCTAGAATTTTCTTAAATGTTCCTTATCCGTTAGTTTGAATTTGAGTATTCAAATTTGCATACACACGGTTGATTATACTTTGCTTAATCACCGCTATATTATTGTGTCCGTTAAATTTGAATCTACATTTAAATTTTGTAACACTGCCGCCCACTTAAGCCTGTTTTTCCCGAATAGGCACACAATCACCTTTTTCATAGTTGGCTAGTCGCTGCAGATGAACAGCTTTCATTTTGAATCTTGTGCTGTTATACTTTTGTTTTCTGTAAACGACATCGTTTAATCTTTTTACCACTGTGTAGGCTCCATTCCAGTGAATTTGTAGTTTTGAGGACAATCTTTTTTTCGTTGTGGGTTAAAAAGTAGAACCATTTGTCTCTCGTTGAATCTATGAGAGTTTGCAGCGCGATCGTACCTGGCTTTCATTTTATTGCTGACTATTTTAATTCGACCGCGTACAAAGTTATGAAGCTCATTAAGGTTTTAATGATGTTGGGAAATGTCCCAGTCCTCTTGTTGCGCGCTCACCGCTCACCGCTCACCGCAGGTATTCTTCCAAAGTACGGTTAAATCTTTCCACCATGCCATCTGACTGTGGGTGGAGCGCTGTTGTTCTGGTTTTCTTTATTCCATATATCTCGCACATTTCCTGGAATATTGCAGACTCAGAATTTCTGCCCTGGACAGAATGTAATTCTATTGGAACACCATAGCGACAAACCCAGTTGTTTACTAATGCATCCACTATTGTTCTTGCTTCTTGGTTTGGTATGGCATATGCTTCTGGCCATTTACTGAAGTAGTCCATAAACACAAGAACATAACGATTTCCGGCGTTGCTGAAGGGGAAAGGACCTGCAACATCCCTTGCTATCCGCTCAAATGGGGCTCCCGAAATGTATTGCTGCAGCTGTCTGCGAATTCTTTTTACAGCACCATTGTGTACAATTGTCTCCGTCCCGAATAGCGAAATAAATATTTAAAGCATTGTAAAATTGACGAAAAAATAAAATTAAAGAAAACTAATTTTCCAATACAAAATGTTCATGGGGTTCGTATCTGTGAAAGATTTAATATTCATCCCGTCGCAGTAACGAGCATTTTGCCTCAGAAACCGAACAAAATTTTTTAACCAATTTTTTTTTAATGGAAAACTGCATGAGTTAACACATTATTTAATATAAAAATAACATTATAAGCCGATCTCTCTCGTTTATAAAAACACTAATTTGTAAAAATAACATACAATAAACTCACAAATTCTATCGCGTATAATGTTAATAACAAATGTTATACATTAAAATGAAGTACATACCTTGTTCTTCAGATTCAATTATTTTTTGGTTACGATCCATTTCAAACAATATCAAACACCAAACACAACTTTAAAAAAACAAAAGCGTATCGAGGATGAATACATGCTTGCTGAACGAAGTATATATTCCATTTAAATGATCGGAGCGCGGCGGTAGGAAGGGTTCATGTCACTATAATATAATGCTAGTAGAGTAATTCAGGTATCCAAAAACTATTTACAATTTGGGAGATATTTAACTTAGTTTGTATTTTCCAATTTTTTCCGTTAAAATGCTCGAAGATGCGTCGATACGGTAAACTCTTCCCTCAAATTAAAGTACGTATTTGAATAAAGGTTTCGAATCGACAAAATATATGCACAATATTCGGATATGAGTATTTTAAATTTTCAAAATGTTGAATAACGTTAGTAATGAAAAAGGATTGACAGATATATTGGTTATCAAATATTTATGCGTGCATTCAGAAATTTATTTTGTGTGAGCTATCAATCTACTTAAATTCATAAAAAATTAAGAAATAACTCAATTTAAAAAAAAAACCCTCAAATAGATTGCTGTCGCTGAATCATGCCAGATTATTCTGTCAATCTTGTACTGGATATTATATAAATATTTGATTAATGTTGTCTTTGATTTGTTTTGAAGTGTGAGTGCTATTACTAATAATACCGCGACGAAGAAGATCTAATATTTTCCAACGGAATCGTAATTTAATTAGGCTTCGGAACATTGCGAACATTGCAACGAGATAGTCTTCGAAGTCCAAGAAGAAATACTTTAAGTGATGATTTGAATAGTGCAGCGTTTCTGTACGATTGCACAATTGACTACAAATCACATATTTTCCTTTGCATTGGTCTAATTGACGTAGATTGCAATAATTTTGCGGCATAGAAGTTTGCTGGAGAAAGGCCTGGATTGTGCTGTATTAGTAGCAAAGTGAAATTGCCATTTTTGGTGCTGCCACCAGAGCCATTGCATTCCTTGCTTCATCGCGAAACACCAGAGTCACAAACGCTCAAAAATTCAACGGCTTTTTCCAAATAACTTCATTTGGATACAAATTTATCTTATTTAGGACAGATTTTTATTTATAATTATTTGAATTCAACTTCCTTGTTCGCGATTTTTATAAAAGAAGCAATTTTTTCTCTTGCTTCATATGTAAAAAATTTTGGCGAAGTTTTGTTACTTCGTGTTAAAAAATAGTTTGTTTTTTATGTATGTTGGCGTTTTTATAGTTTTAGGGGCTTTTAGTTAAGGTTTAAAAGTCTTTGCATTAAAAACTTATGAAAATTTTCATTATTTTCGCAAATTTGTCAAAAGTTTTGGGACTTCTTTCTCTCTTAGCGATTGTTAAACAACTTTATCGCGTGTTTACAATTTCGCAATGTTTCGTAACAGACTTGTTTTTTTCCAAGATTTTCTCGGTTTATAAAATGTTGTTACTTTTAATCATTATTTGACTTTGATCTCTTTTCGATGTTTGCACATTCTTATAATTTTTTGTAATTTGTTGGGTATTTTTCAGAGTTTTTGTTATTCTTTAAATTTTTTTGCGATTCTTGATCGATTTCAATAAAAAATTAACTATATTTCCTACAACATTTCAATAGCTAACGACAAATCGGAACTCTGTCATCGTTCGCCGACTGAACCAATAGAAATAAGCGTATCGCAGAGTTCGTTAGTGACACAAATATATGTTTTATTTTCTATGACGAACAATCGATAAAGCACAGATAGTAAGCAATCAATTAATATAACTAAACCAAAGATACTTTCACAATGGTTTCATCAATGTCAATACCGAAAAAATGTGATTATATGGCTGTTTTTCAAATTAGCATTTGAAGCTACAATAAAATGTAAATGCCCTTTTAAATCCTTATTCAAACATAATTTATAACTGCCCTTTTATGATTGTATAAACATTCGTAAAAAGGAATTTAAAACAGCTGCCAGAACCAACTTTTTATGTTAGATTGAACCGAGGATATGCCGATCTTAAGTAAAACTACATAAAATGGATAAATTTGCTAAAAATCCAATGGCAGTTTTCATCTATAATTTCGGATATTTATACAAAAGAATTCCTGCAGAAACGTTTGCATCATCTAGTTAAATGTCACCATTTCTGAGTAAAGCTACTAAAAACCTATCAAAGTTATCAAGTCGATGTAATCAAACACTATAAGAGTTCCTTAATTGTCTACCGCTTTGCTAAACTTAAAAATTTTTGGCTATTGTCAACGGAAAATTATAAACAGCGCAGGTCAATAGAAATATTGTATAAGAATTGGTCAAATACTACCTCCCAAAAACTTCAAAATGACTTTCATGAAGAATAACATGCTTTTCACAGCGTCTGCATTACTTTGAGGTACCCAGCAAAAAGCTTTACTTATAACCTCAGACCTGAGATTCTTCAAAATGTGTATTTTCCTGCAAAAGCAATTTCATTGTATCGATATCGTATTTCTATATACAAAATGAAATATACAAATGAATTAATGTGAATTCAAATGGTGTTTAACATATTTGAATGCACTATTTTGATGGAACGACGAACAGTATGAGACTGTTTCGCTGGCACGTCATCATCTACACAACCGGTTTTATGTTTAAATTCTCCCCATGAGTTTGGCTGATAGTGATTCCTTGCTATTGCTCATATGGATGTCGTTATTTCAGTCGTCGTCATCACACAGTTGTATTTAGTTCTTTAATTCCATGTTATCAACGCATTCACATAATTGAATTTTTTGTTTTGCTGTTTTTATTTTTGTTTTGCTTTCTTGTTCATTTATTTCACTTTTTTTCACAAAAATAATTATCTAAGAGTGCAATAAACTTAAATATGCGAAATTTATGAAAAGTGTTCCTTCTTGATTTTATTTTCATTTCACTTTGTTTTGTTTCTCATTATTTTTCTACATTCTACTCCGCACTCTCGTAAATAGTTGATTTTGAAGTGTATTTGTAAGAGATTCTACAGCATGATTGCATATGAAATGATATTTGTGTGGGTGCGTTTGTTTTAGGTTTGAGGCATATATGCTGATGATGTTCAGAGTTCTTGCAAATGTTTGTAGTACGCAAGCAACCGGAAGCTCGTTTAAGTTATGAATGTTTATTTCAATACGCTGTGGCGTATACGTGTTACGGAATATGTATACAAACAAAATTCATTTTGTGCGTTGTATGTATTTGTGAAGGAAGAGCTTCCCTTTAACGTACAATAATAACGCAAAGAAATGAAAAGTTTCGATCAAAATTATAGTTTATTTACTATTAAAACCCCTTTGTAAGAAAAAAACTCGTTATTCGAATAATTAAAGTATGTGTGCATATGTATGTACACATATCGTCGTGCTAAAAAATTTTTCTTTGGGGAATTGAGTCTGAAGTTTCAACATTAAATACCAAAAATTTACAATAAAATAGTGCTCCAATATTTTTTCTCAGATATTAATTTTGAAGTATTTTATTGATTTATGTAAAAATATCCAAAGTCATAGAAACAATTTTATGCATTTTATCATGTATGCCACTTTTTTAAATATTTTTTTCCTTTATGTTACATTTGTGAAAATAAAAACCGCACTAGTTTTTTATATTCAGAATTATCTTCACGTATATTACAATTAGTAACTACTATAGATGGGGTTGTGAACAACTTCTTCTTGTTCACGAAGATGCGAGTTAAAGATACCAAAAAACTAAGCATTTTACACTCACGTTACTTGCATTTGCATTAACACGGAAGTCACCTGAGAGGAGCTCATCTGTAAGCACGTAAACAAACCTGCTTTATTCAGTCTTCGTTATGCAATTTTGTTCATACACTCAAAAGAAAAATCAATCCATACGTACTTAAATAAATCGCCAGCGCACAGTGGCTGAAAATCGTTTTTCATTGGCCAAAATTCTGTAACTTTTGAACCGATCAAAATATTGAAGTAATGTTTATTTTATTGGATAGATATTTAGTTCAGCTTGACTCAGTTTAAATTTCATTAAAATTGATTAAGGACTTTTTAAGGAATTCTAGGTCAAAGTTGAACTTTTGAATTTTTTTTAACTTTTAGAGTGAAATATGGAATTATTATTTTTTTATTTATTAAAAAAATTGAATATTTGGAAATTAATAATAATTATAAATAATTTTTGTAATAATGGATTTTTTTTTATGTTACACTTAAAAAAAATTTTACACTGAAAAAAATAGTAAAATCAACTGGAGATTTTGCTATTACAGAAAAATTAAAAATTTTTTGCTGACAAATTTGCAAATTTGTTTACACTCAAAGAATAGTTACACTTAAAAAAAACGTTAATAATATTATCTAAAAATATTACTATTACTACAGAAAAATTTATTATTTTTTGCTGTCAAATTTGATAATTTTAAAAACATTTTAAAATAAAAACTGCAATAAATTTTAATAGCATTTGTAACAATGGTAGGTTCGTTTATTATTATTTTTTACTAATACTATGTTTTTCGTACTTAAATAACAATGAAAGGCAATTATAATTATTATTCATTTGACTCAAATATTGATTGCAAATATTCCATATTTTGTTCTGTGCTATCTCTGTTCTTTAGTAGTTTTTTGGCTTCTTCATCTAAATCCCGATGTTCCACTTTCCATTGATTTCGAATACTGGAGATAAACGGATCTGACGTTGCCAATAATATATTAAATAGATCTTCATTTGTTGAATTTCTTGAAATTTTTCTAGTATTGTGCTCTCTATAAAATCTGTAATCCTTGTTCCTTTTTTCCTGAGCCTCCTCTGATAGATCTCCAAGTGGCACCAAATGATATTTAATGACATCTTCTCCATGATAAAGGATTTTGTGAACTGTTGCAGACATATTTCTCCATGGGTAGTTGGTTGTATATATTTTTGCAGCTTCCTTAGCCTAATCTCCAAATTTTCTAGAGTCAATTTCTTCATTGCACGCAAGTACTTCTAGGATATATTCATCTTGAACATGTTTCTTTTTTGAACTTCTTAACTCTTTGTTGGTTTCGTTGTTTCTTATTGATCCTGAAGACCCGAAATCCAAATCATAACTGATTTTTAGTATGTGTTCCATAAGTCGTATTCTTGCATGTAGTGGTGATAATCCAAATTCATATGTTTTAACAACTTTTTCAATGATATCCACTTTTGTTAATTGGTTCTGTGATGTAGGAAAGATTCTTTTATATTTGTACAACCAATTGCATCGTTAATATCTTTAAGTTTCCGCCTCTTAGATCTATCGCTGCAGTTGCCCATTAATGATTTGCGTGGTCTTCCAGCCTTATCTTGCTTTGCTGTTTCTGCAGCGACAGTAAGTTGGCCCTCTAACCAGTTTGCACTTTTTATATAAAAGTTTTGTTTACTGTAGCGAACTTCTTTGTAGCGTTTTTTTAGTGCTTTGACGAAATTAGATAATTCCTCTTCCATTTCGGTGCTACACGAATTTAAGTTTAATTTTATTTTAACGTAACTAAGAACATCTTCCTGGTTTTTGTTTCTAAAATACTCTTCCGCCAGTTCTTTATAACTGAAGCTCTTCATATTTTTCTGAATATTTTTATTTGCGTCTGTTATGTTTTATCCGTACACTTAGAGGATTAACTGAGTAATCCCTTATCGAATCCGTAGTTTTATACATTTTTAGATACATGTTATTCACACATTGATCTTCAATTTCATAGCAGGTAGTGCTTAAATTGCACAAAACTGCACATGTTGTCCAGACCTTAATATCAGGTAAAACTGATTAGTATCTCGCCAATATTTGTTGTTGTGGTTGGGTTGTTTTTTTATTTTTAGTGCTTTAATGTCGCGATTATTGTTATAAAATTGCTTATGACTTTGGTTGACCCTAACATTTGATAACAGGTAAATTTAGAAACAGATCATATGTTTACTGTAGAATTTTGTGATAATTTGTGATAATTTTATTACCAATTTTTGGCTGATCAAAGCAAAGCCATTAAACCCTTTCGCAGGTATTATATTTAATTTTTTTAGTTTTACGTAGTCTAAAGTAAAAAACATAAACTTTTAGGCAAAAAAGTTAAAATTATATACACCATTGTATACGAGTACTTTGGAGTAATTTCATTAAAATGAAAAAAGTGTTCTACAGGCGGCTCGTGGCGGGTGCAAAAGTATATATAGCGTTAAAGAGGATACTTTCACCTTTCTCCGGGTGGTATACATTTCTTGTTCCCTTTTGTTCCCTAGAAGTTCTATTCCACTAAAGTTTAAATTTGAGAAAAATATAGTAGTTTCATAAATATTCCGTAACGCCCTTAATATTAAACGCTAGAGCTCTGACCACTTACAAAAACTAAAGACTATAATCCTACCAATATTATAAAAAAGACCGCAGGCCATTATCGATGATAGCTTGCGAGTAGTAACCATTTATTTTTGATAAAAAACAACAGAAAAACACCTTTTTCTCAAATTAGAAAAAACCGTTGAGTTTGACAGCATGCCACGCTCACAATTATCAATAGTTTAACCTAATTTTTTGGCTACCTTAATCTGGATATATTAGCTGCAAAAGGGCGTAAAAATTTTAAAAATCGGTGACAAAAAAAATTTGAGTTTTGGCCAATGAAAAACGATTTTCAGCCACAGTGCAGCGGTGTTAAAAGTTCGGTAATCCCAGATTTACTAAAATCATGTACAGAAAGATTGTACTTTTAAGTACTTTAAGATTTATGTACTTTTTTAGTTGATTCAAGATTTTTTTCGTGATTAAAGAATTTTGTACTCTTTTTAAGTAACTCCAGGATTGGTTATGTAAAGTAATCTCGTTTTCAGATTGATTAAAGTACATTTTATTGTTATTTGTGCTAAAAAATTTGAGTACAACTCGTACTCAAAGTAAGTAGAAAATACTTGAATTTAGTACGGCGTTTTTCTCTCTGTGTATTATCGTTATTTCAAGTGAATTTTCATTTTGATGAGTTTTTGCGAAATCAGTTTTCGCTCCTATTAACGGCTCCTCTCCCGGCTGGTAAGTCGGCGGGCTGGCAGAGGCGGGTGTGTGTAACCATCCGCTTGCTGTTCAGTTACACGACATGTGCCTATGTCTTACCTCCTTGTGGTATCAGCTGGTAACATCCTCACGGATGGCAAAGAGACAAAGCTATCCATTGCGTTTTGAATGGATCTTGGTGATGACAAACACCTTGGTAATATATAGTGCATGGTACAGGATAGAGAAATTTTGCGACCTCCGATCTTTTGGGCTCTACCCTGCAGTATAAAAAGAGAGTAAGCTATCTTATGTTAGTCTGCGAATAGGTATGTTGATCCTTCCTGGCAGTACCTTTGATCACATGCCTACAATCATATTGTGGACTACCCTAGCTCTGGTATTGAAATCAGGGGAATGGGCGTACTCATATGCTAAAGTTAAGGAAATAGATATTAAGATCTATAAGCTGGGATATAGGTGTGTGAAACCTAAAACTCTTACCGGTTCTAAGTCACAGAAAGGAATTCTCATAGGAAAGGCACTGCATCAGTAGTGATCGTCCTTAAAGAAGGAATTTCTAGGAGGGACCGGTTACCTAAGAACTGGTACTACGGGATCTGGTAGCCCCCCAGTCTGTGCGTGGACTTCGTTCTGACCCCTTTGGGGTTTAATGGTTGATGCTCGCCACTGGCGTGTATGGACTGGAACGAAGCTCTGCGATGGACTTCGTGCTTACCTGTATTGGGGATGACTTATGCGACCGGATATTGGTGAGGTCTCTTTCGAGAGGGCACGTAGTGGCTGTGGTTAAACCAAAATTTTACGCTGGGAGTATCGGTCGTTAAAGCCCTGATGCTTGATAGCGCTAGTGGTTGTCAGACTTCGGGACACCACATAAGATACTAGGTCTGTTGCCAAAACAACAGAGCTGAGAAGGGAGAGTAGAGTAGAAGACAGAGGGAAGGGCAAAATTAAGTCATGGTTACACTGGTTGTGTAGCTAATGTTCTGACGCGTTCTTCTTGTCTGGCGGAAACTCTACAAAAATTTCCCTCCAGCAACAGAGATTGGATAGCTCGAACTGCTTAGCAAGCAGTTGTGCATAATGGAAAGATTATGTACAAGAATTGCAACCTGTGCGGACTTTTTAACACACGCACAGGTGCTTTTCAAAGCCCGCACGGGGGCGGTGGTGAACGCATTGTTTTCACACGGTGTTGAGAGCACAGTGGGATTGGGCCGTAATAGCGGGTATCCACTCTAATCTACAACACATCTGCTCCTCTCCCTTTTACACTACGTTTTTAAAATTTTTATCTGTTATGATATTAAAAACAAAATTCCCTTAGATTTGATAAAAAACCTAAGGAACTATTAATCCAGAAAGACAACTATAAAGATTATAAAAATGATTCCGACAGATTTCAAAGCTTATTCCTCTTAAGTAAGTCAGTTAAATTTCCAAAATAGCCCGCTCACCAAAATAAAAGAAATATTATACAATAAATTCAGTCTCTTATCTCTACAATATGAATAATCTGCGAGTGAAGATGAATTTCAGTCAACAAGCTTAAAACAAACAAGCCAGATAAATAGAAAATTTTTTTTAATTTATTCATTTAAATTTGCTAAATTTTCAGAACGAAAAATAATGCTTGATTGATATCTTATATTGCATTTTGTACATTTTTTACATTAGTCTCATGTATTTTTAGGTGGTGAAACCTAACAATTTTTTTAATTTAAGTTGTAGAATTGGAAATTTCAGTTAAACGGATCTATATCCTTTAAGAATCTATTTTCCATCTATACAAACACAAAACAACATTTAAATACTGTCGAGGAAAGAATCATTATATTATAATAATGATTTTGAGCTTATTATTTATTTTCTCAAACATACGTGAAGAAAACCCATGTTTTTTAACTAAAATATTGCATATACTTTTTATTGTATATCCATAATAAAGTTACATACGGTATTATAACTCGTTAAAAATGTAATATTTTAAAACCCATAAGAGATAGAGACCTAAGGATGGCGCAGATCAATAGTTCTAAAAAATTTTCCACTATAAGTGGTCTTATCTAATTTTTTTTGATTATGTGATATACATGAAGATAACTTCGGGACGACGAAATGGCAAAATAGGAAAGAAACTGACTTAAATTTAATTTTACGCATATCTCTTTACATGAATCACAAGTTTTTAACCATTAAAAATGCAATAAGATTAAGAAAAGGAAGTCTCGATGGAGTGCAGAAAATCGTTAACAACTACAAATACTTGATCAACAAATAATATATGATACGTAAATTGCATATTCTTTCTTTAATGAATACAAGCTTAAATATTTTTGAATAAAATCAATTCATTTCAATCTAAAACAAAAACTTTGTACATTAAATATCGAAGAATGTATCAAATTTTAAATTCACGTAACGCTTATAAAAACATTTGAGAAAAAATTCTTAAAAATACTCTTAACCGAAAACACAAAATAATATATTTAGTATTTTCTAGTCCTCCCTGCAGCACTATCCATTTATACACAACGTAGCACATAACTGGGAGCCTTTTTAAAGCGATATTTAAAATAAAAAGCTAAAAAAACCACGAAGCTAAAACGCAAATTTTGAAGTTAAATACAAAAAAAACGCTGAATCTAACCGCGAAAAGGCTAAACTGGCACTACTAGTTCCGGGGGTGTAAAACTACAGCTTTTCGATTCTAGCAAAAGATGCTAAATAAGTACTAGAATTGGCAACAAATATGGTTATGGCAATTTTTATTTTGTTGAGAAAGATCCACTGATAATTTTTTTTATAAAAATTTCTTTTATAAAAATGCAAATAATATAGATATTCCTTAGTTACATGTACTGTATTTTAATTTTTGGAAAAAAAATACATCATTAATATATCATCAGCTACTTTTTCAGAAGCTATTCTGGTATATACAATCCTAACAAGTTATACAAATTAACTTTTAAAACAATAAAAGTGCAATAAGTCACGATGTTAACAAACGACCGCACGTTTCACCAAGTTTTGACAGCCAATCATAAAAAGTTTATATTATCAAAAAGTTTTGCAAAAGAAATAACTATAAGCCAGCCAGCCAATGGCAAAAGGAATAACGTTTAAAGAAAACTAAAAACTGATTGCAATAAAATAATATTTTAAACAGTATAGTGGTCTGTCTATTGCCCCGACCTAACTGCTTTTTGTTCTTGGTAACATTTCAAAAATAATTGACAGCTGAATGAGAACATCATCACTATAAAAACAATCATTTATTGTCTCTGGAATTTTTAACATGTACAAACCACTTACAAATAAAAAAAATTGTTTGTAGTCAATTGAGTATCGAAAATAATAACACAATAAACTAAAGTTAAAAGCAAACTGAAAGTTAAAAAGACACTAATTAAGGCAAAAGAAAGTTGTAAAGGAAAGCGGAGAAATTCGTTGATAAAATAATAATAATGTAATAAGTAAGAAAGAACAGTAGAGCAAATATAAATTTTTCGTTTATTTATGTTATTATAATTATTAATTCTTAATTAAGAATTCTGAGAGTTCGATAGTTATTATAATTATATTATAACATTAGATATGTAAAATGTCCTTAATATAAAAATTTGGGTCTGTATACTATTTAATAAAGATGTACGACATTTGTTAACAGAATAATGTGTTCCAGTTAGCATTCTACTCAAACACATACTTTTAAGCCATTATTTACTTTAGCTTTTTTTAGCAGTGAATTTATATATTTATTCCTGAAAAAGGAAATACATATTTTGGAATTTGATATCAAAAAAATTATAAAGGAAAACCTGATTCGGAAAAGAAATAAAATTTTAGCCTTATTTAAGTTTTTTTCACTAAATCGTGTACTGGTGTAGAATAAGTTAGTGGTTTACTACTCATACGTCAAAATCTTTATATGTATTTTTTTCTCAAAATGTCTTTACTGTGCTCTATAATTATTATTAATGCAACTTAAGTCTTTCAGTCATTCAGTTTCAACTCGCAAAGTGTATATAAATGCCAATAAAATATAATTGAGTCTCATTAAAATTAATAAATTCACTTGACGTGTTTTTAATGGAAGAAATAATGTTAAAACAGCAGGAAAAATACCAATAATACAAAAAGTCCTTCTCTATAAACGTTGTATGGAAGTAAAAAAAGCAATTACAATAAGACTGTGTTATTTCAGATATTTACCGCAATACTAATAAACACTCAGGACAAATTCTTTACGCATACACTACCCATTTGGTCAGGTAATCATTTACGATATTGTATTGCTGATGATTTATACATGACATTTGTGAATTTATCCATTAGCCTATAGAGTGTTGTTCGTCAAATTTTAGACACTTTCTATAATGTGGTATATTTGTGGCATGAGTTGTAAGGGAAGAGATTGTCTTAAGCCTATGGTCATCTGGGTAAGGCACCATTAAAGCATACACACGTTCATTTTCAACCGAAATATTTCTTAAATGCGATGACAGAAATAAACATACATATTTAACGTAAAAAAAAATCAAGGAGAAATACAATATTGCCACTGTGAAATTACTGCATAAAAATAAGCTGCGCTTAAGGAGAATACTTTATAAAATGGGTACCTCTCAAGTCCAAAGATTAAACACATTATAATAAAATTTGCATGTCACAGAGACCAGAAAGACTGTCTGTGGCTTATATATTTCAAAAACTAAAGTTTTGAAAGAAGCCCTTATCTAGATAGATATTTGTGAATAGGTTCTTACAGAAAAAGTGTTCAGCTGACTATTTGTTTCCTTTAGCAAAGATATTCTACAATATAACCTTAAACGAACGACAGTACATGACGACTTGGACCCAACCATATAATATTTCAATATGATGCCAAATAGGCTCATCATACAGGAAAATCTTTCTAAGTTCTACATCAATAATGATTTTTTAAATGCGTACCGTTGCAACGGTTTATAAAAAAATTCCTTTTTCAAGTAAGTTTTAAAATCCTTGGAAGATGTTTTGACTATTTTTACGACGAGGACATCGATGTCGTGGCAATGTGATATCGATATTGATTTAAAATATTTGTCTTTGTTTTGGAGTCTGTAAAAAGCGGCATATTTGATCTAAGGCGGCTAAGTCATA
Organism: Gymnocheta viridis; assembly: GCA_956483585.1. Classification (NCBI taxonomy): domain Eukaryota; kingdom Metazoa; phylum Arthropoda; class Insecta; order Diptera; family Tachinidae; genus Gymnocheta; species Gymnocheta viridis. The sequence goes on from OY101441.1 coordinate 66,161,909, forward strand.
TTGATAGACCAGTTAAATGAAATATGCTATTTCTTAAGCAATTTTCTTTATTCTTTTATATCGGTTAAGTTCGATAGCACAGTGTATATTCTTCTATACAAACTATGAAGCTTTCTAATAAAAAAAAATCGATAGCCAATAAGAAGTCTTTGTAAAACTAATAAATAAATTCTAACTCCTTTTAATTTATCGTTTAGAAATTGTATAACATTTTATTATATAAAAGTAATATAAATGACCAGAGTCATATCTGTGCAGTTTTTTTTACTCTTAAATAATTCACCAAAACAAAAGCAACAAAGTTTATGTTATAAAAAAGTATGTTATAAAAGTATTTTTCTAAGTGTACTTAATTTCCAGAGAAAAGTTTTCCTATATAAATTGCATTTATATCCTCTATGTAATACATAGAAATTATACACCTTTAACTATTTATTTATTTCAAAATATACTTTTCTTTAAATTCTCTATCAGATCAATATTTTGTGTACGATCCTTGATTTTAAATCGCTTTGCTTATCTGCAATGCAAGGATTTAATCATGCTGTTAAGCACAACCTTAAAAATTAGTTTCCACTCACTATCACGGATTTTAAAGAGATCATTACAATTTTTAAGTCGTTTTCGGAAACTCTTATATTAATCTTTCCAAATCAGCTTTCAATAAGGATCAACTGCGGTGATAGTTCTGGCCAATCAAGTATTTTAGTTCTATATAATTTGTATAATCATCCACGAGTCCGACTATCCTAAATAATTTTCTTGTCTCAAGTGGTTTGAGTAATGCAGCGAGCTTCGCCAACCAGACTTTAATATAATAGTATTTGTCGAATGTATAGATAGAATTGTGAGTAGACTTTCATATGCGATCATTATAAAATAATTTTACTCATGCTAACATGCTAAATCGTTCGTTTCAGTGATCGGTCATTTTCGTTCAATTAAGAGCACGGTGCGATACTGAATAAAAGAATTTATCACGTTGAAATGTAATTGCTCGTCAACATCCTTGATCAAGGCAAATCAACGTAAGCGGTGCTCTGCTCTGATTGTAGGAAAATATTTTCTTCATAAACATTTCCGGAGCTTAATATAATTAAGGCTAAATATAAATGAGCACCTTAGTGCACTAACCACGTAAGCCATACACTTTCAGAAATATATAAACTATACAATACAAAATTAAAAAACATTAACAATTCATAATATTTTAAAATCTCAGATCCTTAGAGTGACTTCTACCCATTTTGCAATTGGTCTGAACATTTTTTTTTAAACTATTCGAGTATTTTAAGCACTGAGGCTACGAGTATTCACACCAGTACATATTTTCATCCCCAATACTAACTAGTTCTTCCATGTTCATGTAGAATATTACAGTCGTTATTGACTGTCATACTTAACACTAAAAGAGGTAAGATATAAGAATAGTATGAAATAGTATGCAAAAGCACTCCCGCAACATATAATAAAATAATCAAAATAAATAAAACCAAACGAATAAATACGAGTAAACAAACCAGAATACAAATAACGAAAAAATAATAAATAGAAGTATATCAATCAAAAGCAGCAATACCAATAATAAATTTTGAAAAAATTTAAAGAAACAAAAACCCGTCACAACAACCACCAGATGATAAAAACTCAACATCAAATGGAGTAATATTTATTTATGTAAATAACAAGTCAACATTATTTATAAGCCCATAAACTCGTAAATATAAAAATATATAGAAATGGAAACTTGAAAAATTTTTAAACAGCTAGAAAGTTGTCTTCATCTCCGTGATACTTGCTTAACAGTCTGCTAAATGAGTATACGTTTCATTCACGCTTACTTGCATCCGTGACAATGAAGATAATTTTTAGGTAAAATTAACGAAAACCTTTGTGAATGCTACAAAAATATTTATTATTTCCACTTTTCAAATTATTCCGCAGATAGCACAAATCAGATTTGTTCATTTAATGAAATATGTTCAACTCTGTATAACACTGAGTTTCATTTTTTATCAAATTTGTTTCGTTATATTATTATCAAAATATTTTTAGATGAGGACAAATGCTAAAATTACTGTACTCAACTGAAAGAAAATTTTGTGTGGATTTAAATTCTTAAAAACGTTCATGGTGACAAAGACACTAAATTATTTAATATTTTTGCCAGAACATTTCTTATTACGGAGAGAGGTTTTGTAAAAAGTGTGAAATTCTAGAGTTCTGTTGTTAATAAATTATCAAATGAAAAGTTGGATATTTTTCTTCTTTTTAGCTTCTTTTTCTTCAGCACCTGGCAAAACTGATGGCTACTGGCCCTTAATTTTTTCTCCAAAACCTAGCAACACCGTTCCGGACATTTTTATATACTTACATAATTTAGGATTTCACTTAAAATTTTTTTTGTAACTTTTTTCGGATTTAACAAAATTTATTTTGTCACATTTAAAGGTTCATATCACAACTGCCAATGCAGAGTAATACAGATAAAGTTAGTTCTACATAGAGTTCTTTTATTGATTTTTGGTTAGTTCTTATGTACAAAATTCATTGAAAAGCTAAACAGCATTTGATACAAAACAAAATGTATAGCTCTACATGAACTGTGAATGATTTTGAAAACTGCTTTTAAATTTTAAAATTTTAGAGAATTCAAAAATATATCGAGACCTGTCCCGAATAATAAGTTTAATAATTATTTAAAAATTGTATTTTAGCTTTAAAATGCTTCAATTGAAATTCGAATTAAAAATAAAAATATAAATAAATACTTGGCTAATTAGTATTTGAAGTATGATTTGCATGTAATCAGTCATCGTTACGTTTCCGCAACAGTCCACCATGCCCAACATGGCCAAACGTTTTCTTGTTATTTTTTATTTTTTGAAGTGATCAGAATTTCGAAAGAAGGCAGAAAACAAAAATTTGTGTAGATATCTAAACGATTTCGAGTAGTGATACAAAATGGGTTAATTCTCAATGAGACTCTAAAGGGCCACATAAGGGTTAGTTATTAATAATAAATTTCGCAGTCATAAATATTATTTTTTATTTAATCATCTGTCGATGTTGTGATTTATGCTAAAAGCATTGCATAGAAACTAAAACAAAAACAATTTTTGTTTGTTTCAAAAACAAAAACAATATCATATTACGAAGTTAAATTATAGAATGAAGAGAAACGAAACTTCAAATTATAGAGGGTTGGCGTTGAGGATGACATTTCTGTAGAGAAACACATATAAAGTCATCGTAAGTATTTCTTAAGTGCGGTCAGGCTTGCGTGTGTTGTTTGGCCTTCGAGAGTTTTTCGACTCACTCGCACTGGTTGACTGATTTGCCACGAATAACCGTGCGGTTCTTTTGTGGAATTTCGTTGACAACCACGTTGCTACTTCCTATGTGAAGGCATAGGTCGGGTATAGTCAGTCACAAAAACATTTTTAATATACTGTTAATAACATCATGGGCATATGGTCTAGCTACCGGCGCCATTTTTGTGCAACTATATTCTGCAAATTTACTATGACTATGAGTGGTCAAGAAAGAAGGAAGTTTTGGGGCAATTGTCCCAAGTATAAGATGCCCAAGACAAATGACGGGACTAAGACAAACAACAGGTTTCATCTGCTGGTTTCATCTGAAGATGAAGAAGTAGAATTAGTTAAAAAGGAAAAAATTCCACCGATAATTGTGGATTCCAACGTGAGGTTTTCGAAAGTGGTAGGATTAATCGGTGAGAAATTGATGTTCAAAAGAATGTCGATTGGAACAAAAATAATTTCAAGCACCATGGCGCTGTACGCATTTCTACACACACGAGGTAAGAGATAGTAAGATTTTTAAGATGGTGCTGTTTGGTCTTCCCCGACAGACGACAACAGCTATTATGGACGAATTTAAAAATACACACAATATTACTCCTGTAAGCGTTAAAGAAATTATTACCAAAAGATCAAACGAAGATGACACACTTTATCTGATCGAATTCGACAGGCAACACGTTTCAAAGCGTGAAATTTTAAAAATCAGATTTTGAGAGTAATAAAGGTCCTACACAATGTACTAAGTGTTCGATGTACGGTCATGGAGCCAAAAACTGCACCAGAGTCAAGGTATGTACAGCTTGTGCGGGTAATCACGATTACGCTGATAGTTCACTAAACAAAAGCTCACCTGATGGCAGTATAGTGTACAAATGTCATAACTGTACAAATCAAAATTACAGAAATGCAAACCACAGGGCAGATGAACCTAAATGCCCGTGTGGTAAAGAATACTTAGAGATACGACAAAGACTCACCGCAAAAACTAGAATGGCTAGTATAAGACATACCAGTATTTATGTAATAGACGAGATTGATTTCCCACAACTATCGAGCCAAGCACACCACGGTATTGGTAAAGACCGGTTTCAAGGGAAAAATATATTTTCTGAAGTGGCTAAAAGCAAAACACAGGACAACAACAACGAGTTATCCAATGATAAACTATTGGAAATATTTTTTAATGCAGTAGATGCATTGGAAAAATGTCAAACAAAATTTAACAAATTGAGGGTCTTAGGTATGATGCATAAACATGCCATTTAAAACATTTGTTGTACACAATGTTCATGTTATGCACTCGAGCAAGTCCTTCACGACAAACAAGTTGATATACAAAATTTATTGTGAAGACCGGATATCACATGGCGGAGGAGTATTCATTGCGGTAAAAGTTAATATAGTTCATAAGTTATTACCTAAAATTAACACAAAAATCATTGAAAATATTTCTATACGGGTTACTATTAATAGTCGTCCTGTAGTTTTTACTGCTGCATATAATCCAATTTATACTCCGGACTTTAGGGCGGACTTAGAGTTACTCACAAACTTCTCTTGTGACTTTTTCATTTTTGGTGATTTCAATGCACATCACACACATTGGAACTGTGTATCTACTAACACAGCCGGTAATGAGCTTTACAGACATTGTTTGCTTGCAAACTATTACATTTATTTTCCATTTTCATTTACCCGATTCGGTCAAAACTTCACCCAGGTCCAGCCCTCAACAGTAGACATTTTACTATTTAATTCCAATATCCCTTTTTCAAACTTGGAGTCACACCCAAATATTTTACAGTCAGATTATGTTCCGATTTCCGCTTCCATTTATGTACAGTTTGAAAATAATTAAATACAGTAACTTTATATAATCGTGCAGACTGGACAGCAATTATAATTTGGGTGGGAATTGAAAATAGACGCCAAACCTTTGACCAAACAAAGTGTATTCCCAGCAACGTAGATTTATTGCTAAATAAATTGTTGGGATATTCACTTTCAGAATTATAAACTTCTTTTGTCTGGCAACTTTGTTTAATTATTGTTCTTCTGTTCTTCCCGTTTTTGTTTCCTTCTTCTTCTTTCACGTTTGTTCCCATTATTCAGTTTATTTATTTTGTAATGCAATTTTATTTCGAGTAATTTTGCGGTAAATATAATTTCAAACTAAATTACTCTTTAACAGATTGTGGGCCCAAGTGCCCACGTGCTGCATATGCCAGTGATGATATTGAGCAAATAATTTTATGGATAGCGACGAGTCGATCCCATTTGATTCTGCAATTGTTTCTGGTTTTTTGGAAGACACAATCGACAGCATTTGTTTAAACTCTGAGAATCCGACTGAGCTTGAAAGTGTGAAAAATGCAAGCATGAGTGAATCAAAAGAACTACTAGCTATGGCGACGATAAATGGAAATATATATGGCAGAAAATAAATTAAAGCCATATATTCTAGGCACAATGGAATGAATACAGCAAAATGCTACACAGTGGGACGAAAAAGATGCGAAAGCGCTGGCATTCATTATGAGAGGAATAGAGTTGGAGCAATTTAAGTACCTCACCGAAAGCTCAACAGCAGCGCAAATGTGGTCAAAATTAAACGCCTTTCACGCTGTGAACAGTCTGCACAAGTTCTTCTTGAGAAATTTATGAGCATCAAAATGACAGATGACGAATTAGTTGTTGATTTTGTTGCAAATGTTATGTCGATAGCGCAAAGACTCAAAAATATGAACCTAGAACAAAAACAGCATATGATTGTTGAAAAAATTTGGAGCAGCCTACCATTGAAATTTGATCACGTGCGCACCGGTTAGTATGCAGTGCCACGAGAACAACAAAACATAGAACGATTGACTGAGCACCTTGTTAATGAAGAAAGCTTTATGAATTTACGTACAAATGGCAACAAAAACAACAACAGTGGCCCCTCCAATGACGTATATACAGTAAGTGCAAAAACAACAAGTAAGAGAGATATATTCGGCTGTGCCGAATCTAACATACCCTTCACCATAGTATGGAGTGACGAAGGAAGTCACAATCACGAAAATTCACGCCCACAAAATACCAAAAAATTACATTGAAGCAAAAAAATTGCCACTCACCGTCTCACGGACGCACTCACACGTGATGAAAACAAAAATTTAATCACGAACACGCATTATCGGTTCTAATCTCTATTTCATAGTATAGGCTGATTTCATAAACACAACTTGCAAAGCAACACTGGAAGCATAAGTTTACAAGGCATTCTAGTGTTTCTTTGCAAACTGAGTTTATGAAGTCAGCCATAAATTAGGAATTTCGTAACAAATTTGTAACACTTTAAGCAAAGATTTAATAATAAATAAATTCTCCCAAAATCAAAAATTCTTTAAGAAACGAACTTTTTCAAATAAAAAGTAAAAGTAAGAAAAATAACTCAAATGTATCAAAAATTAAAAAATAATTAATAAATGGTTCTTACCCGGTGGCACGGTTTCGAATCCTGAACACTACAAAATGCTATTTTTTTAATTTTTGATACATTTTAGTTGTTTTTATTACTTTTACTTTTTATTCAAAAAGTTCGTTCCACAATTTATTAAAAAAACCAGGGCACAATCTCATTTATAATATTTTTTTTTAATTTTTACGTTTTTTCCAATTTTATGAACGATAAAAGGTTTATTTTTCAAAACTATCCAATATGTTATCAGATAGGATTTTGTACAGTGATAAAATAATTATATATAAAGAATTCAGTAACTTGTCGACGATTTTATTTGATATAATAATAACACCAAAAATAAAAATAACTTGACGGTGTAAGAAAAAATTTTAAATTATAAAATATAACAACATATTTTAATTTAATTAAAGAGAATGCAGAAAACAACAGAGCGATCAAAAAAACAAAGTAGGAAGAAAAAATGAGTCATGTTCACTGGCATTACAAAATGAAACAGATAAATCTGATGCAAATGCATATTTTTCAACGTAGACGAATCAATAAACTCTAATAAAATCGAAAATTACTTTTATGCAGACTCAGGTGCCACCGACCACATGTCATTCCAGAAGGAACTTCTTACAAACTACAAAGCTGAAACATCAGAAAACTCATATGAGGGAGTGAGCGATGGACGGCGCGCTGCGGCGTTTAAAAATTAAAGGTAAAGGCGACATCAAAATACATGGCAAGTCAAATGAAAATTTTTTAATTAAAAATGTATTGTTGGTGCCAGAGCTCGATAAAAATTTTATATCAATTTCATGAGTAACTGAAAGAGGCACTAGAGTAATTTTTGAGCCAGGTGGTGAGCATGTTTGTTTTATAAAAAGTAATAATATAGTCGCTGAAGGCACAAGCGAAAACAGATTTTACCGCATGAATGTAAAACCACTTTTGACATCATCAATTAATGTTCTGACAAAAGAAAGTATTATACTATGGCACGAGCGGCTAGGGCAAGTAAATTTTAAAAAACTTCGTTAAATGAGCGAAAATAAAATTGTGGACCACTTGAACATTTCATATGTACCAAAAGAACAGCAATTTTGTGAAGGATGTACCTATGGTAAACAGCATAGGAATTCTTTTCCTAAATCTAGTGCTAAGCGAGCAAGTAAGCCAGGTGAAATTTTTCACATGGATCTTTGTGGAAAAATGAGCCAATCATCAATTGGAGGGTCAAATTATTTCTTACTTTTAAAAGACGACTATTCGCGATATTATTTTGTGCATTTTCTAAAGAATAAAACAGATGTTTTAAACAAGCTGATGCAGTTCTTGGCAGATGTTCAGGCGGACGGAAATAAAATAAAACGCATAAGATCAGATGGCGGCCTTGAATTTTGCAATAAGGAGACAAATAGTTTATTTTTAAAAAATAACATTAAGCACGAGGTAACAACGCCGAGAGCTCCGGGTTTATAGAGCGGCAGAATAGAACTGTTGTTGAAAGTGCTAAAGCGATGCTACATAGTTAGCAGTTGCCGCTATACTTATGGGCTGATGCAACTCATACGTCCGACGTCATTGACAGGTGTACTCCTTACGAAAAATGGAAAGAAACCTTCTCTTGCAAATATTTGTGTTTTTGGCTGCGATGCATACATCGATATTCCCAAAGAGCAGCGTACAAAATGGGACAAAAACTCTATCAAAGGGATATTAGTCGGCTACAATGAGGAAAGCTAAGCTTACAGGGTATTTGATCCAAGTAATAGATGAGGTCTTTTCCGACGTGACGTCGTATTCAACGAAACACGTATTGCAGTTAACGAATATTACGAAAGAAGACAACGTTCATCAATCACCAACTTTCAACAAAATTGAAAAGCAACAACGAAGTCCCTACCCATTAAGAAGTATTTAAAGAAAACAAAACGATGCTGAAGCAGAAAATAATGTTGGTGAACTATGTGTAGCATGCGTAGAGCCATCAACCTTAGATGAGGCAATGTCAAGTGCAGACTGCGAGCAATGGATTGAGGCAATCAATGAAGAAATAAAATGTCTTCAAAAGAACAACACATGGATTTTGGTCCCACGCACCAATGATATTATTACTAATCGGTGGATTTTAAGAAGATATTCAAGTCTAATGGCGAAATCGACAAATTCAAAGCACGTTTAGTTGTAAGACGACTCTCTAAAACACAAGGTTTTGAGTACGACGAAATCTACGCACCTACTATCAAGTACGATTCTGTTAGGGTAGTATTGCCTATAGCAACAGCCCATGCTATGGATATTATACAATTTGATGTTAAAACGGCATTTTTACATGGAAATTTAGAATAAACCATCTACATGGAGCAGCCAAAAGGATTTAGCAAAGATGATCAAGTATGTTTACTAAAAGAGAGTTTGTTTGGGTTGAGCAAGCCTCGAGGCAATGGAACAAGCGTATTGTAAAATTTCTCATCGATTTCGAGTTTAAACAATTATGGACCGATTTATGTGTTTTCACTTATGAAAATGGTAATGGCGTCATGTATTTATTATTGATGATGAACTTATATGCGGCAAAAATTCCAACATACTCAACAAATTGGTACACAGAATTCGCTAAAAATATTTCAACGTGCTTATACTGAGAAGGCTTTAGAGCGCTTTTGTCACCTTGATTGTTTTCCTGTATCTACACCTGCAGAAGTTGGTACACATTTTTGAAAGAACGACTCAGATACTAGCATCAAACAAAATGTTCCATACCGTAAAGCTATTGGGTCCTTAATGTATTTAATGGTGTGTAATAGACCAGACATCGCCTACATCATTGGTTTATTAAGTAGATACTTGGAGAAACCAGCGCAGTCTCATTGGAAAGGTGTTAAAAGAGTTCTAAAATATCTAAAAAGTACTATAGATCATGGTATTCATATTAATTTGAATTCTAAGTCGTTTCGGCTAAAGATGTATTGTGATGCTGATTAGGTGGTGATCTAGATACCAGACGTAGCATAACAGGCTACGCTGCATTTTTAAATGATGGTCCAATTGCTTGGAAGTCTAGAAAACAAACTGCTATGGCAACAACGGAAGCTGAGTTTGTTGCTCTTTGTGCTGCGACAAAATCTACTAAATGGCTCAGACCACTACAGCTCGAGTATGGTGGACATGAACGGGTTTTGCCAACTCTAATGTTCTCCGATAATCCACGAGCGATAACTTTAGTCAAAAATCCTGAATCGTCTAAGCGTACGAAACTCATCGATATTCAGTATTTCTGTACATGTGACATGCAGAGCCAGGGTGAAATTGATGTACAATACTTAGAGACAAGCGAACAATTGTCTGACATTTTTACCAAGCCTTTAAGCAAGGATAAGCAAATATATTTAGTTCAAGATTTTGTTTATGACTAAATGAAATTTAAATTCAGAAAACGAGATATCCACTATCACAATTATAAACTTATTTTGTCTGGCAACTTTGTTTAATTATTGTTCTTCTGTTCTTCCCGTTTTTGTTTCCTTCTTCTTCTTTCACGTTTCTTCCCATTATTCAATTCATTTATTTTGTAATGCAATTTTATTTCGAGTAATTTTGCATTAAATATAATTTCAAACTAAATTTCTTCGTTGTTTTACTCCGAACATGTTTAGGGCATATGTATTTTTATTTATAGCGTTTAGTATACCAAATCGCATATCTTTAACATAAATTAATTTCAATTGTTAATGCTGCTTTTAGAGAAATCTCAAATACATCTAAGATGCTTATTGCTCAAAGAAAAAAGTTCAAACGTAAATTTCAGAGATGTAGGGATCCAATTTACAGAGCTCACTTAAAAGGTATCTTAAGGCAGTTAAATAGTCTGATTGAATTCCACCTTAACAAGGACAGAAATGAATCCTGCTAATGCAATCGCCAATGCATTTGGTATCCCTAATACTATTACTAGCAATAACCCATCGCTTTTGGATACATGTATATAAGATTTTATTAATTGTCTCGATAATAATTATCCTATTGGTAGTAATAATATTGAACGTACAGATGCCACTGAGGTTAAGGCATTTGTTATGCTATCAAAAATTAATAAGGCATCTGGCCTTAATGGCATAAATAGTATTATCCTAAAAAATGTGATAGATTGATTTTGTGATATTCTAAGTAAAATATTTAATTGTTGTTTAATTAATGACTACTTTCCCCGTACTTTAAAAAAATCGAAAATAATACTGATTCATAAAAACGGAAAAGATCCCAAACTGCCCACCAGCTATAGGCCAATAAGCATCTTAAGATTACTGGACAAAATTATTGAAAAAATTATGAAAAAATTATTCGTAAAAGATTAGTAGATTTTGCAGGTCAAAATAATATTATTAGCCACCAACAGTTTGGATTTCTTAAGGAGAACTCTACCGTACACCAAATAAAGCGAGTCGTGAATTATATTGAAGTTAACAAAAGGAATCGCAAGAGTACTGGCGTTGTTTTTCTCGATATAGAAAAGGCTTTTGACACCATCTGGCACGATGGAATGTTATACAAGCCCAATGCATTACGTTTCCCATTGTTTTTGCAAAAAATTTTACAACGTTTTCTAAAGAACCGTACATTTCTTGTGTTTGTTGACGGAGAATTCTCAACAGAAAGAACAATCCCAGCGGGATTACCACAAGGATCAGTATTACGCTCTACTCCTTCTATACGTCTGATGTTGAGGTGCTCAGAAATCAGGAAGCAGCATTTTATGCTGATGACAGCGCTTTTATATGCAGTGGAAAACTTTCAAATGCAATAACCAAGAGAATGCAAGAGAGCCTTACCACAAGCCAAAAATATTTTAATAAGTGGAAAATTTAAGTAAATGATAATAAAACACTGGCCATAATATTTCCATATAACAAGTCACCAAAACGTAATCCTACTAAACTTTTGTACTGTCGGTGAATCTTGATCCCCATCAAAATATTTAGGTATCACATCAGATAAGAAACTTAAATTCAATCAACATGAAAATTACATTTGTGATAAAGCTATGAAGTGCGGACGTGCTCTTTACTCCATACTTAATAGAAGTTCTAAGCTAAACCTTACAAATAAGTTATTGTTGTATAATATGTGCACAAGTATTCGACCGATAATGACTTACGGTTTCACAAAACAAAACTTTTAAAATAATTCATAATTTTCCCCCTAGATTCCCCACTGACTTACTGCACAATAGATTTAAACATAAAAAGTTAAACGCGTTTGCCAATGATCTGACGCTGTCATTTAATGAAAAATGCAGATTGTCTAATTTTGAAACAATAAGAAATTTACTAAACAGTCGCTGAGATTCTTTTGTTAAAAAGAATCTTACTAGCGATTGTTTTACCAAATTTCATTATAATATTTTCAAAGTTTTTAAGAGGTTTTTGTGACAAATTTTCCTCAAGACAGTATTATTAATAGTTTTGTTATTTAATTATTATATTAAATTGTTGTAGCACTCTTAAATAAAATCTCATAACATTGTACCTTATTTAGCTTATAAGATTCGTGAATAAGACATTTTAATTGAAAAAAAGTAAAATAAATGATTTTTTTAATTACTTTATATTTTGCATAAAACACAATACATTAAAATAATTCAAACTTTAGAGTATATAGCTCGTCGGCGATCAGTATGCCACTCAAATGTTTTTAAATTACCGAGACGACCAAATTACATATCGACGGTCACAGGTTGACAACTCTTAACTCGCAAAAATATCGAATCGGGTTTTTGAAGCCAAAAGACTGTGTTTGTCCTTTTGCATGTTAGTGCGTTTCATTTATATTTGAAAAAAAAATTACCTTCCCTTTTTTTTTTTTTTAACTTGGACCAGCACTCAGGGGATGACCCCTACATATGCAATGCATTGTGCCGGAACTAGGAAAATTGGTTATAGGAAGGAGGATAAAGGGAGTAGTGTTTGTGGACGTACGATTTGAACTTTCCCACACTGAAAGTAACAGGAAAGACCTCTGCAGGAAGTTTATTCCACATGCGAACTGTTCGGCTAAAGAACGAATTTTCTCTGTAATGCGTAGTGCGTTCCACTGGCATATCAACCACAAATGGATGCGCTCTTAACGAAGAACGTGTTGTTCGTACAAATGAGCGGGTTTCGGGAATAAGTTCCCTGATTTCATTAGAGCACATTCCATTGTAGTAGCGATAAAACAGTGAAATACATCCCACATTGCGTCGATGCTCCAGTGAGTCAATAGAGTTGGCTACCCTACTGTCACCGATGAGCTTCTTCGCCCTCTCCTGTACCCGGTCGAGTAACTTCAAAATAGACTTTGAAGCACCGGCCCATACATGAGAGTTGTATTCCATTTTCGGTCGGATATAGGTGGTGTAAACATTAAGGAGATCAGATGGAGTGAAGTATCTCTTACACCGTCTTAGAAAGCCGAGGCACTTGAATGCTTCTTTTGAAACCTGAAAAATATGATCAGTCCATCGAACATCACATTTAATTTTCATGCCAAGAACATCAAGAGTTTCTGATTCCTCAATATCTACACCACCCATTATTACAGATGAAGCAGCATGATTGTACGTACATTTGTGTGTAAGCATACAACACTGGGTCTTGCGAGCATTAAATTCGACCCTATTCGCACGTCCCCATTCATGGATTGCTAAAAGATCATTATTTATCGTATCATTCATATTTTGCCTCATTGCCGCGATCTCCGGCAGGCTTGGTCTGTTATTGAATGAATATGAATGGCACATGCTGCTGTCATCTGCAAAAGAGTAGATAGGATTGGAAGTTTGAAGTAGAAGGTCGTTTAAGAAAATAAGAAAAAGTGTGGGAGAAAGAACGGATCCTTGCGGTACCCCTGAATTAATCTTGAACTCGTTTGATGAGATCCCTTCTATAACAACTCGTATAGTGCGATCTCTGAGAAAGCTTGATATAAATCGAGAGAAGACATCACCGACACCAAAAGCAATAAGTTTTGACAGAAGTGCACCATGCCAAACTCTATCAAACGCCTTGGAAATATCTAGAGCCACCACCTTACTCTCGCCAAAATGGTGAATAGAATGACACCATCTTTCCGATAGAAAAGCCAGTAGGTCTCCCGTAGAGCGACCCCTACGAAATCCATACTGGCGGTCGCTAAGTAAGCTGTTGGACTCTAAATATCTCACAAGATGGAAGTTTACCATACTTTCCATAACTTTGGAAAGTGCTGAGCAAATTGCAATTGGGCGGTAATTTTCAGGGTTGTTAGCCTCTCCTTTTTTGGGGATTGGCGTTACATTAGCAACCTTCCAACACATTGGAAATTCACCAGCATGGTACAATGTACTGAAAAGGTTAGCTAACGGACGCGCTAGCGTCGAAGAGCACTGCTTCAAGACCAGTGCTGGAATACCATCCGGCCCAGGAGATTTATTTATGTTGAGATCTGCTAAAACCTTTTTAACTGCACGGGCTCGAAAGAATATTTTAGGCATAGTTACAGATACTCTTTCAAGCACGGGCAGTGGTTGAGTGCTTTCCGGCAAGTGGGAGTTACTTGCAAATAATTCAGCCAGAAGGTTAGCTTTATCCCTACTTCTCCTACTAATTTTGGTTTTTAATTTACTTCCAACACGGTTTTGTAACGGAGTAATAAGGTTTTTTTTGTCTCCTGACAAGTAAAAAAACATGTTACGAGTAAGAGTTGTCAACCTGTGACCAACGATATATTTTGTTAGATTTATTGAATGTTTTTCAAGGGACCTCGAAAACAGTTCAAATTATCGCGAGATTCAAATTAAAGAATTTCAAATTATCAAGAATCGACTGTTTATTTATTTATGACGCTTTTAACTCAGTCATAAAGTGCTAAATGTTGGTTGTGTCTATATTTTAGTTCATCACCGTATCTACGTAAATATTTTTGTGTGTACTAAAATTTTATATGAATATCCTTTCATCATTTTTTATGGCTTTTATAATTTTAATTCAAAATACTAATATGAATAAGGATACAAAATAGTGAGTACAAAAAGCAATTCAAATATATATTGAATGTTTTGCAGGGAAGGAAACTGATAGTATATTTAAAATTAGCGTCAGTACTTGTTGTGTATTTTTGTATGCTGCTTCACCAATTAGATGAGAATCACAAAAATAAAAATTGGGTTCCATGTAACATTAATTGCCTTAAGTAAAGCAGCTGATTTCCGTTTTATTCCATTCCTTTTTATATCAACTTTCATTTTCATTTTTGTGGCAAAATAAAATTGTAAAATGTTATTGTTTGTTTGCCATTCTTTATAGTATGCTACAAGTTCTTCCTTTAGTTCTTGAGCAAAAGATAAAAAATAATGGCAAAAAAGTATTTTAAGGCTAAAAAAACAATAGAATGCCTGCCAACAAGTAGAGCATGGAGTTAATTGCAATAAACGACTTCAGGACATGAAGTAAAGATGTATATGTGTATCAAAGGGTACTGGGAAATAGTGCTGCCGAATGAAATATTTTGTAATATGACAACGTACTAGAATTGAATGCTCTTTATTGTGAGACTTCTGGCATGAACGCAGCTATAATTATTTTGAATTTCATATCACTAATGCTTAAATAATATTGTTCGCAAATGGCTTGATCGGCTGGCTAATCTCGAGTTTCAATATTTCTGAAATAATGCGTCTAATTATAACTTTAGATTGATTGATAGCTTTAAGTTAATAAAATTAAGTTATAAATATTTCGAAGCAAATAATATAATGAGTTCAACTAATGTGGCCAGTGAACAGGTGAGAGCTCAATGGCTGTCAATTAGGATACCAAAAAGGTCGTAATGTGTAGCATTCTGACGATCATAATTTTTTAAAAAATATGGGGTAAGGTTTCCTTAAAGTCTACACAGCTCGACAAACAGTGACTTTCTTTCGAATATAATGGAGGCAATTCTTTTAACTTTTATATATGGGGAATGCCAAACTTCTATCACAAGTCTTGATGTGTATTTTGAATATCTATTTTTCAAATGGGCTTTGGTTGTAATTAAATTTTAGCATATCGACGGCGTTTATCCAAAATGGTTTATCTTCATATTTTGTAAAATATGTGGAGCCCAACCGCATATCGTTGGAAAGGTAATTGAATGTGTTTTTCGTCAATATGCTGCAAATTTCTATCTGAAAAGAATTGGCTGAATTATGGCACCTCAAAGTCCAAAATTTGCCTATTTTTAGGCATTCAATTACCTCTCCAACGATATGCCATTTATCTCGAACGGACTTTTCGGTTGGGCTCCACAAGGGTTTGAGTAGGACTATACACCGAAAAACACAAAAGTACCGGTATCTAAAAAACGGTACTTTGAAAAAAAATTACAGCGTTTTTTGTGTTCAGGAGGTCCCAAGTTAGTAGATAAGTTATCTAGGCATGTGGCGTTCTTGGTATTTTTTGGCTGTATACCAGTGTAATGAATAAGGCCCTGAATGTGTAATATTAAATAAAACTGAGCAGAGCTATTGATTTAATCTTTATAACGTTATCACGTATAACATTAAATTTTTTATTGATATACCAAAGGAATATTTTAAGTTTTGCTGTCGGCTGAAGCTTCCTACATGTTGTTAATAGTTGTAAGTATCTTCTTTTTGTACTGAATGAATTTAAAAATAAATATGAAGATAGTTATTATTTTGCTTCAATATATATTTGATTTTTTTTCTAATATATGCATCGACTTTCATCAAAAGTTTTGGTTATGAATATCTGTTAACGCGATGATTTAGCACATTTTAACGCGTTTGGATTATAAAAAGTTGACAACGCTGCTTTCAATTTTAGACACTCATTCTCTCAACAATGTTACCGTGTTTTCATGAAATCACATACATGTTTCATACGAAAAATGCAAACAAAAGAAAATTAAACAATAATAAGAACGTATTTGAAGTTACTGCCTTCGATTTTATTATGGGTCATCAGCGATTGTTCTTGAAGTTGCAGATTTGTTCTGCTTCATCATTAAACATGCCAAATAACTTCAAGAATACTGAACAAACAAGTCAAATAACTTCCTATATTTTTAATTATAACTTCTTACAGTTAAAAAAATTCTTTTTACAAAAATTTGTTGGTTGTGGCAAGAATTTTTGTAACGACAAGTTACATGCGCAGCCGGAATTCGCAATACTATTGAGTAGAGCATATTTGAACCCGGCAATGTAGAAAAACCTGCGCCTGAACTAATGCCTAGAATGTAGAAATGCGCCAGTAATTTATTTAACATTTTTTTAAATAAATATTTTTGATAAAAAATATATTAATAGCCTATTTCTGATTTAATAAAGTAAACAAGCGAATGAAAGGCACTCGCTCGAATTCGAACCAATTTGGATTTCTCATTGGCTTACGTTTTATGTCAATAAAATAATAAATAAAATAAAATAAAAAAATGTAATAAATTTTTTTTTATTATTTTCTTCCTCATTGTGGATTAACTGATACATTTGAACCTGCTGCTGATTTTCAAAGGCGTAAGACATCCTTTTTGCTAATTCAGTGCACCTCAGCAGCATCAGCCATTCTTTTTAATGATTTAGCTTTTTCTGTAGCTGTCGCCGCTTTTTTCTTCACAACTCTTAGCTGTCTGCGGGTTTTGCCTTTTTTGCCGAATGGGAGATTGGTTGCTCATTGTCACTCAAGCAATTTTGCTTAAGTTTTGTCGTTGTGGCATTTTTTATTTTTTTGGATATTTGCTGGCCATTTTGGGATGAAAAGCATTCATTTTTACATAGTATATTTTGGTCCTGGGAAGTTTCCGGGCTTGTATTTGGAGTAACCACTGCAACAACTTTAATACAACTAGCTGGTGACTCCACCAGCGCAAAAAGACAATCATCAATTTATTGGGGCTTTACACCAAATACTTTACCCCCGGGTGCTACAGTTGACTATAGAAAAAGCGTCTAGTATTAGCCCGTGTTTTGTCAGGAAACCTTCTCTAGCACATTGTTCGCCTATACCACAATACCCGAACTTACTCTACAGATAAATTGTTCAAAAGGTTTCTTCTGTAGCATACAAACAAACGTACTAACCTTTTTCCATTCAAAAATAGTACGCGTGGGAGGCCCAAGCGAATTTAACTAGTTGGACTGCTTTTTCCAGCTAATTTTTAAATGATCTTTATTTTTATTAAACTTACAAATTTTGTTGCGAAAGCAAAACCACAAGTGATTGATTTTAACATTTCATTCTCAATGTTAACGACACATTCGTAGCACAGAAATCGGATTTTATATGAAAAGATTTACGTTTTCATTCGAGTTGTCTTTCGAGTCACTTTTCGTTTAGAAATAATGTAGAGAAATTGAAATTAATTTTCTTTCTCATAGAATGCGAATGAAGGTGTTCTTTCTTAAATCAGAAAAAGGCTATAAATTAATAAAAAAATAAAAAATTGAAATGAGTTGCAAAGTTGAAATGCACAAGAACTCTGATATTAGATCGTGGTTGGTTTCGAAATCGTCATGGTGTTGAATTCGACACCGTTTCTGTAAAAAATTCAATATAGTCGTTTTAATTATTACATGAAAATCTAAACTTTTTTCCTGTATAAAAGTAATTTTATTAAAATATTTATATAATTTTTATGGGACAGATTCAACTTAATAATAAACTTTTAAGATCTAAGCAATACACGAGGCAAGCGTTGGTACAACTCAGTTGCTACTCCAGTTTCGCGATTTGCTATCAAACTACACAATTTTTACTACAATCTCATTCACAACTTTAACTTACAAACAACGCATTTTAAGTAAAGATGTCAAATAACCCTCGAACATAATGTTGTTTTGCTATATGGGTACCGTAACAATAAACAAAAAATAGAATAAGGTAACTCGAAATGCCCATTAACGCTGCAATCAAGTTGTACAACATGCCAAAAAATCAAAACTTTTTGATCTTTCAAGCAACCAAGACACAATTTGACACAACCAGACCACAAACGTTACTATCCCCCTCACAACATTCTCAAATTGTGCCGTTTTTCCCCTATTGGTCTGTCTATAGTGATTTTATTTCAAACCATAGTTTGGTTACTTTACAAGATTAAGTTATTCTTTGTAACATTTTATGAACAATGCAATAGGACATGAGACAATTTCGAATGATATTTCACAATCATAAATTGTACCAGAGAATAAAATATCGTTTATGAGAATGTTCTTCTCAATCACATACTTCATACCTTTGGCATTAATTTAAACTAGTAGTCATGGTAGAATAATACAGGTAACGTCTAAACGTTAACGGACTTTTTTTTTGGGGCTTGCGTCTGTCAAAATTTTTTTTATGTTTTACTAACAGACAACCACACTACTAAAACACTTGGACATTTGTTTCAAATGCAGATAAGAAAAGGAAGCAAAATTCTTTATGGAACATAAAATGCAACCAAACACACATGTTTTATGCTTGTTGACAACTTTGAACTTAAACAACAATTAACAGCAGTGTTGTTGTAGCTTCGACACTATCTGTATTATTCTACCATGCTAGTAGTATAGTTTTTTGCTTATATATAAACAACTAATTTATTTTTGCTCTGGTGCTGTATTATAGCATGCGACTTCGACCCTACAAGAACAGTGACGGTAATTTTACCGGTAATATAACTGGCATTGCTGATAGAAATATCCATCATCACGTAAAACAAAGTTTCTTTCATTTTCTTAAAGCCAATATGAAAAAATGAAGGAATCTTTTGTGTAAGCACATTTCCATTTAACTACCGAATTTTATCGTACATTAAACATATGTCTAAACTGCTCACTCTTATGTTTTTTGCTGATCACATTTGTACAATTATTAGTCACATTAATCAACCTTGATGTATATATTGGTCACCGCTGACTTGTCATACTTGACAGACATATTGGTCACCGCTGACTTGTCTAACCATATGAATTCATTCACAACTGTTGATGGACATTTCTGTTGAAATAAAACGCGATTTTTTTCAATTTAGTTGTTATATTATAATATACATATGCACAAGGAAATAATATGTACAATGGAGTGTTTTTGAAAATTCAAATTTATATGTGAAAATAAATAGAATGTGTTCCCCTTTAGTGCTATGAGGACAAAACCCATGACTTAATCACCACCATGCGATTTAAATTTCAGTGGGTTTTGTTATAAGGTCAAAAATTTCGTCACCAACTTGTTTGCTTTGCTTCTCACGCGTCGACGGCATAAAGGGAAGGGATTGAAAGTGAATTAAATTTAAAATAACATTAATTTTGCTTATAGCTTAAGCTGCCGTATACTCTGTGAATATTCATAATGAATGTGCGCTGCTTAAAAAAACAAACACACTCATGTACATGAACATTCAGATTACAAATTCTTTGCTGTTTATTTTCGAATGCTACTGCAAAATAAAACTTGATATTCATATTCATTTTTGAATATTATACAAAAACTTTATTTTATGTACAAGAACGAATACAGCAAAATATTTTGTATCTATTCGAACACGAATAGAACGAAACACAACAAAATTCGTATGCATGAGTGAATATTTGGCACTCTGATTTTAATTATAGTTTGCCGAGCAGTTGTAAGTTCACGTTCTTATGCGCCAAAATGTAAAATGTTTTAAAGAAGAAATGGAAAAGAGATATTATATTTTCCGGTTGGTGGTGAATTCATCTCACTTGAATATTAATATATTTAGAATTTTCAAAGTTTCATTACCTATTTAAATTCAAAACTTCATTGATTTTAAAGTTGAATTTTGAGCTCAAGTATATTTAAAGACTTTTGGTATTGGATAAAAATATCAGGCAAATGGTCGCCATGGCTACGATTGCAGAACCATATTCTTTTCATGAAATTTTCTATCATCAGCGATAACTTCACGAACTCCATCGGACTCACTTGGATCCGGTAATTCGGTTCCGTTATAATACTCCAGAGACTACATTACGGTTGTGCTACCGCATAAACAAAGCATCCGATCTCTCTAAAATTTGCATATTATCAGTCAGATTAGTCCAATATCCGGCAGTCAATCTAGGTCCGTCAAAGATTGTGGAGCCGAGCATCGCTTGTTACCGCAATACATAAATATGAAGAGCAGCTTATTTTCAGCATTGCAATTCCTGCAATAGTCTACTCCGCCCTTTCTTCAACATGAGTAGATCACTTGTTCTACTCAGGACGTAATGGGGTCACGTTGACTTAGCCGCTATGCAGCTACCTTAGTTTTTTCAGCAACTGTTTGCTAAGTCAATCAATGCCATTTTTAAGGTGAAGGATTGACCAAACCTTCTCTTTGTTGTTACATGAAAGTCTTTATAAAACATGGATACCACATACAGAATTTTAAAGAAATGGTACTCCAGGCAGAAGGAAAAGCGTTGATTTTTATACGGACGACTCCAAAACACAAGAAGGTGTGGGTTATGGAGTCTTTTCAGGGACTTTAGGTCTTCGTATCGCAAAATGACTTCCGGATCACTGCAGTGTCTTCAACGACTTTAATTAACATATCGTCGTGGTGAATGCAATATGCTGTATGTCACTAAATCATACTTTTGCAGGAAAGACAAAAAATGAATATTTCTGAGAAAAATTGTTTGTTTTAGTTTCGCTGGCTAGAATATAATAATAAATCGCCACGATTCACACTGTATCCAATGTTAGTATCCAATGCAGAATGACACAATTTATAGGTTTTATCTCGAAAGAACACTCCACGCCACTGTCAAATCAAGCGTGCGATTGACATACGTCCTTTTGCAGTAACCAAAAGAAGCGCGCAAAAGCTCTCTTCTGATTGCCTGAACGGCACGAGATAAATGCAAGTTGTAGGAGCCCCAATTTTGGTTACAACGCTACAATAAAACCAAATTCAATTTTTTTTGACATACAGCCTATTGCATTCACCACGACGATATACACTAATAGTCGATCAGCTATTATGGCCCGTTCATCTCTAAACGAGATGGCAGAGCAGTTTGGTATTAGGATCATCTGGACCCCGCGGTTTAGAGGCATTCAGGGGAATTCTAGGGCTGATGAGCTTTCTGGAATTGGGGCAACCTTACAGTTTCCACCAGATTTGGAATGTGTGGGTTTACCCCTTCTCTCTTGTAAACTCAGACTTAGGCGCAAGGTAGAATATGAACAAATAGAAGATGGGAAACAAGAAATAATTGCATGATCACTATGACCCATCTAAATAGGGAAAATACAGCTTTCCTGCTATTAAGGAATAGGAAACAAATCCCTATTCTAGTGTCCGTGATAACCGGACACTGTCTCATTGGCAGGCATGCACAAAGGTTAAAGGTCGAACACAGTGATTTTTGACGCAGCTGCCAAGATATCAATGAAGATGAGAGTGTAGAACATTTTCTGTGTCACTGTCCTGGACTGGCAAGAAAGAGAATGGCCACAATGGGCGCTCTTGAGTTCAGGGAACTTTTTGACGTCGCCAGTGTTGAACTGCATCGTATTAGTAGCTTTATATTGAGCTCTGGTTGGTTCGGCGGTGGGGACTCCGCATAAGCAGAGTACCCGTGGTATCACAATGGATCAAAACGGTCTAAGTGAGTCAGAGCTTCTGGCTGCCACCCTTACCTAACCTAACCTAAGAGAGTTAAAACGGGTACCCCCATAGGAGGTAACTATTGATTTTTTCATATCTGTACAATTATAAGAGTGATGCCTTCTAAATTCGATGTGTTATTTTTAGAATAACGCCCGATTTCCATCGTGGCATTTCTCGTATAATAAAATGATTAAATAGTTTAAATTATATAATTATACATATTGAAAACACTAACTTAAGTACTATTACGCAAGGGGATTTAAAAAACAAATAAATAAATAAATGGTAGCTCCGTTTCTGATAAAAGTTGTCTTCAGTTAACAACTTAATTGGCCTAATTTAAATGTTAAGTTGATGAAATGAAACAATTTAACAAAAATATACTTCCAGTCTTACTACCAATAATTATCCCTACCTGCACAGTAAAACTAGACAAAAGAGCGCAAAAGTGGAAGCAAGTGTAGCAAGTGAAGAGCTATTAAAACCCCTTTAGAATTTATCTTTAATGTTACATGGATAAGTGAAATACTTACATACAAAACTATTAAATTTTGAATATAAAATAAATTAAAAAGAAACAGCTGAAGGGAAAATAAGCCCAAGTGGTTTTAAACATTTGCGTTTAATTCTAAGTGGGACATATTTTGAACACAACTACAGCGATATAAATTTTGCTTTGTCTTGTCATTATTCACTTTTACTTAAAAGAATTTATTTTTTACATATTTTATATATTATTCTTTAGCTCTTCGTGTATTTTTGGCTCAACTACTTCTTAGCAGTTCAAGTGAAAAACCGAAAAGTGTCATTGCGTTTGTTTGTTTGGATGCTGGCAGAGTGCGTATGCAAGTGTCGGTCTTTTTTTACATAAATATTTGGATCCTTGCCAATAGAGTTTTACGAAAAAGAAAATTAAACTTATTTCTGTGTCGAAAGGACGATATTTTTAAGTTGAAATAAAAAGTGAAAGGTTGTACTTTATGTATATACTTTCTTACTTATTAGATGATAGAGAAAGTTGATTTACTATTTTGTTAAAAATAAATAAAATAAAAAGTTGATATTGTTGAAGGTGGCAATTTGGTGAAGGTAAATCTGCTTTAATCAAAATATATAAATTGGATTTAGCATTTGTTGGTTATGAATGACAAAAATTTAAGTCGTGAAATGCGATTGAGGCCATCGATAAACAACAATAATTGATGCAGCTTAAAACTTTTTTAAATGGAATCAAGTTCATTGAAATTTTTGTTTTGCTCAATAATCATTAATTTAAAACAATAAAATCAAGTAAATCATATTTTTTTCTATTTAATAGACTAATAAAAGTCTACTTACACATGAAAATTAAATGTCAGACATATATGTATAGAATAAATAAATATTCGAATGAAAATTAAAATTACCAAATTTCTAAAAGAAACCCTTTCTCGTATTGTTCTTTTTAGATTTTGTAAAGATTTTTTCTTTCGATACCACATGAAAATAAAGCCAAACCATATAGTCTGCCATTTAAACAAAAAAAAACGTGATTTCTTTTTCGGCCTTTCCTACTTTTTGTTGAAGTTTCTACTTTTTTAATTCTCTTTGTTTATTTTAAGCGGTTGTGTGCAAAAGCAACAAGGGTGACAAATGTCTTTAGAAAACTTTTTTTATTGGCTCTTGTGTTCATTTTTAGAGATGGAAATGTGAACAATTGCTAAGTCACGTGTATGCACGCTTGCAGCCGAAAAATATTTACTCATACAAGAGTTTGTTCTTTTGGCCCACGATAGTACACGCTTACAAAAATAAATAGAAGAAAAATTCAAGTTTATCGGATACGCAATAAAGAAACGTTTAACTGACGAAAAAATTTGCCTCATGTCTTTGCCAAATTATCAAGCACCTTTACAGAAATGATGCACTATACAGCTTGTTTAATTTGCAGGGATATCTACAAAAACCTAAAAGTATTTACATATGTATGTAAATGCATTTTGAATCACAAATAAAAATCATATTGTCGACATCTATAATATCATTATGATCGTGACAAATAATATACATATATCAAACAGTAATTGTTGTGTTTTTACAATTTCAAACATAATTCTAGTCACGATGAAAATGTTATTATTTAAATGTGCATGTATGGCCATAAAACTTTTACCATAAATAATAGTTATAACGAAGGTTTTATTTATACATTAACTTAAACTGCCAAACCTTTTTGGACTATCTGCATAAAAAATAACTTTTTCTTATCCCGAAAATATCTAAGGATCTTTTCAACGCACATGCTCATTCACGCAATTAATGGAAAATCTTAGTTACGTTCATACGTGATTCAAGCCAATCCATTGGGCGGTCCCCATCTCTATTTTGTATGCATATAATGTAAGGAAAAGAAAAATTACGCTTTGTTAAAGTTTGGCACTTCATTTGTTTTCTATTACTTCAAGTGTTTGTTTTGTCATTTTCTTTTGAAAGTTCAAACAATTCAAAAAAGGGATAACAAGTATTTATTTATGGGCCTTAAGCGGTATTCATTTATTTATTTTAAAACAAAAGTTACGCAAGGAATTGTTTACTTTTTTAAGGCAATTAATTCCAAGACTGGCGACAAAAGCATTATTAATTTTTTTTAAGTTTAAAATGAAAACTCTAATAAAATTTTTACAGTGGCTTTTCTTAAATCTTAAATTTTTATCAATTTTGAAACAATGCGCTGTTTGTCGTCTTGTAATTGTCAAATATGCGGATATACTGAATGTCAATAGAAGTAAAATTAGTTTTGTAGAATATTATTTTGCAGTTTATGCTGCTTCAACACAGGAAACGCTTAACTGAGCCAAGGCTACTTGCAGATACTGATCAAATAGAAATCAAAAAGATGAAAAGTCAGTCTGCTATTAAAATTTACAGAGTTGTGCCACCAAATAATAAAACTAAGTGTGTTGAAGTAGCTACCGTGTTGACGACAAAGTCAATGATGACCGAGACCTCTCTCGAGCCATTGATGTGGTTGGAATTTGTTAGCGGTGAAAGCAATGCCCACTGAACAGGGTCGGAAGCAATTGATATCACTATGTGCTCCCTCCTTCGTCAGTATTGTAGCAAAACCTTCAGCGAAATAAAACAGGAATAAAGCTTAGCAAAAATTAATGCTCCTACTTGACACCAAATGCACTGCAATACTGCTATACAAAACGCAGATTTGTAAAATAATGATTTGAACTTCTTCATTCTCAAATAGACTGCAGTCTTGATCAAACCGCGGTTCTGAACAGACAAGTGTAATTATAATTCTTTCTTTTTCTAAAACAACAATTTCATCTAAAAAATAAAAATATTGCATTTAAAAAACAAAAACAATACTAAAACCAGTTTGTGTTTAAAACAATAAACACAAACATGCCTACTTTAAGTGAAGAAGACAGTGACGATAGTGATGGTATTTGGCAGCAAGTAACAACAACAATGAGCTGTAAACGGCGGTTGAGGAATTCTCCAAATATGCATCAACATAAAAAATTAAATTTTTGTGATAATCCAAGTACATCAAAACAAAACCAATTTCAGTTGCTTGATAATGAAGATGTAGATGATGATAATGATGATAATGATAAAGAAAATAATTCCCCAAAACCACCGCCTATGTACATACCAAATGTAACCAATATTACCAGCATGTTAAAAAACATAAGTAGCGTAATACCCAATAGTGATTTTAATTATAAATCTATGAGAGATAATAAAATAAGACTCATGATAAAAAATGTAGAATCTTATAGAAAAATTGTTAAGTATTTTGAAACAAAACAAATTAATTATCATACTTATCAATTGAAACAAGAACGCGCTTATCGTGTTGTTATAAAAGGTTTGTATCATTCAACACCGATCACTGAAATCAAAGCTGAGCTGTTAAATGCTGGACATCAAGTTAGATCTATCGTTAACGTGAAAAATCGAGTCACAAAACTTCCTCTACCAATGTTTTTTGTTGATCTAGATCCAGATCAAAATAATAAAGAAGTTTTTAATATAAAAAACATAAATAATGCTATCGTTACAATTGAACCACCAAAAAAGACAATAGAGTTAGTTCAATGCTATCGCTGTCAGGAGTTTGGTCACACAAAATCGTACTGCAAACTGCCTTTTAGGTGCGTCAAATGTGGACTTAACCATCCAACAGTAGAATGCACCAAAGATGCTAATTCTCCCGCGAAATGCGCAAATTGCTTAAAAAATCATACAGCAAATTATAAGGGATGTCAAGTTTATCAAGAACTTCAACTGAAAAGAACCACAAATCATCGAAACGGATCAACAAGACCTACTTTGCCAAACCACCAACAATCTTTTGTAAATCCACAAGTAAGTAACTCTTTTGTTAACCAAAGCGATAAAAATGACAGTTGCAGACAATCATATGCTGAAGCAGTTAGAAGTAGCGCAACTAGTTTAGAAAGCCGTTTAATGGAGAGGCTAGAACGGATGATGGAGAAAATGATGACACAAATTATGCTTAAATTATGCAAATAAATTTAAGGTTTGCAGCATGGAACGCCAATGGAGCTTCCAATCATACAAAAGAAATATAAATTTTTCTAAAAACTAACTACCTTGACATATTACTAATATCAGAAACACATTTTACGAGTAAAACCTTTTTCAAAATAAAAAACTACGATCTAGTGCAAGCCAATCATCCTGATGGTGAAGCACATGCTGGCTCAGTAATTTTAATACGATCAAACATTAAATATGAAACTTTATCTCCACTTATCAAACCATTCGTACAAGCTTGTGGTATAAAAATCAAATGTAATAACGTGGGCTTATGTATTTATGCAGTTTATTTTCCACCTAGGCATATTTTAACTCATACTCACTATGATGACTTTTTCAAACAGTTAGGCACAAGGTTTATCGTTGGCGGAGATTTTAACGCAAAGCATCCGTGGTGGGGTTCAAGACTTATCAATCCAAAAGCAAGAGAACTATATAAAAGTATCCAGAAAAACAAATACAATACGCTTTCCACTGGAAGACCAACATATTGGCCCAGTCACCCAAATAAGATGCCTGACCTACTGGACTTCTTCATTTATTCAGGCTTGCCTAACCAACTTTTATACATTCAGGACAATGACGATATTAGTTCTGACCACACTCCTATCATTGCCTGTTACAATACTCTTTGCAAACAATTTCTCAAAACATAAAATTACTTTCGCCCAAAGCAGACATAAATGTCTTTAACAGTTGGCTCGAAGATAAAGTACAGCTTAATGCTAGCATCAAAACATCCGATGAACTTGAAGATTGTGTGGAGTCTTTTAATAATCTTATTCATGAAGCAGCCTTTTTGTCTACTCCGCAGACACGATCCCAGAGAAGTATGTTTGCTATTTCTGCAGAAGTAAGAGAACTAATAAGGAACAAAAGAAGGATTAGAAGAATTTGGCAACGAAGCCGGAACGCAGTGGACAAAACAAACTACAATTTCGCAACAAAACACTTAACAACACGTATTGCCGAAATAAAAAGTGTAGAGCTCTCGCATTACTTAAGAAATTTGGGAATTACAAACACTAGTGAACATAGCTTATGGAAAGCGACAAAGTATTTAAAGAAACCAATTTCAAGAAATGTGCCAATAAAAGATCAGAATGGCGGTTGGTGTAGAAACAGTAAGGATAAAGTCGATGCATTTGCAAAGTATCTAGAAGAAACATTTAACCCATCTCCAATACCATCTTCAGAAGAAGATACATTTTTGGATGTTGCATGTCCAATGGACTTTCCTATCAAATGTTTTACGCCCTCTGAAGTCCAGAAAGAAGTTAAAAAACTTAACAACACGAAGACACCAGGTTATGATAAAATTGGGCCTAACGTTGTTAAGTCTCTGCCAAAAAAATGCATTATATTCCTTACACTGTTGTTTAACTCTGTAATCAGGCTGTCACATTTCCCAATCCAGTGGAAATGTGCAGAAGTAATAATGATACACAAACAAAATAAACCGGAAAGCGAAATATCTTCATACAGACCTATAAGCCTTCTACCAATTTTTTCAAAAATGTTCGAAAGATTATTTAAAAACAGGTTACAACCTATTCTGGATAATCTTAATATAATTCCAGATCATCAATTTGGGTTTCGTCACAAACATGGGACTCCGGAGCAATGCCACCGTATAGTGAAATCTATATCTGACTCACTAGAGAGAAAGTCCTACTGCTGTGCAGTATTTTTAGACGTAAAACAGGCTTTTGATAGAGTCTGGCACGAAGGATTATTATTTAAACTTAAAAAGATTTTACCAACTCCATTTTACTTGCTTTTAAAATCGTACTTAGAAGAAAGAACTTTTTATGTGAAAATAAATGATGAAAAGTCAAAAATATGTAACATCAATGCAAGTGTGCCTCAAGGTAGTGTTCTTGGTCCTGTCTTATACACAGTTTTCACTTCAGATATACCTGTAAACGAAAATATTGTAATAGCCACTTACGCAGATGACACTGCCATTTTATCAACAAATCTTTCACCACTTGAGGCTGCATCTGCTATTCAAACAGAACTTGATAGCCTCCAACAATGGTTGTCGAAATGGAAAATCAGCATTAATACAGAAAAATCGACTCAGATTACATTTACTCTAAGAAAGGAAGAATGTCCAGCTGTGTTATTAAATGGGTCCCCAATACCGAAATCTGATACAGTTAAATATTTAGGAATGCCCCTTGACAAAAGGTTAACATGGAAAAATCACATTAAATCAAAAAGGCAACACCTAAATGTTAAAACGAAAAAGATGCATTGGTTGCTTGGAGCTAAATCAGAGCTTAGTTTAGAAAATAAAGTCATAATTTACAATTCAATACTAAAACCAGTATGGACCTATGGTATCCAACTATGGGGTACCTCAAGTAACTCAAATATAGAAATCTTACAAAGGTACCAATCCAAAACACTAAGACCCATAACTAATGCGCCTTGGTTTGTTACAAATAAACAAATCCACAAAGATCTAAAAATTCCTTATGTCCTCGATGAAATAAACATACAAAGCTATCTAGATATGTACATAAAACGGAATGCGTGTTTGTATGTTTGTTTAATTGTACCTTATAGGATAGTGCATCGACCTTTCTGAAATTTTCGCAACATTTATCTGGGACTCTGAAATGCATTATAAGCTACTTTTCCCCAGCTAAGCCTACTTTAACGCCAACAAAATTATGGTACTCCTTTCACATAGTTTTTAAAAGATTCTAAAATATAGACAAGTATAACTTCGCCATTTGTAGACCGATTTTCAAATATGCCCGCTAAAAAAATTACCAATTTTAAAATTTTTTTTTTGCATATGGAAAATATTCTCTTTTTTGGAAATTTGGGGAGAGGCGTTGGTGCAAGTTGCTTGCCCCAATAATTTATTATCAAATAACATTGACATTTGTGGACTAATTTTCAAAATACTTATTGCATTTATTTTCCAATATATTTTTTTAAATTTGAAATGTGCACGGAAAAATGAATTTTCGAATTATTTTTTCGTCATATGTGAACCAATTTTCAAATGAGAAAATTAAGCATCTGGAGAACTCTAAATACGCCTTATAATTGAACGATCTCGAGCAACACGATGCATGATTAGCAAGTCAGCGATTTCGAACTTCAACCTCAAAGGCCTCTGATGAAGGGACCATTATATCGGGCAAATATAATGGAACAAATGTGCTGCTGCCTCGCATGTCGACGATACTAACAGATTTGCAATTTGAACTCAAAAGATTACAGTTCGCTGTTCAGTTAACATTAGCAATGACAATCAATACCTAAAGCTCACGGCCAATCCCTGCAAGTTTATAGCTTAAATTTATCAAGTTCATGTTTCTCTTACGGACAACTTTACATTGGATGCTTCAGTGTAGGAAAACCGCATAGATAAACTCCAAATGTTGTATATCAAAGAGTGTCACAACAGTTAATTTACATATAATAAAATAGTTTCCTTTTAGCTACATAAACACTTTTTATTTAATTTTATAATGATGGGGGTAGCAAAGCACACCGGATTAAGCTAGTAATATATAAGCTCAGAGTTTTCAGCGCCAGAACTATTTATGACTGAAGGTACGAGATTCGCTTCGACGCTTTAAGGGTCGCTGTCCATTTTTCTACTGTCAGCCAAAAACTAATCCTACTCCGCTAGCTTCACACGTTTGTACGTGATCTGCATTGACCCAAAGTCGTTGTCGCAAGATCTACCGAGTTAGAAAACTACCTTGTTTCTACTAGTTTCATGACCGACCTCCCTTTATACTCTGTTTCACTCAAGGATTAACTTTTTCACCACATCGTTGCCGATCTCGTTTTGTTATCTTTGACGAGTATATAAGAACTGCCAGCTGGCAACCAAGAAGAAAGTCACTTAAGAATTTAACAAGTAAAAGCAAATTTTTTCTTAATTATAATTATGTACGTAAAAAAATAATGCATGTTTATGTGAATATATCGCTCCTTTATTGCAACGTTGTCATATCTCAAAATGCTTGATTTTTAATTAAGAATGCGGAAATATTCGTCGTATCGCTCTTCATTTTGAATAAAAAATTTACACAAATGTCCTGTTTACTCTCCTCTTGATGGAAGAATATTTATATATGCTTCCATTGATGTGTGTGTATAAACTTTAAACTCGTTTTCAGACGAACGAGTTTTTTTGAGATATTACTAATGTATATATAATAATCAGATATAAGATAATCAGATCGGTTAATAACCTAATGAAGGAATGTTTCTAAACTGTATTACTTTTGCCCATTTATATATGTATAGATGTCGATTATATCGTTCTCCTTTTATGTTTACACTAATATCCGCTAGGGGAAATATATTTAGACTTATTTAATATGAAATTAACACCATATCCAATTGAATAAAAACATTAAAAAACATATATGTTACATGTGTTGTTATAATGGCCGTAGTGGGGTATATATTATGAACATTTTAAGTATACAACTGTTAAGGCTCATGAGATAGAAGTCTCTGACGGACACTTTAGCGTAAATAATAGAGTTCCGTTTTGTGTACTAAAATTTAAAAAAAGAAGAAAAAAATTATGTATTTACAAGTCTGTCCATAAAAAAGCCGAGATCCCAAAGGACCAGTAGAACTTCATACGTGCAGACGAACAACAAATCCAAAAATATTAAAATGGATCTAATATAGAAGTACATCACTGTAAATAAAAAAATACTTTCGGTGTAGACGTACATCGAATCCAAAACAAAACATTTATACGACAACACCAATCTTGACGTTGTAAGGTAACAAGCATTAAAAATAACACACGAATTGATAACTTGCTCTTTATTTGTCCAGCTAAAAAGGTTGAAAACAATCACTTGAAAAACTTTCTTTAATTTATTTATGTCATATAACATCAAAAATGTTAAACTTGCATCTGATGAATCCTTAAGAAAACAAAAGTAATCAGAAATTTATTGCCATTTCTGGTTGTAAAGTATTCAAGAGATTTTTTTCTATTTATAGATTGAGTAATAGACTGAGCAATATAAATTTCTAATTAAAATCTCCGTTAATCAGTTTTTATACGAATATAATTGCGTTTTCTTTTCTAAAAAAGTGTGCAACATTTATTGCCCTTTTTATTGAAAATTTGCAATATATTAATTTTTTGAAATAGTGAGTTTATTAGAAGTTCTTGTATCATCACTTACGTGACAACATTTTTATCTTAAGAAATCTTTGAATACCAATTTTTTAATAAAAACTATAAGAAATGTTGCATTTCCTTTAGAAATGCAGCCAACTTGACAAAACGAATGATGCAGATGTTCTTATTTTTGTGGCTACTTTCGCATGCAATTCTCAGAATTGAGTCCCAAATCAATGAGCTGAAAAATATTGTACTGTGTAATATTTTAAATTTTAGGACTTCTTCGTATGAATTCGCATATTCTCTGCGGCCAAGCACTTCTCATCACCATGGTAATTAAAATGCGAGGCTATGCTAATGGCTATTAGTTTTAGCAAAATCAGAAATAAAAAAATTAAGCTGCTTAATAAAAAGGTACAAGAAATACTCATCTCCTAATTACTTCCACTCTATTAAAAAGTGTATTATTTCTTTGGCTTAAGTTGACACAACAACTTAGTTTTGTTATAGCGTTACAAACATTAAATTAAATATTTTAGTTAGTGATAATCAGGGCAAGTTTAAATTTGCACAAAAATTATTAAAATATGTATGCAAATATGTATTCCTAAAAACCTTTAAAATATGCACAAAAATATGCACCCGAAAAAAACACAGACTAATCACTTTTAAAAAGTTTTCTTTAAATAAATGTTTATTACAAAGTATAATTATATGTTTTTTCAAATTTTCAAATTAAAAGTATCTTCGATTGTCGCAAAAAACGATCGAATATATTAAAAATATACGTTCAACATCAGACATCAGACATCAGTTTTTAATCTTGGTCAACGTTTATTTTATTCTTAATATATTCTTAATATTTTAAAGTTATTCTTTTACGACTTCTATGACGGATAAATCTGTTTTTACCGTTGAATCCTTCAATAAAGACTTTGCATTACATATTGACTCTGCCTCATCATCAGAAAGCTCATTTAAAACGCTGCCTATTTCTATAAAATTGTCGTAATTTATACAAGTTATATCAGAAATGCTTTTTTTGGGAAAAGTTTTGAAATATATGCATTTGCAAAAAGCATAAAAACTTTCCTGGTGATATATAGCTAAAGGGCCTTTCACACTATCATACAAGTCTTAAGATTTTCATTGGATTTTGTGTGAAAGAAATCTAACGAGATTTTAATAATATTTTGCTTTCACACTATCACACTTGCACGTATTATTACAGTTTTTGACAAGTCATAATACAAAGTATTATAGTGTCAAAAACCCTTAAATAATAGCAATCAAAATATTGGAAAATACTTCAATTTGAATATACATTTCTAAAAAAATTAATTTATAAAATCCCATCAGAGATTATGTGAATAAAAATGTTTGCAGTTATAAAACTTCTTCTATTAATTGGTTGAAGATCCTTCAAGATGTTAAATGATCATATTTTTAGGAAACTCTTATTAATATCTAAATGTCTTTCCAAGGCGAAATTGAAAATTTTTAATTATTAGAGGTTCTTAAATTTCTTGCAATATAGTTGAAAAAATAACTATGAAGACATTTAATTTACAAACACTCGGAAAGTCTTTTTTAAAGCCGAAATATATAAAATAATCAATACATTTTATTTACTTTTCCAAAAGCAAAATTTTTGTAACAATAAGCCAAGAATTTTAAATTTTCAAATGCCCACGTTTTGTTTTTATATTCAGTTCTCTTCTGCTTCTATAGAAGCAAAATAATTAAATATATCATTGGCCCAACATTTTTATTTTTTCCATGCTTAATTTACTACGTAGGATAGAACCTGCAATGAAAAAACCATAATTTGCATAAAATGATTAGAAATGGAAATGTAACTTTCTGAAGGGGACATCTACAATAGTTGTAACGATTTCTGTTATAACTTCGTGTTTATATTATTATAGGTTTCCTATGTGCAAATAATATATCAATAAAAACTGTATTTATTAAATTTTGCCACAAAGAAGACCGCCATGAGGAAGTTAAATTTTATGTTACTGTTTGTTGTTATTTTTGTTTCAATTTTTGGCATTAAATTTCTTTGTTTTCATAAGAATTTTTATGGCAACTTAAAATCCTCCCTAGTGTGACTTTATTTATTATAGCCATTACTGAGAAGATGTGGAGTATATTAAGTTTGTCAAATCATTTATCATTTCTAGTTGCTACTTCCAAATAGTAATGAAATGAAATAAATAAAATTCTGTAAATTTATGAATGTAAATTGTTTTATTTGTATACTTATTCATGTACTCTATTAATAATATCCCTAGAGGCTGGTTTCTGTGCGATAGAGGCTGGTTGTACTTCTAACACTTTATATTATGCGGACCTTAAAATTGCAGATAACGTAGTCAGTGATTGGATTCGGTCAATTTAAATTATTAGCATACATATATTAATATAATTAGCGCGTGTTTGCTTTATTTTCTAGATTATGGATTGAGATAACAAAGGATCAAACTCTCTATTGCATTCTTAATTTGTCCAAAACCTAAAAATGTTTTTTTTTCAAAGCCAGCCATGTGGGCGTGACGTCGAGCTTTTGCAGTCGGCAGTGATTAATAAAAATCCAAATATATTAATTTTTTAATTTGACCAGCTTGTATTTGATCGTCTCGAATTGAGGAAAATAATTCCAGTTGCTTTGTGATAATAGTGATGACAAGATGCACGAAAGAAAAGACAATAAATAATTTTACGTTTCATTCAACATTATCAATGCTGAACAGCTAAAAGGTAGAGGCATATAGTAACTCGTTTAAAACTGCTACTTTTCTTGTGAAATAATTATTTTTTCTTTTTAATAATTTTTAATCTTCTTTTTAATAAAACTGCACAAGACGCCAGTAACAATAAGTCATCATTCGTTTCCCTTCAAACGGCAAATACACGACACTCATATATTTGCTAAAATCAGTGATGTCCGTTTAAATTTTTTGAGGCTAGATTTAGCCTTTTTTGTCTTTTAGCCTCGAAATTTACGTTGTAGCTTCATGGCTTTTTTAGCTTTTTTTATTTTAGATTTACCCTCAAAATTGCTGAATTTTTATGAAATTTTATTTTTAAATTACACTAATTAAAATCCAAATGCGAGAGCGCCTAAGTTAGAAATGGACAAATGTTCAGGCAACAGTTGAGTTCTGAGAAGAGGTGTGACAACTTGTGAATACGCTGGAAGAAAATTAATTTCTTGATTTGATTAATCTAGTATTTAGCTATCTAGAGGATCTTCCAATAAGTGGTTTCATTTTGATATGTAAAAAAAGAGTATTTAATTGTAAATTGTTTTTGTCCTTGGCGTGGTGGAGTTCCATATTTAACAAGTAGACTTTTAGCTACATATCTTCTAAACGCAAACAAGGATTCCGTACCTTTATTGCAACCATTTTTTTCTAGCTAATAGCCAACCATTTGCAACTGACACATCTAAAAAATACGAAAAATTGGAAACCACCATTTCTTTACACGCATTCTTGTGCGAAGATTCGCGACAGGTTGATCGCATTTATCAACGCCGCCCATATGTTTATTATAGCTGGCAATGAAAGAAGGCTGAGGAACAGTAACTTTCGCTTTTTTTCATTAGACCAACGTGTGACAGATGTTAACGTCCAGTTTTCAAAATTTGTTGCTACTGTAACAACGTTGTTGTCCTTCCATCGGCATACAAAATCTTTTTTGGATGACCTGTAATCACGCCGCGTTTTTCTCGTTTGAACTGATTGACGTCAAATAGTACTTTGAGCCACCTCATCAATGGCAGTGATGTGAAGTAGTTGTCGAAGTATATTTTTACTCCACTTTGACTTGGTAACTATGCGCGATCTATCAGACTCCAAACTACATCTTCGCCTAAATCAAAGTCCTTTTTTCCTGTACTTTTTCTAGTATAAACACTAAAAGCCACCATGTATCCAGTACTAGAACTAAAGCCCAATTTTTTAAGCCAAATCTTATCGGCTTTCCTCTGATAAAATGTTTTGCATAATGCTTTCTATAGTACATGATCATGCTCCCATCAATGCTATAATTTTCATGAACTCCCTAGTGTTTTTGAAAGATTCGCCCAAACTATCTAGCAATGGACGCATCTTATACAATCTATCTGATGAAGTCGATAACAAAGTGTTGTCACTTAAATGAAAATTTTGCAATATCACTTCAAATCTATTACATCTGATGCTTTCCACTAAAATTTTTGTGACGTCGGTATCTTTTCAAAAATATAATCTTTATATTGTAGTAGCCAGATAATCACATTCCTCCCAAAATTACGTATATTTCATCTTCAATTACCATCAAAGGTCTATTTTTTTGGATAGCGTACAGATTGGTTTGATCAACTATATTTGTTATTAGATCGTTGTGAAAAAAAAGTTGGAAATAGTCCAATGGATCTTGACAACTTTTACTTTCCCGCGAAATTAATTTTTCGAAAAATTCTGGATTTGTGATGCTTGGTAGTTCTTTTTCCCAATGCGCTATTTTCCTCTTTTTGGATTGCGACTTTTGTATTCCTGAAGATGAGGTTTGATTGCTATCGTCACCCTTCCGAGCTAAACTTTGTAAAGGGTGTTTTTTTAAGCCCGATAGAACTTGAAATTATAAAAAATAACACAAAAAATTAAATTGTAATCAAATTTTTTTTTTTCATTCGAAAGACCAATACGTGACATTAACATTTGAAAATGATTTCGGGCATATGGGCACCGCGGCTGTTCTTGACGAAGCGCATTCTGGACGTCCAATTTTGGGCCACTTTTTCGAGCACTGCTGGCCGTATGTCACGAATAACACGAACAATGCTGGCCTCCAAGGCGTCAATTGTTGCTGGTTTATCAGCATTCACGTAGCCCCACAGGAAATAATCGAGAGGTGTCAAATCGCACGACCTTGGAGGCCAATTGACAGGTCCATTTCTCGAAATCAACTTATCGCCAAATTTTGATTTCAATAAGTCGATGGTTGCGTTCGCCGTATGGCACGTAGCGCCATCCTGTTGAAACCACATCTCCTCCGGATCAATGTCATCCATATTTTCAAACAAAAAATCATTGATCATGGTGCGGTAACGATCTCCATTGACCGTAACGCGAGCTCCGGCCTCATTTTTGAAGAAATAAGGTCCGATGATGCCACCAGCGTGAAAACCGCACCAAACGGTGCATTTTTCTGCATGTAATGGAGTCTGTAGGGTCTCTTGTGGATTGGTCTCACTCCATATGCAGCAATTTTGCTTATTAACAAACCCGTTAAGCCAAAAATGCGCCTCATCGCTGAACAATTTTGCGACAAAACAACGGGTCAATCGACGACTGATTTTCAAAGTAAATTTGGATAATTTCGTAGCGTTGTTCAAGCGTGAGTCTATTCATGATGATTTGTCAGAGTATACTGAAACAAATAAAAAAAATGTGTTATCAAAATTTAATTTTTTGTGTTACTTATTACAATTTAAAGTTCTATCTAGCTTAAAAAAACACCCTATACTTTGCAGTTGCTATGAAGCAATGTACGCCCCAAGCAGCTAATGTTCCCCACCCTCCGACTTGCCGCTGTCTTCATCACTTGTCTGCCCGCTCTGCCCAAAAGGTGGTTCAACATAAATTGAACGTTCTGCAGACTCTGTTTCATTTTCACATTTCAAAATAGTTGATATTTCATGCACTTTCAGCCTAAAAAAATTAACAAATAATCACACTTAGCAGTTTGTAGTGCATAACATCCGATATATCGGACGCTTTTAAAAAATCACATACATACATATGTATGTACATACATACATCCATATATATAAAAATTAAAATAATAATTTTTGTAAACAATAATACTTGCTTCAATGTAGAAATATAATTTTTTTATAAAAGCAAAGCATTATTTTTAATAATTTATCGTTAAATTTAACAAAATTAGTCTCACTTATTCTTCAAAACACTGCAACCGCGTTCAGACATTTTAAACAATGATAAAAAACAACTGTTAAGTTTTTTATTCTTTACAAGCGATGTTGCCAAAGTTTAACTAATACTTAACTTTCTGTTACCATCAAATACGCAAGAAAAATTTTATGGTTTTTATTGAAAATGCGTAATTTACTGCCGTCCAATTTATTGGACGTTATGCTGTAATGGGTTAATCTAGTATTAAGCTATCTATTGGGTTTTCCAATAAGAGTTTTCATTTTGATATGTAAAAAGCTGATATACATATTTAAGAGAAATCATCGGATGTTTATTTAATATTAAAGAAATTTGTATATCATTTATAATTTAAAAACATTATCAGCCAAATGAGCGCCACGGCTACGCGTGTAGGGCCGTGTTCTTCTCATGAAATTTTCCATCACTAATTTCCACATTTGCTGCTGATTGTCCTTGATAACTTCACGAATCCATCTTTGAGGTTTTGAATCGATTGTGAGTCATTGGCATAGATCATTTCTTTTACGTAGCCCCAAATAAAAAAGTCTATATGTTTAAATCATAAGATCTCAGTCGACAACTATGATCGCGTCTTCGAGAAATCCCACAGTCAGAATACTTTTCACGTGTCTTTTGTGGAATGCCCAATTCTAAGGAGTGGCGAGAAATGGATAAACCTTAGATTTCCCCAGCACCATGGGCTACAATAGTAATATTCTTAGTTCAGCGACGTTCACGAGCTTAAGTTTTCACATCACCGCCTTGTTAAAATGAAGGGCTGTTGAAAATGAGACATCTTATTGGACCACCTTTCAGTAACGCTGAGGTTGAAAAACTTTTTAGAACCATGAAAAAAATAAAATTACTAATTATTTTTAGAACCATGAAAAAACTAAAGAAAGAAACTTTACCAGAATTAAAATGCTTAATTCTTTATAATACAAATTTCTTTAAAAAGGCGACAGAAATGTTGCCATGATTTAGTAATTTCCGGTGCTTTAATAAAATGCAAATAGTTCTGATTCTACTCGCGATGAGGAAATTATGCTGCCAGTTCGCCATTACATATATGTATGCGTAAATAATAAAGGGATACACAAGTATAATGTATATATATATATTTGGGGCGGGTTAATTTTTTTTGATGAAGCGTATAGCAAAAACGTAATTTATAGGTGATTTTGAGAAATTTTGCTCAAGAGACCATAGCGCTAAGTCGGATTTGGAGCCCCCCAAAATTTCAAAATAGATATTTTTCCATATATACATAGAATAATTTAAATAAATTCGTCATAAAATCGGATAGAATTATAGGGCTTGTTTGAAAGGTATTTTTGTCACATTTCAGAATCTGAATTTTTTATTACGATCAATTTTAGGTAGTAATGGTAAAGTAAGAAAATAAAAACAATTGGTTGATTATTGAGTTCTTGTTACAACTTTGATATTGTTTAAACTTTTCATTTATTTTAATGAAGGTTTAATATAATATCTCCAGTTATTCTAAGAAATATTTGGGTAAAGTTTCCTGATCATCTGCATTAGCAACAGTGAAATGCGCATAGGAAAAAGCTATACCCCTCAATAATCAATTGCAATTTGTTTTTAACAAAATTGTTAATATTTTTTTATAT
Organism: Gymnocheta viridis; assembly: GCA_956483585.1. Lineage (NCBI taxonomy): Eukaryota > Metazoa > Arthropoda > Insecta > Diptera > Tachinidae > Gymnocheta > Gymnocheta viridis. The sequence goes on from OY101441.1 coordinate 66,201,592, forward strand.
TTTTTCTACTGAATATTTAAAACACGCTTATATGTGAATTTCACGCCATCTACATTAGACATAAATTCACTCACATTAACTAATGCAAGACCATTTGCACAAGATTGTGAATTGGGCTAATAACTTCATTTAGTTGTCCATTAACTGATAATTTTCCTATTATTTTGGTCTTTATTGCGTGTCTTTATATTTGTATCGATAAGTACATCAATAATGTGCTGCATTTTCTGTGTATATCTCTCTTATGTAATTTATTCTCCCTTGAAAGTGTTTCCATATTGTCAAAGTTTAGTTTATGGTCTGCTAAAGCTCAGTGGGTCGCAAGTGCTGTTTATTTTGTGAAATTTCTTTCACAGTATTTCTTATGTCAGATTTATCTGGAGACTTCTAATTTCTGACTATTTACGATTATTACCCAGTTTTTGTTTTCATTCCCATCTACTTATAACAAGAACTTAAGATGATATTTTTCCTCTACATGACCAACTCGCCAAATGGCTCTTATTTATAGCCATATTTTTTCCTGAATATTACAGAACAATTTGACATGAATTAAAAGTGACCAATATCTGACGAAATAACACTAAATCATAGCAAAACTTCCGTTTGTTTTGCTACAACGTACATAAGTACATGTATGTGGAACAAGATTTGTCGACTAAATGAAGATTTATTGCGTTCAAATATGTTTGGAAAAGGAAATTATTAGGAAAATGGAGCGGAAGTAAATAACAAACCAAAAATAGAAACAATATGAACTAAAACAATGATATTTGGAAAAAGAAAACAATAACAAAAAAGGAAAAACTCCAGTCCCTTTTATATCAAAATGTCAATAATAAAATCAACAATAATATGTTGTACAATCTGAAACACCTTTTTTTGAATTAGCTTGACTTAAACACAACTACATACATACGTATATATGAAAAATATCATGGAGTATTAGGCACTTATTGGTATGTGCTTGCAAGTATGCAAAAGAAAAAGATTTTTGCAAATACGGTAGAACAAAATTATATAATGGCAAACAGACTTTAATTCCTAATGTTCAATGATACTAAGCAATGTTCTACATCCCAACAAATAAAGATGTTAAATCATGGCTTGTAGTGATACTGGACTCTTGAAAATTAGGGTAACATTGCAGGTCATGTGGAGTGCTGTCAGAATGTCAGTGCTGGCGGAAAAAGATTCTAAATAGGCTTTTTAAAAAGGCCAGAAAAAGCTAAATCGCCAAAAAATATAAGCTAGAAAAAGGCTAAAAATTTTTAAAAGGAATGTACTTCAAGTACTTAAACAAAAAAACGAATAAGACACTACAACATAACATAAATAGCAGGTATTTCTATAGACTTCAATTCAGTATTGGATCAAAAATATAACAGGATATTTGTGTTTAGGCATGATATAATAATTATTCCATCATTATTTAAATATATTCAAGTAGGTATATCTGTCTAAAGCAAACAAAAAAAATATATACTATATACTTTTATGGGCAATTATTATTTATGAATACAACAGGCATCATAATTTCCTCATCGCCAGTAGAATCGGAACTATCATTTGCAAAAATATGATGAATGTATTAATTTTATTAAATCACTGGATATTACTAAATTATGGCACCATTTCTGTAACCTTTTGAAAAAAAATTTTAAATATAGTACGATTTTATCTATAGTTTTAATGATTTCCATGGTTCTAAAAAGTTTTTCAACCTCAGCGTTGCTGAAAGGTATTACTACAGGGTTTGTCCAATAAGATGTTTCATTTCCAATAGCCCACCACTTTAACGGTTGTCATCCCTCAACCTGTTACTACATTAAAATTATTAAAATTCACTAAGAATATGGTGAAAATTTCGCTGCTACAGGTCATCGTCAAGCACCTTCTGATCAACTGCGAAACTGATGGAAAAATTTGAGCACTTGAGACAAATCATTGATGATCAAAATTGAACTCATGTACGTCGCTCAACTGAGAATATTGCTGTTGTAGACCATAGTCTTGGAAAATTCTACATTTGTTCATTTCCCGTCGATCTTTGGAACCAGGCATTCCACAGACGACACGTGAAAAGTGTCCTGATCGTGTGTGTTCTTGAAGAGTCATTCATTATGAATGCGACACTCTCCTCTTTACACTTAAATAAACATCCCATGATTTCGCTTAAAAATACTATTTTTTACATATCAAAATTAAACCTCTTATTGAAAGACCCTGGAGAGATAGCCAAATACTTGACTAACTAAATCAAGAAATGTTTTGTTTTGCACCGCATTGTTAAATTGTCACACCTCATCCAAGACTTGACTCAACATTTGTCAATTTCTAACTTAAAACTTTCGCCATTGGATTTTAATCAACGAAATTCTGTCTTCAGTGTACTTACGTTTGTAGATTGGATTAATTTTTTAATGTTTCAAGATAATTTCATGGATTCCGTAGAAAAATAAATTTTGCATTTTTGGGGCTAAATTTAAAATAAAAAAAGACTAGAAAAAAGGCACGAAGCTAAAACGTAAATTTCGAGTCTAAAATACAAGAATAATATTTTGATTATACTTTGTGAATATTTTGTATTAGAAAAATTGCAATTGCAGTTTAGAAACCAACATTAAAAATGTTTGTATTTTCCTGTAAAGTAAGTGAAATATAAATATTTGTTGAAGATTAAAAGAAAGATAAAGGAAAAAGTGTTAATAATGCTTTCGGCGTAGATTCGGTGTTTTAAATTGTGGCACAATCGGCAAAATCATATTTATTGTGTTGATGCCTAATCAAATTTATTTTGTGGATTTTGCAATATTAAAAATATCTGTCTAACAAAACTGCTTTTTTTCATCATTTTAAAACCTATAGCTTTTACGATGGTGTTATGAATGTGTTACTTCAAATGAAAGTGCTTACGAAATCATACAAACACTGCTTCATTTTGAACTCGTCAGTTAAATTGTTTGCTGCTATATGCATATATAATTTTCAACAATAATAACAATTAAATAAAAACTGGTAAATACAGTAAACTCACGAAAACATGAATTATTTTTTAACAGGGCTGTTCACGTTCTCGAATTTGTTCATGTTTTTATTAAAAAGCACGGCTTAACACACGGTTACATTTATTGACTTAACTAAAAAGCTTACGTGAAGGATTGAAGCAAATCACATGCTTAAAATCGTATTACAAATGAATAAAAATTACAAAAAAAAAAAATGAAATAAGGAATATATAATGAATTCAACAATGTATATGTAATACATAAAACTAAATTAAAAATTAACAGGCTTTTAAAATTAATTTTAACGGATCGAGCAGATGCGACTTAAGCAATTGAACACCATATCCTTTTTAATTCTGTAGCCATCCTTTCGTCAATTTGTTCATGAATTTGTTTGGCTTTCGCTTCAAGCATCAGTCCAGTAAGTGGACTGATACGTTAAAAAACCATTTATAGAGATTTTCTCCATTTTCAGGAGCTCTGGTGTGCGTAATATATTGCGAAAACCTGGACAACAAAATGCATTATTAACACATTTTTTTATTGCTTTGTCCTTCTTTTTAATTGAACAATTATGGATTTTGCATCTTGATATTTCCTGGCTAAGCCAGTTACACTGCAATCCTTTTGCAACAGATCAACAACATAAGCTTCGTCTTTCAGACTCAAAACTTTTGGCTTTTTAGTAGACATTTTTTATTCACTTTCACAGTTTATATTTGTACTTTATGTAGCAAAATAATATGTATGTAATTCTTACCTTTTTATGTTTAGAGATACAAATACTTGTGCATGTTTTTGTTGAAAGCAATCTAACGTAATCATAAAATATGTATTCTAATATGCTGGGACTCCAAAAATTAATTCTTTTTTAATTTAACAAATAAATCGAAAAAACTCAGAAAATTTTGTTCACTTTGTAGAGCTATTGGAAGTCGTTCACGTTTTTGAGTAGTAAATGTAAAAATAAAAGTGTTCACGTTTCCGAGTTGTTCATGTTTTCGCAAGTTCACTGTAATATGTCAGTAAACAACTCAATCAAGTTAAATTGTAAATATGAGTTTATGTGTAAAATATTCAAAAAGTTTCACAAAATCTATTTTACAAAGAATTGTTGAATGAATTAACTACGATTTTGTTGGATACAAAAATTCACTGTACAAAATTTTATGAATAAAAAAAAAATTATAATAAAATAAATTTTGAAAACATTTGTCCAGTAATAAAAAATCATGTTGTATAAATTTTATTGGTATCTTCCACGGAAACATATTTATAAATTTTAATATAATGCCTATACTAATGCAAAGCTGACACCAGAACAAGGATAAACTTCTGGCAGGTATACGAGTAGATGGGCGCTAGGCTAGATGTGGTTTAAATATAATATAACAGGTGTTATTTCAAGATTTAAAATAAATATTGAAGTACTTGCGTGCAACGAGAAAACAATGCTATGAAATTTGGTGATTATTTCTAGGAAACCGCTAGTATATATAAATCCAAATACTCATGGAGAAATATGTCTGCAACAGGGCACAAAGTTATTTTTATCATAGGAAAGATGTCATTAAGCATCATTTATTACAAGTTGGAGATTTATCAGAGGAAGCCCAAGAAAAAAGAAAGTAAGATTACAGATAAAGATTTATATAATATATTATTGGCAACGTCAGATCCCTTCATCTCTAGCATACGAAATCAATATAAACTGGATCATTCGGACTTGCAAGCCGAAGCAAAGAGATTGCTACATGTCAGAAGTAATACAGAACTGAATATGGAATATTTGCAAGCAATATTCCAGCCAAATGAATAATAATTATAAGTTAAATTCGCTATTGTTTGAGTGAAATAAAGTATAAAAATAAAAAAATATAAAAAACAAACTTTGTTGTTTTTATGAAGATGTTTTTATCGTTTACGTTTTATAACAGAATAGCAACTCAAAGTTTTCTTAAGACAAAAATTTTGCACCGTAAGTGATGATACAATAATTTTTAATAAACTCGCTCTTTCAAATAAACTGGCTTATTGCAAAATTTCAATAAAAAGGGCAAAAATTGTTGCATGCCATTAATTTTCATTATAAGGTCTTCAAAAAAATATAAATAAAGAAACAGCGCGCATTTCTATTCAAAATTAAAAAAAAATCTAAAGTTTAACATTAACTATAAATTTATCAGTAACTATTGCACTGATTTTAATAGAATTCAAAGCTTATCTAATTAAAAAAATAGTTGTAAAAAAATCTTCATTAGTTCAAAAGTTACAAAGTCTACGCCAATGAAGAATAATTCTGAAACGGTCATTCGAATCGTTGAGATGCAAGACCTCAATGAATCTTTCTAAAAACATAGTAGCGACATTGAAATATTCTCTGAGACCAACTGATTGTTAAAAAAAACCCAACTTTCACCAGTAGTAACCATCTACTTACGGATACGCTGTGGTAGTTGAAACCCTGAATAGTTGCAAAACAGGCAGTTTTCCAGGCTCTGGAGCTAACACTGATACGTATATGTCGCCCACCACAGTCACTGTCCCCTTAATATACCCGATTAGTAGATCCCTTTAAATCATAGGGACCGGAACTAGTAATTTGAGCTGATCACCAGAGAAATAAGGTTCTGGAGCAGGTGTACATTTGTCTTCATTCCTAAGGGTTGCTAGATATCACACACTAAGCCTAAAGATATTAGGACAATTAGTGCGACATCAGTTTGACTGGAAACAGTTGGAAGAGCTATTTACTCGTATAATCACTTTAGACTGACAATTCATACAAAAGTTCTCTCTTCATCGAAACACGCCTACTCTAAGGGCAAGTATATTGAGAGAGAAAACCTTGACGCAAAACAAATTCACTATTGTGGCTTTTTGAACATGGAGGTACTTTCAATTACGATATGCCCTGCCTCATTATCGATGCCTGGATGGTATTAAAAATTGACGTTAATTACAGCACACCAAACCATTTTTTACGTCCACTATTTCACACACTTTCTCCCGTAAAAAAACTGTCTAAACCCTTGATGTATCATTCAAAGTACTAACTGACGGTTCCGAAAATGGGGACCGGATATGCTATTGTTTCTGTGTGAACAATTTCTATATGACAGTTCCATTTATATTTCAGGATGGCTGTAGCGTCTTGCAACCTGAAATCTTTGCTATTACACGGTGACAAGATAACTTAGATACTATAAGATATTAGAAGATATCTACATATATACTGACAATAAAGCGGCAATTGTTGATATAAATTAAGTCTTCTCCGAACCCCTAGTGGTTGTGGAATGTCTGGTATTTTTTACAAGAAAGCTAGACATTCGATGGAGAGTACGCTGACTGCCCCGGCAAATTTATTGTGTATGGTACTGTCAGGCAGGGAGCGGCATGGAACAGTGATCCGCCACGTCACTGACTTTCCTTTATCACAATTCAAGCTGCTGATTTACCGGAAATCAAATCAACTTCTGCTGTGCAGGTGGATAAAGGAAGTTACATTCCGAGTGGCTAAGTCAACGTGGCCCCCCTTTGACCTGAGAAGAGCGTGCAATCTATGGAACTCATCAGAGATGAGGCGATTGGACAATTATTATATTTTTGTTAATTGTTTCAGGGTAATACAACGACATCCAGCTAATGGACTCAAGTGAGTCATCACTTAATTGTAGCTGTCCTGTAGGAATAATTCCTACTCGTTTAATCTTAAAATTTATTCGATCAAATAAAAAGCAACCTATATCAAGTAAGATTTATCCCAGTGACTTCCATCGATTAATAAAATAACTCGAACAGAGATTTTGTGGTAAATTTTCTTTTTCAAAGGCATTTTTATAATTATTTTACTAAATATTAGGAACAATTAGGATTTTACGAAATTACAAATTCGATTCATATATTTAATGAAATCATATTTAATATATTGAATGAAATTATTATTCAATAGTTTATTAATTAAAAAACCACATGATTAGTTAAGGCGAAACATTTTACCCTGGAGCTTCTCCGGGTAGTAGACGATCCATTTATTTGACTTTTGATTTTGTTCGAGTAATAAAATTAATCGATTTTGGGATTTTAAAATTGCTCGATTAAGCGAGAAAAGTTCTATATTATTCGAATAATTCAAAAAATTAAAAAAGCCAAATAATTGTATCTAATGGAATAAATATAGATGAGTGTTTGATTTGATTCTTTTATTATAAATATAAACAAAACAATAAATAATTAAAACAAAAAAGTAGTTAAAAGTAAACAATAAAATAACAATTAATTTGTACTAAAACTTTTAAAAATTAATAGTATATTAAAAGTTATGTTTTAAAAAAAATTGTACTGTTTGAATCACAGTTTTAAAAATAGTCATTTAAAAATATTGCACAGGCTATGGAGTTTTATTTTCTTAAAAAAGTGCAAAATTTTTTGCCTTTTTTTTGAAAATTTGCAATTTAATAATTTTTTGAAACAATGAGTTTATTAGAAGTTATTGTATCATCACTTACGTGGCAATATTTTTATCTTAAGAAAACGGAATAGCAATTGTTTTGATAAAAAGTAAAAAAAATTTAAATTTTTTTAGAAAAGAAAACGTCATTAGATGTTTGCTTCTTAAGAAGTTTTTTGTTTTGTTTTAATAAAACTTGACGTTGAAAACACCATTTCACTTAAAGTATATGTTAAGAATAGCGATAGGATTGGATTAAAAAGATTTTCTAGTTTTTCTGATATTTTATTTGTCTTATCTAAGTATATAAAATCATCTATTATTCTAATACAATTTGTGCTAGATTTTTTGTATAAAAATTACACATAAATAATATAAAAAGAAATGAAAATTAAAAATGTCTCTTTTTAAATATAAGTTTAAGGGATATTAATTACCTATAAAAGAGATAAGTTTTGTATGATAAACGTCAAACTAAATATAAAAAACTTGCGAGTTTAGTATTTGGCATTTGTTACGTATAAAATTTGATGTTTATCATCATTTACTCCATTTGTCACACATACACATCTAAAAAGGGACTAAACTTTAATAAAGTGTATGTGTAATGAAGATAAATACAGAAAATAATAACATGTTATTTAGTTTTAAAGGATTTAAAAAAATATATATCTTTCCTTAAAAAAACGAATTTACTAAGAAATTCATTTTACTCGATTAATTGATATCAATTGTTCGAGTTATTTAACTGAGAAATATAAAGGGGTCCGCCATCTAACGTTTTTTTCAACTAGTGCTTATTTCGTGAATGGTAACACTTAGCTCATTTCTGATTTGACAGATAATTTGTTTTATTCTTCCGCTGAACGAATACGCTTGACTTACAGAAGATGCCGATTTTTGAAAAGCATCTTTTTAGATGAAGCTCATTTTGATCTTGGCGGGTATGTAAACAAGCAAAATTGTCGCATTGGAGGCACAGAAAACCCGCACGCATACATTGAAAAGCCGACGCACCCAAAACGAGTCACTGTCTGGTGAGGATTTTGGTCCAGAGGCATAAGTGGGCCATTTTTCTTCGAAAATGAGCAAGGAGTGGCCGTTACAGTTAATGGCGATCGTTATCGGGCCATGTTGAACGAATTTTTGTTCACAAAAGTTGAAGAGGAGGATATTGGCAACATTTGGTTTCAACAGGACGGAGCTACGTGCCACACAGCCGAAGCTACACTCGATGTTTTGCGCCCTGTTTTTAAAGATCGCATTATCAGCCGCAGAGCTGATCTCGTTTGGCCACCTCGGAGCTGCGATTTGACACCGTTGGACTATTATTTGTGGGCTGCCGTCAAAGATAAGTGTTACGACGACAAGCCAGAGACAATTGACGCTTTAAAGGACAATATTCATGAAGCCATTGATGAAATACAGCTGCACACAATCGATAATGTGCTTAAAAATTGTACCAACCGTGTAGGCTACTGCATGGCCAGCCGAGGCAGCCATTTGAATAAAATTATTTTTCATTATTAACCGGTAGGATTGTACTTTCAAATAAAAAAAGAAATTTGAGAAAATATTCAGTAGTTTTTTTTATAGCATTTTCGAAAAAAAAGTTATCTGGCGGACCCTTTACTTTTCTGAAACAATTTGTTAGTTTTGAAATAGAATTTTTCAATTTGGATATATGGGTAAGTCCTAGAAGTCCACCAAACTAAATTTTTTTAAAGTGATTCAACTTATTTTTTATCTTTTTTGTATGGAACATTAGACTAGATATATCATTTTATAAATAAAATAAATGTATTTCGACGATCATTAATGTACAAATTATTAATAAATCCTACCCTACCTCAAATCTTCTAATTTCATACCTGAAATTAATTCTTTTTAGGAATTCTTATCATTACTTTAATGTTAATGTGGAAGGCCCAATCGAAGGTCATATTTTTATACATTGAATTCATTTCAATTTTAGTAAAAAAATTTTGTGTTTACGATTTTGGAAACATTGAAATTATGTATGAAATTTCAGAATAGATATATAATAGAAAAAAGGTAACGTGAGTCACATAGCGTCACAAATAACTCACGTCTTTTAGTAAAAAACAACAAAATTTTTTGTCTGAAAATAAATTATTTTGGAACTCAATTAGATTCTTATAAACGCGTACGAATGTAGGGTTCGCCATGTATGTATATACATATGTATCATGCGATTTCAAACTTTGTAGTTAAAACTGAATTTTACAATTAAATACAATTGAAAATTCTTAAAGAAAATTTAAATTTTCTTCTATTTTAAAGGTTTGAAGTGAAATTTAAAATTATTTACATATTTAATATATTTTGACTAAAATCATTCATTTTCTAGCTCATAAGCAATCTGTATAAGATATTAAGATTAATTAGGATCTTGTACTTTAGCGTTAATAGATAATAGATAAACAAATTTATGCAGAAATAGAATTTTGTCAACATTTTTCTCGAGAAGTCTGTTTCACATCTCTTCAAGTATTCTTCCTGGCGTTGAAAAAACTCCTTCGCTTGTTGCTTAGCTGGATGATATGCACAGTATTTGATTAGCCAATTTTTGCAGAATTGGAGGATCCTTAGCTTTTTTCCAAAAATTTAAAATTCATAGGTTTGTGCGTCTGTGTGAACGCGAATGAAAACACGAAGAAGAATTTGTTTTTTTTTCTAAATGTATACTGCTACTTTGACTCGTTCATTCACATCAGTACATTAATACATACCATCACAACGTTTTATGTCTTCATGACAAAATTGAAAACCACGTACCTATTAAAAATATGAAAAAAAAACTCCAAAATCGAAAAAATCACGAAACAATCACGCAAGAAATTGACTCATGTTCGCTCACTCACGTTAAGTTTTTTATACTCACGGTCATGCACGCTCACGTGATTAAAACGGAAAACTTCTCACGATCATGCATGATCACGTGTAATCACATGAGCGGTGCCCATCTCAAATTATGACACTGATCATTTCAGACAACACAATAATGGTGAAGAAAGACAACATGCGTCTAAAAGGGCTGTTTTGGCTATTTTGGCTATTTTTTAATTTTTGTTATATGAAGTTTTTCTGAACTTTTTGTAGACGATTTTTATGTTTCTCGTTGTAATTCTGAATAAAGTTTTAATAATTGGAATATTTCTAGTTCTTGTTTCAACTTTGATATTGTTTGAACTTTTCTAATTTTTCCTAATGTAAGCTCACTATGATATCTGTAGTAGCTCTTAGAAGCATTTCCGTAAAGATTCCTTGTTGATCTGCATTGACAACAATGAAATGCGCATAGGAACAAGTATCACCTCTCAGTAATCAATTTCAATGTGTTTTTAATAAAGCAATTCTTTTTTTTTAATGAATTTATAAAAATTAATTTTATTAACCAAAAACATAAAACATGCGGAAACATTGTTTAGAACTACAAAAACAGTTTCTCAAGCCCAATACCGAAGAATGAAGTAAACAAGTAGAAGATAGGAAAGTCAAGTGAAACGAGTGACGAACATAAAGATTTTCAAATATTCCCCCAAAATAACATTCTTCAATTGATTTGTTATTGAGAAGGAGCTAAAGCCTAATATACCTTCTAACACGTACAAGATCTAACTTAAAGTGCACATCTTTAAGAAGTTGTTTAAATAATACTTTGATTGAATGCCGACAATTTCCAAGAACCATCAACAACAACGATACAAAAGTTAAAAGACAATGTATGAACATTATTAGGGTGGGTCACTTATGTATGAGAAAAAAATAAAAGTTCTCAGATCATATTCTAATAGCAATATTTTTTTCTCTTACGTTAAAGCAAATTAAAACTGCTATAAAAAAGTTTAAAAAAGTAATAAGCTAAAAGTAAGTAAGCTCCTAAGAATTAAGAATTTTTGAAACAAAACATCTTTTTAATTTTAATATATTATTTACTATCAATAATTATCAATTAAAACTAAAAGCGTTTTTAATTAAACTCAACCAAAAAAAAAATAAATCATTGATTCTTATACAACATAAAACAATAAAATCACGAAATTATATTAGTTATTTTTTGGTCACAAAATCTTGTTTACTGTCAAACCTGGCCATCTCTCGTCTTGATTTAAGTTTCGTCTGTATTAAACCTTTTCTTGGTTTTTTATCGCATAGAATCATGAAAGCTTCTGACACTATTTTCGAAGTTCATTTCACCGCCTGAGTATGACATGGTAGCTGGGCGAAAATTAGATTGTCACTTCCTTGACACTCAACTACCGCATTTATTTCTTCAGTAGCAATGTTTCGAAGAATTGGTGGATCGAAAAACTTTTGATTCCAATTCATGATTTCAAAGTAGTAGCTAATTACGTGAAAATTAATAGTCGGGACTTCAAACGCCAGAGGTTGCTTTTCAGTATGAGGTGCTCTTCATGCTTCTTGAATTCGTCTGGTTGCCGGTTCGCTAACTGTTTTATTTTCATCCAACAACATCGACAGAAGCAAGTTTTTTGGGTGAGCGAAACAGGCGTTACGTTAAATTACTCGATCTATTAACTCTGCACGAAGGTAGCGTGAGCTTGTTACCAATTTCCAAACATTTTTATATCCATGCTGGCAAGTTAGATTTGTTTTTACTGGAGCATAAATAAGCTTTTACACCATAATCTGCTAATACTTGCAGCTGATATGTCAGATTATCTGTAGGAATATGTATATAAACGTAAAACTCTATTTGCTTTTGTTAGCCATCAACCATGGAATATTTTGCCTGAAGACCTGTTAGCTAAGCCATCGTGGCAGTGTCCAGTTATAACAGATATAGTAATTTCATACATATGTATATTTTTGATCTGTACTTAAGCCCTCAAATTGTATTTTCGGAAGCATGCTTTCAATTTAGGAAATTTATGCTTGGCTATGGCTAGTTTCTCGAGAACTTAAAAGTTGATAGGATACTGTAATATTATTTTCTGCAACACAAATCTTTGTTGTTATGTAAAAAAGAGATATGGTCATTATATGCAAAATTGAAGAAAATTCAAGATCAAAGAGCGGGCTCTTAAACTAAAAATAAATTGATAATATTTTACAGCGATCTAATGCAGGCAAAAATACAACATATTTACTCTATTATACGAGTATACATTTTGACCCACCCTAATGTACATATTTAATTTTGTTTTTAAGCTTCTGAGTTGTTATAGAAGATATTGTTGTAAGTTTGAGCTCATTTTAGTATTTACATATCAAACACACATACATACATGCGAGTATCACGACCAGACCTAACTTTCTATAACATATGTAATATCTTATGTGCATTCCCTGACAGCTTTTTATTTCCGCTTCCTTTTCTTCTTTTAAATATAAATAAAACAAGAACAAATATCATAGTATGAATGAAAAGCAAAACAAACACTGAAATAAGCTCTCGAGACAAATGTAAGTATTCATACTGAAGTCAATATATTAAGCGTGAAAGTAAATAACGATTTTCTTTTTAAGAACAAGTGTTTAATACCTGTCACCGCAGGTGGTAGAAACGTATGTACACATCTGACTACCTTTTGAGTTTTTCATATTAGAAAGATTTTAGGAATAAAATTTGTATACATATTTTGTTTTGAATTATTTGAAAAGTTAAATATTTACATCAGGATGGGGTAGGTCTGTTTGTCTAAATACTACAGTATTTGACATTAAATAATACGTGGACATTGTTCACTTCCTTGTATTGAATACAATATGAAATATTATTTAGCAAAAATTAATTTTTTCCCGATTTTCTTTTGTAACTACTTATGCATGTATGTATATCCCAAAATTATAAAATATTTCTTTTCAGTATAATTACGAAAGTGTTTATGCAGGATAATTTACTCTTTTTGGAAACAAGTATAAACATTTTTATTGTTTTGATATTTGTGATAAAAAAGAAATTTAAATAAAGAAGTATTGAATATTATGTTTATTCTTGTTGAATCAAAATTACAGCAAAGATATTTACAGAATCATAAAAATTATTTATTAAAAAAAGCAGGTAATGTTAGCTTTTTTCAGGTTCTTTAAAAATTTTTTTTCTGTAATGTAAAATGTTTGAAGTTGTAAATTTATTAATTAATTTAAAAAACATTCGAATAAAACGGATCTCATATTTCATAGTATAGGCTGATTTCATAAACGCAGCTTCCAAAGCAACACTGGAAGCATGAGTTTACAAGGCATTCTCGTGTTGCTTTGCAAACTGCGTTTATGAAATCAGCCATAAATTAAGAATTTCGTAACAAATTTGTAACACTTTCTTGCCTGGGGTGCATTATAAAAATATTAACATCCCCTTATTAGCACTTATATAATTTTTCACACATCCAAGAAGTGTTTCAACGTCTTTATCAATAAGCCAGTCGTCTTCGACTAAACAAAGAAATGATTTGAAATGTAAGAAAAGATTTAATAATGAAGAAATTCCCCCAAAATTGATTAAAAAAATCTCCAACTATTACATAAATATGTTAGTCTAATGATTAAAATGTTCCAATATTATCTTCATATTGAAAATAATTTAAAGCTATCAAAAATTCTTAAAAAAAGAATGAACTTTTTCAAATAAAAAGTAAAAGTAATAAAAATAACTAAAATGTATCAAAATTTAAAAAAAAAATTATAAATGGTTGGTCAGGACATGAACCGCACCCTACCCGGTGGTGGCACATCAAAATACTATTTTTTTTTTAATTTTCGATACATTTTAGTTGTTTTTATCACTTTTACTTTTTATTTGAAAAAGTTTGATCCACAATTTATTTAAAAAACCAGGCACAGTCTCATTTATAATATTTTTTTTTAATTTTTGTATTTTTTCCAATTTTATGAACGATAAAAGGTTTATTTTTCAAAACTATCCAATATGTTATCAGATAGGATTTTGTAGAGTGATAAAATAATTATATAATGAATTCAGTAAGTTGTCAACGTTTTTATTTAATATAATAATAACACCAAAAATAAAAATAGCTTGACTGTGTAAGAAAAATTTTAAATTATAAAATATAACAACATATTTTAATTCATTATTTTAATTAAATTTTTTCTTTCAAACTCGTATGATGTACGTATGTATGTAAACTAGTGGTATTCTGATAGTTGTCTTTTTAAAATTTTGATACTTTTTCCACTTACTTATCTGTATTGCGGTTGGACCATACGATAAAGGTTTTGGTTCAATATAACCTGTATATTTCTGATATAGAAACACAATAGAATTTCAACCTCAATTGATTTAAAAGAAACGAATTCGGTAATTCATATTTAGCCTGCTATTAAAACAGCTGGATTTAATTAAAAACATTTTTTATTTAAATCTTCTTCTGCGTTTATTGTGTAAGACAGAGAATTAAATATGAAAAATTACGATAAAATCGCAAACAGAAAGCTTTTTGCTCTCAAATCTAACCCATAGATTCGGCTTATTTTCGTAATATTTTACCATTAATCCGCGTCCAATTCCGTAGTGCGTGCTATCGACAATGTGATATTCCGCAAAACGATGATTTTTTAGGTGTTTTTAATGAATGTTAGACCAGTTTATTTTATATGAATATGAAGAAATCAATTTTTAATCTCGTAAGATCTTAACTAATCATTTTTTATATGTTGAATTTTGGAAAATACGAAAATATGCAAAAAAAATGTAATACAAATATGTATGCATATACTATTTTTGGAAATTTTCCCCAAACATTCCGATCTAAAAATACAAAGTTCATATGTATGATACGTACGATATGAACTGATTGTTTAAAAAATATTTGATGAATTGCGAACTATTCTTAGAATACATTTTAATTAACCCCACATTAAATTATTCAATTGGATAATGCAATCTAGAAGCTAAATATAAATTTGTGGAAAGTAGGTATTTGTAATACTTTTATTCAAAATACAAATGCATTTTTAATTTTTATACAAAATAGTTTTTAATAAAACTTTAATTTTCACAATGGAAATGATATTTTGTAAGTTTTTTTACTCTACAATTTTGCTGTTTTTTAATCAATATTGAATAATACAATTTTTCTGATGTTCGCATATTTTTAGGAATTTTTGGCATTTTAGAGATTTTTTCGAGATTTTTGGCTGCCGATTGGCAATTTTTTAAAAATAAATTCTTACATCAAACTTTGTTTTTATTTTATAGAAAAATGGCAATTAATGGAAGTGCTTTTGAAGATTAATCCACTGGTGTTACAGACTGAGAGAAACATTTCTTATCAAATTCTAGCCGGGAAGAGATTTTTCTGCTTTGTTATGTGTTACTAAGTATCCAAACAACATTTTAATTGTCAAAAGATTTTTTATCACATTGTACAAATATAATAATAATACCGGGTCTAAAGCATTAATTTTAATCTCATTACAGACGCCTCTGCAAAGACTGTAAAGAAAAATTATCAATGGGAAAAACTGTCATTTACTCCAGCCATAGCACTGATAATGAATAATAAACCCTTATTTAACGCCTCTTTTGAACACACTTTCCAAAGATACAGCAGTCAAGTTATTTAAAACAGTTTAAGGACAACAACGTGGGAACAAACTGTCAGCAATAGTAACAAACGCAAAGTAAAAACACTTGGGGATACTTATTGTCTCATTCTGTTGCATAAAGTGCATGATTACAACATAATCAATATTAGACGGTCGAAACGTGTTAATTAAAAGCAGCACCTTTTGTTACAAAGACCTTCTGCAATGTAGCCCGCTAGGTGTGTAGTATACACAGGACCAGATGGTAGGTGGCAGCAGGAGTGCGATCAAAGCATGTGTGCTCAAAGCGGTAAAATTACAAAGTAATTACAAAACGCAGACAAGTATATACCAACATTGACAAACGTTTTTTACTGCTAAAGACACAGATTACACCATTGCCAAGAACTTTTTTAAAAATAGTTCCTGCTGAGCAAGTGATTGCTGTCATTGAATACGTTGTCCCTTATGATACGGATGAAGGTTATAAACCACAAAACGAGAATACAAGTGTTCAAAGAAGGGTAGTTTGGTGTTATCAATAAGGAGCAATTTTTTCGGCTCTACTGTGACATACACAACATAAAGTATAACGGCAAAATGGCAAAGCTGCGTGAAAAACTCCGGTTAATCGAGATATGGTGCAGTAAATAATTCTAATAAATCGCACAATGTGCTTTTTACTGGAAAGAATAAAGTTATAGAATTCAGTATTTTAAGTATTTTTCGATACCAAAATTGTTGACAAACGAAAAGATCTCAGAAAACAGTATAGCGGATAATAATGGCGTTGAAAAAATTGCATTCTCGTGTATAAAGGTTCCTCCCATAAGAAGTTTCGTTTTGCTATTTAAAAAACACATTGGATGTTAATTTAATTGTAAAGATAAGAGTATCCCATTAATAATGGAAAACAATATCAAATAAAAGGCCGCCACTGCTACCCCTGTAGGGGGACCATATTCTTTTGTTAAAATCTTCTAACGCACAGCTGCGGCTGCATGTCAGGAATTCCATCTTTGAGTCAATTGTGGGCCATTGGCTAGACCTTATCTACCCCAAAGAAAAAAATTGTGAAAGTGTTATATCACGAAATTTCTGTTGTTAATTGTTCTCTATTCTTCTAGAAATCACACGGCTAGGATACATTTCACGAGAAAAATTAATGGTAACGATATTACTTCTATGGCACATATCATCGTCTTGTTGAAAACAAAATGTCGACCAAATTAATATCTTGCAATCGCGGCCTTACAAAATGTGCAATGTCATTTGTGGAATGCAGAATTTCAAAGATCGACGATTAATGGAGAAGCATGGGGTTTCCTCAGCACTATGGGCTATAACAGCGATATTCTCAGTTATTGATTCTTCACATCAGTAACTAGTCCCAGAAGATACAATTTTTTGCACCAGTTTCGTGGTTGATGACCGAGAAGTTGCTTCACGACTACTGAAAAATGCTTAAGCTTTGCAAGCTGTGACCATGAAAATTTTGCTATTTTTGCATGTCATATTAATAATTTGAAAGTGTTGTTTTAGCGTACATTGTTAATTTTTTATGGAGTAATTTTTACTTGTCATCTGGCAAGTTGCTAAAGTTTGAGTCATGACAACTATTAAAATATCGAGATATTGAAACACGCAGTATTTGCTAATATTAATATCACAGGAAAAATAGATTTGTTATCAGTAAGGAATAAAAAAAATTTATGTATTCTAAAAGCGTTTCGCTGAAACGAAAATGCAAAAAGTAGATCATCTCGCGCTTACCAGGATACAGTTACGTAGTTACAGTTTCTAACAGGAAAACTAAAATAAATAATAAGATGAACTTTCTGTACCGCAAAGTATAGGTAATAATTTTTTATTTCTTAAATTCTATATTAAACTTTTCAAAGAGAAATCACCAATTCATAGTAAGGATCCAAAATGAATAATAATAGTTCACTATTTATCCTTTATCAAAATATTTTTAGAAATTTATTTTTGATCAGAAGTTTGATATTTTCATATTAAAAATTTATATTATACGCAGTAGGGTTGGCCGATTTGTAAGGAGAAAAATTTGTCGATATTGTGCTATAGATTTTTCGGTAGCTTTCGGCATGAGGAGAAAAAGTTTCACTACGACATAACAAAAAAATTATTTTCGAGGTGCCCAAATTTCAATTCAAATTTAGAATTTTCATTAATAAATAATTCAAAAATAAATTTGACCTTGGAAAGGTTATATTTAAAAAAAATTAAATCAGCCGATTTTTATACTTCGTACTAAAAAAAACCTCAAAAATCAATTTTTTCCGCATGGCAAAAGCTATCGAAAAATCGATGACCCAATATCGATTCCTATAGTTTAAAAAACTAAACAAATTTGTACAAGTTGATACATTTTTGTACATCGATTTTATAAAACATTTTAAAAAAAGATCAAATAATTATAATAATTATTTTAAATTAAACAGGTGTGTTTTATTGAACAAAGATTTTTTTCCGATACTGGAACAAAAAGTTGTGTTGAATTTGCTTTGGTGCCACCAAAAATTCAAAAAGGCACCAAAATTAAAAAAAAACGTACGGCGCACCAAGTAAGGAATTTCTTGCACAAAAAATTTTAAAAAGCACCGAAAATGGTGCGAAACGCGAAACGATGGGTTGTATGGGGATATTTTCGTTATATCTGTGGACACAGCAATTTAAGTGAATTTTTATCATTTTGTTTGCCTTTAAAGAGTTTAGCTAATTTTCTTTTATATGTACAAATTTTCTGTAATAAAATTTATATGCAATTATATTGGAATGAAGATAGATTGTTCTAATACAATATGAAAATACGAATTTCTTATATCATAAGCAAATCTATAATTATTATTATTAATAACTAATTTGTTATTATTATTAAATATATATTTATATATATATATATGTATGTTTATTAAAAATTTATGATATAAATATTAAACATTAAATTATTTATTTACATACACAAAATATTGATGTTATACCATTTAAATCTCCTTCATACTTTTTCTTCACAACAATCACTATTTGAAACCTTTTAATTTCCTTCATTGCAATCTGTTTCATATTTTTTAAATTTGTATATGACTGTTAACAAATATCGTGTAAGTACGGTTCGCCTAACGAGGCCTTAAATGAATTTAATAAATTTTCAAATATCAAGCTGAGTGACCAAGTAGCTGAAATTAATATCTTGAAACATGAAAGTACGTGCTAAAAGTTCTTTGTTACTTATACCAAACTAATAGTTAAATTCTAGTTGTATTTTTAACATTAAACAAATAAATAAACATATAAAATAAATTTAATGTGCACTAAAAGTATACAATTAAAATTAAAATTTAAAAAGGGAATTTTTCAAACTTATAGATATATATAAAAGATAGTCAAAATAGACATGACCCTACAAGAACAGGGACGGTCATTTGAGTAGTAATATGACTGGCATTGTTGGTAGAAATGTCCATCATCACGTAGAACAAATTTTCCATCATTTTCTTAAGGCCACTATGAAAAAAATGAAGGAATCTTTTGTGTACGTGTGATCTTGCATCCCTATCTAACTACCAAATTTCATTGCACATAAAAAATATATCTAAATATTAGTCACATTTGACTAAATAACCTTGATGTACATATCGTTCACCACTGACTAGTCAAACTTTCAGTTGAAATAAAACGTGAATTTTTCAATTCAGTTGTTATATTATAATTATATTAAAATAATATGTACAATAGAGTGTTTAATCACTTTGCAGACTTTATAAATTCAAATTTAAACGTAAAAAGAGATAAAATCAAGGGATAAAATTATATTAAGTTATTAAGCGTTATTAAGCTATATTAAGCTAAAATCTCATAGTACATGTTTGTTCAAATGATAAATTCCTATAAACGTATTAGTATGAAAATTGTGTAGGCATTAGTGTCAGTCATCTATTTCTTGTAGGGGAGCTTATCCCATCTGCAACCCTTAAATAATGAGCATAAAAAAGACGTGAAGTTTATGATTCCAAAATAAGTAGAACAAACCTTATACTGCGAGACCTACCAAGGGGCATCGTGAAATAATCTATTATCGAGGCAGGTTGGTGAAGGTGAGGTGCGCTCGCTTTCTTGCTTAGAAACCAAAATCCTGCGGACGATTATTTGTGGTGCGATATTTTTGAACTTATTTTTCTCTTGTGAATATCATTTTAGATTATTTAGTATTATCCGAAAGCAGAGGTTGAGTTCTTTAACTCATAATAGGCTTCTTCTAACTTTAACTAAAGAAACATTTAATGGACTAACAAGGGTACAATGTGATAATAACAATAACAGTTTATCGCCTATAAAAAAATTGAATACTATATATAAAAATATATATAATCATTTAATAAAACTAAAATTTAACTTTTCCACAAAATACTGCATTTAAGGTGAATTTAACTTAAATGTATATATATAAATACATCTGTAGATGTATTCATATGTTTATAATTATACAAATAAGTATATTTGACATACGATTATTTGACAGCAAACATCCTTTATATCCTGCATGAAGCTTTATACTTTACTGAGTAGATATACGAGTATATTCACACAAGCAAGTGTAATTTTGTTCAATGTCCTTTTAAATACTTTATACATGATTCAGTTTTAAATATTCTAGTGTTAGCCAATATTGTCCATTAGTACAGTGACAAACAAAATGGTTGAAACAACTCATGTCATCGTATATATATATATATATATATATATATATATATATATATATATACAAGTGTTCAATTATAGATTATCTTCAAAAAAGCCCACTGTTCGAGCAGCGTTTTAACATCCGTTTGGCTAGTTTCTGTTTTATAAATTATACTGATCGATTGAACGATCGAAGCTTTCCAAAAATCTATGCTCGCTTGACGTTGACCGTTCGTTAATGTTTTCTCAGCCAATTAATGTGTACCAGTACTTGATATGTTGCCTTCTTCTCGGAAAGGGAAAGTTTTACAAATCTTACAACTCTGCTGTTGCGGTTTGTAGTTTGTTTTGTTTTAGGAGTGTTTCACCGCTTCTGTTATCAATTAAGCACATTATATGTGTATGCTGTGGAGCCATTTTATTAATTATTTTACTTGGTCGACGATTTCCCAACAATGTATTAATTCCTGCAAGTACTGTTCAGTGACTCGTACTACGCTACTTTAACAGTCCAACCACAACAAATACAATGGCACATTAGTGCACATTAGAAACATGTAGCATGTTATGACTTGCGTGAAAATGGGCTCGGTCCCACGTTCTAAGTCATAATTTGTTTTTTAGCCAATAAGCTAACTACTTCAGCCAATAGCACCCAGAAAGGTTTATATATCATCAGAGGTAACAAAAACATAATACAAAAGCTTGGTATAAGGATTTAAGGTAGGTCCAATTTCCTTTTTTCTGACATGTGATCATCTGGTCAAATAGGAGATATGACGTTTAAGCTAAAAATCTTACTGAAAGCAAAGGAATATTTATTCAAATATGTTAGCTGCTACAACAACATTATATTTCTCCTGAATTGTCAACTCAACCAACAAATAAATTATTTCAATAATTTTTTTACTTATGGAAAAGTTTCATACATATTTTTTCTCAACTGTGGGCAAAATTCAACATTTAAGCAGAGATCAGTTGTTGAAGTGAGTATACCCTATTTTTTATACTAGATTACGCCTAGTAGTCGAAATTCGACCGCCAGTTTAAACGTATACCTATTTTTGTTGCATTCATTTAAAGAGAAAAAAACGACCTAATTACTTATTCCTTTCCCCATGGAAAAAACAATAAACGAAATAAAATTGCATACAAACACGCACCCTTTATAAAAAATCTTATTACTCATACACATCTGTATTTAGGTACTCTCAAAAAATCTCCTTGCTTTGCTTATGTTTTTACTTGAACCAATTCGTGTACGTGTGTATTTATAGGATTTGTAGTGGTGACAACTTCATGAGCCTTTTATTCAAAATGTTTAAATATAAAAAAACCTCCTTATCATTCTGGTCAAATAATTGCAGCTGAAAATATGTTGTAGTTTTATATCATTGCAATAATTACAGCGTTGTCAAAAGCAATTGTTTTAATATGCATTGATTTTATTTTTATTAAATATATAGTGGAATCTTAACAGTTCAAAGTTGTTTATATTTAATTGAAAAAAGTTCGGTTTTTAGTGCGTTCGGTCAGACACAAAAAATTATTAAAAAATTGTCATGTCAATGATGGAGTTATAATAAATAGAAACACACATTTTTTTGTTTTATATATTTCATAAAAATTACGTTACTCACTGTATGCCTTTTCAAAATCCAACAATCCCAGCAACCATTTTGATTCGCGAAACGAAATACATTGGAGGCGTACAATTCAATATATTTTTACTAGCTGTGTAGTCAAAATTAAATTAATAACAGTTGTATTATTTATTTTTGTATGCTTCAAAGTGACAAGGCAAAAAACTCAATGTTCTGTCTTCTGTCTTGGGAAGTATCGCTATACCAGAAGGGAAGAAGATGTTACTGTCCTTATTTGTATTTATTCATAAAAGAGATTGAGTACGACGTATTGCTATATTTGTAAATGCTTTTTATGTTGAACATCAAACTAAAATCTACCAACAATAGTATGAACATTGGCAAGATAATTATATTTAATAATTAATTTTACTTTTTACAAGAAATTATTTTATTTGTTATTAATTCAATAACAAGAAATAAATTAAACTAAATATAGGAAAAATATGTCATTTACTGATTTATAGCACATGAAAAATATTATGCACGTAAAATTTAAGTATCGTAGGTGTAAGCGTAATATAAATATATCGTTATAGCTCTGGGATAAATTTATACACAACATGTAAACGCTAGATTTAAATTGAAGAAGAAAACAACAAAATTATTCCAAGGTTTGCACGAGTCTCATAATAAAATTCAGTTAAAAGGCTGGAGAAGCTTGTCTATCATCATATAGTTCAGAGTGAAAAATACGCCTACTGCTATGAAAACCAATACGTTCATAGAGAACGTGTGCGGTTGTTTTATTTCTTCCATGCGCTAACGACACAAAGATGAAAGAACCAAGTTACTTCTCCACGAGTTGTATATTATATTGAAATGACCAGAGCGGAAAAAAGTAAAGACACCTAGTTAATTCTGTTGGATTCAAAGATACCGTCAATGGAAAATAGTTCCATCAACGCCTTAGCCTGTCTCATACCAGCAGAAGCAAGCCAACCCTTTTTGATGTTATTATTTCATTACCCTTTCTTAGTGAGGTAACTAATGACCAACCGACAACAGCTCACGTTCCGATGTGTACTATGGCCTGCTATCCCCAAAATATATTTTTTTTACATATTGATAGCTTCCTTATTGACTCCAAGATAAGCTTAGATCAATTCCCTCCAATGACCTCCACGTCTTAATCGATGTTTGTACGGCTGCATCCATAGAGAATAATAGTCTTTACATTTGCCTTAAATATTGAACTCCAAACAGATTTCAAGCGGCCAAAGATTTATCTCAATAGTTTTTGTTGTCAACATATTCTCTAGATCTACCACATTTGCTTATACCGCTACCCATTTATTCGTCGATGTAGAATTTATTTCGTCTTGACTCATTAATTAAGTCTGTCGAACGTACTGTCATAAGCATAGTTTTCGTTGGTTGGGGGCGACTCTGATTAGAATAAAGTAAAACGAAAGTTAATTATTAATACATTTTTTATTTGTTTACTAAAACCATTTCATATAATAATTTTTCAATATCGATATGGCAAAAACTATTTAATTATATAGATATATCATTATATAGACATATAAAAAGTATACAGATACAGTGATAGACATTCGTTTGACCGCACTTACTTTTTTATTTTTAAGTTGTTTTTTTAAATCTTTATTATAACTGCTACATCTTTTTTTTGTTTTTTACTTATATTATTAAGCGTAGTTTACAAAGCAATAACAATTATTAGTTTAACTGTTATTTTATAGAAAATATGCATTCTTTTGTAAAATTGTTGCTGTTTTTCGTGAGATATCTGTTTGAACGCATTAAGAGAAAATGTTATTTAATTTCTGAATTTCGTCTTGTAAACAAGTGTTTTTATACTAATTTGATATAAATTTTAATTTAAATTAAAAAATTGCTGAATTTTAGCAAACCGGTTAGATATGGGTTCAGGAAAGCGGTTAAATGATACCGAAAAAGATTTAATCGATAACTTAAAGAAAAAAGATTTATCAAATCGAAAAATTGCTGGAATAATGCGTTCTGAAAGAATTAAAAAATTATTTAAAACTTGGCAAAAAGTATGGCATTAAGGCTCCAACTAAGCGATCATTCAAAATTCCGACCCGTAAAAACGGACATATTAGCCATGAAGCAACTCGAAATCGTTTATCCTATCGAGAAATAAAGGACAAACTGGAAAAAAATTAGGTCTAAGCCACGACTAACTAAAATACATAAGGAGAGACGTCTTAGCTTTGCCCAAACACACATGTCATGGACTGATGAATGGGAAAAACTTATTTTTTCAGATAAAATAAAATTTAACTTGGTTGGTCCAGATTGCTACAGTTGTTATTGGCATGATTTGAGCCAACCGAACGTAGGTGATGAAAGCGAAATTTTTGGTGGAGGAAGCATTATGGTTTGGGAAGCATTTTCTTATAACTTCAAGCATCCTATTTATTTTATAACCACCAGAATGAATTCAGAAATGTACCTGCGACTTTTGGAAGATGTCCTTATTGCAAAACTTGACGAAAATTCTTACAATAAGTATATTTTCCAACAGGACGACTCGGCATTACATGTACCGCAAAAAGGTAAGGATTGTAATTGATTGTAACCCAATCGAAAACTTATGGGGAATCCTTGCAGCTAAAGCTTACGAAAAGAAAAGGCAGTTTTTGACTGATAATGAGCTGAAAGAAAAAAATCAAAGAATGTTAGTTGGGTATTGACATTGAAACCCTTCGAAGCCTTGTAAACTCAATGCTAAACAAAAATATTTTCAGTTATTCGAAGTGAAGGTGGTAATATTAAATATTAGTACATAACAACTTTTAATATTTTGTAAAAAGTTTTTGTTTTCTCTTTTTTTTAGTTTTTTATCGATTACGTGTTATGAGTATAAAATATGTTTAAGTTTTGTTTACTCTTTTTAAGCTAATAAATCACTTAATCGTTCTGCTAAAAATAATTAAAGTTTTTTCAGTTTCTCTTAAAATAGAAACAAACATGGTGCGATCAAACGAATGTCTATCACTGCATTGAGTTTTACTATTCTAACAATAGTTTTTAAGAATTTATTATAAACAAGAAAAATTTAAAAAGAACGAATACAAAATGCTTAAGCCAACAGAATTTCTTGACAGGAATCGAACCTGTAACCTCTAGCTTAATGCTCTAAAAGGCACTCAAATATCAAAAAGTCTTTTTGTGAAATGTATATTTTTTCTTTAGTGATATAACGTTATTCTATATGAAACAATTTTTTTTTTAAACAATATAGATATCAATCGGCAAACACTTTAACATATCTTTAGTAAAGTAAATGGTTTTAAGAGTACTTATGCAAGTATGCATCTATGCATGTTACATCTAACCGCTTCCAGAGCGATCAGCCAGACCTGTTGTTTGGCAAAAGTTTGGACACTGACTCGCATGCTACGCTTTGGAAGAGTTGCAGCGATACTATTAGAACGTTGTAACTGTGGTCCATTATAGAAATGCCATCTGCATAATCAAAGTTGGTTAGCACATAATTAAATAGAAGCAAGAACAGGACATATCTTTGACATACTCCAGTTCCGACCGAAGTGTTATTACTTATTTTATTTTTAAATGTGTGCAGGGATATATCAGCCTGTATTGTCTTGGGCTTAATGTAAGAAAACAAAAACTTTGGACGCTCATGGAAACATAAACATATTAACACAAATACCCATTTGAAATCAAGGAAATAGAGTGGATTAAGTTGTGCCATCTTAAGTAAATAAAATCAAATAAATCCTTCTATAAAGGCATACTCATTATCATGTGCTTTCTTGCATGTTTAATAATAAATAACCAAGGCATGAAAATAAATAAAGATACATACGAAGTATACATACATTTATGTTTGTAGGAAAAAATAAATAAAAACAAAACACTGGAAAAGGATTAGTTAAGCTTACTTTAATATATACATTTACTGAATTCCTTAAATGGTATTAAACAAAAATATTTAAAAAAAATCACAAAACAAAGAATTTAATAATTTTTAGTTACAAAGATTGCTCGTTTTCATTACTCGTTGGGAAATACACATATCAGTAATAAATTTAGAATAACGTTCACCTTTATATCTTGGGAAAGTCCATTCTTCTCTATGCCATTTTTCATGATTTACGATCTGTGGTATTTTATTAATAAGTAATGGGCTCTATTAAATAAAGCAAAATAAACCCAAATTTGGGACCATTTCCGGTTTTCACTTTAGATTAATATTTGTCGGAGCCTTATTTTGCAGCTCTTTACTACTATACAAGCTACTTCACTATATCTTATGAATATCAAGCTTTTGTTTCCGCTATAAGTACGCTATAATATACATATGTATGTATGTAATTTGTGAATGTATTTGTAACATCTAATTAATAAACAAATAACTATATAAAGGAATAAAGATGAGAAAATAACTTTCGTAGTGAATGCAAATTTTAGTAATAAGGGAACATCTTCAACATTGCACTTATTTAATTCTTTCAAGTTGACACAACCAAAATAGTGTCTTTGTTAATATTCTCTTACAAGTTAAGTAGACAAATTGTTGTTTGTCACTTTTGTTAAAATGATTGCCTTTTATGGCATTTAAATTAATTACAAACGCTTGACACACACAATGTCACACTGACAGCAACTAGACTGTAACTATTACAACTACAATGATGATGATGATGATAATGATGCTGATGTTTTCGCTAAAATGTCAGCACAAGCAACAAAGACTACAAGGGCCACAACAAATGCAATTATTAAGACATTTTCCATGTTATTTAAATTAATTTTATTTAAACACAAGCAAAATGTTTAATGCTTCAACATTTTATTATACAATGTTAAAAGTGATAGAATGTCTTGACAAATGATGCAAACATTTAAAGGGTCTTCCAATGAGCGGCTTATTTTTGATATGTAAAAGAACGTGCGTTCTTAAGTGAAATCATCGGATTAAACATTAACAATGGAAAACGGCTCACATTTTTTTCATTAAATTTTTAATCACTAACTTCACGGCTTCCATCTTTGAGGTCTTGGAGCGATTTTGGCAGACTTCACGTAGCTCTAAAGAAAAAAGTGTAAAGATGTTAAATCACAAGATTTTCACGCCAACGAGCGATGCTATCGTTGCTTGTGTGGCACGTAGCTCCAACTTGTTGCAAATAAACCACATCAAGTGTTATAAAAATACGTTGTAATATCGTTTGTAGAATGCCCAATTCCAATTCATGGATTTTTTTCAACACTAATATTGGCAGTTGTTCTTGAGCGATAGGCACAAGCTCGATTCTTCATATCACTAAATTCTCCAAACTAATCAAATTTGTTTACCAGTTTCACAGTTGCTGGTCGAGAAGGTGCTTTTGTTTTCTAAACTGTGAACGCAAAATTTTCAACATTTTCGTAGCGAGTTTTAATCATTTCAATGCGCTGCAGAAGCGTTTATCTTTCTAATTTACTTTAACGAAGTAGTTTTCACTTGTCATCTGTCAAGTACTTACAGATTGAGTCATGACAACTATTAAAATGGCGTGATATTGTTAATAAAACATGTTATTGGAACACCCTGTATAAAAGGAAGAATTTATAAACTAATTAATTCGAAATTTTATTTAAACATTAAATGATAACAAAGCTATGATCATCTTACACTGAGTATTTTGTATACCACAAAAATTTAACTTCATAAAGCTGAAGAAATGATTTAATTAAAAATTGTTTTTTTATTAGTTCCATTAAAAAATATATATGACAAGATGAGAAAATTTGGAATTCTTTAATAAATATGTAAATGTCACATACCAGGTTCGAACTGGAGCTATCTTTAGCAGTGGAAATAAGGCACTTACACTCACAAAATATCATTGAAATCGGATATATTATTTTAGAAACTATCGTCTTGACAAGAGTTTCCGAGCTTCCTTCCTTTTGTGATTTTTTTCATTGTTTTATTCAAGTTATTTTACAATATATGTACATATATTACATTAATTTTTTTTATGATAATAAATTGAAAAATTGTTTGTATCTAGTATCTCAGAATTTATATGTTTAATGTAAAAACAATATAACATAAAATCAATTAATTTAAATATAAACATTAATTGGAAACGAGCAACTTTAATACCTCTATATCTATCTATATTATTATATTTTTTGAGATCTTCGAGTATTTTACGGCAGTAATACTTATCCAATTTTGGAAAGATTTATATGTTCTTAAACGGGATTTTACATAGATATGCACAATACTAATTTTATTTAAATCAGTTCGATATTTGAGGAACTATAAGTAGCTAAAAGTTGCTACTAACACATCTACACTTATTACACATGTTCAAATTGAAAAATAAACAAAGTGTGCATGTGTGTTTGTCCAATTTGCTTTTGCATAGAAATTAGACAAATTTTTTAGTTGTTTATTTAGAATGTTTTTTGTTTTTGAATTTTATCGTATTTATTTATGTAGATGTTTAAAATTAATTTCTAGAATGCGGTCGATTGATTTGACCGCTGGATACACTAGTATTTATTAGTAATTGTATTTAAGCTATATCGTGAAATGTTACTGAATGCGGACAAATGAAGGAATTTCCGAATTCTGATAAAGTTGTGTCTAAATCCTCATACCTGAAATTTGTAGAACATTAGAGAATCTTTACAAAAGTGGCGAAGAACAATTTTACAGCAGAAGAAGAACCGACATGAATTTAATAGTGTCCAGCCGAACGCTCCTTTGCAGACCGAACCGAGCACGAGCTTCGATGCATTCTTCAAACCGAAAAAAAAATTGTTATAATTGAATAAAAACAATTTAAATTTTCAAAAATTTTTTAAATTCATGTAAACAAAATTAACTTACTTAAAACCCGTTTTCTTTGACAACCTTTTTACTTTAATATTTTGCTGAGTTTGCTTTTTTGCATATATTTGATGATAAATGTACAAACATCCATAAAAATGTATGCAAAGTATTCTTTCCGAATTCCGAGCATCATCCGAAATTAGGATTTTGCCAAACGCCACACAGTGGATCGGAATGGTTTTTCATTGGCCAAAACTCTGTAACTTTTGAACTAATGAAGATTATTTTTGTAACTCTTTTATTAGTTGATAGATAACATCTTAAGCTTTTATCCAGTTTAAGCTTAGTTTAGCTTTTAAGCAATATAAACAGATATAATAAATTTTACATTGCTGGCATTATCGGTTTGTCAATCTGAAGTTGGTAATTTTTTAATCGCCAAGTCCTGTTTATCTGAAAACAAAAACACTTTTAAATAAATGAAGCCTCAATTTAACGAATTTTTTTGGTTTAATGAACAAGCCTGGCAAATAAGAGGTTTTTTGAACACAAAACTACGATATAAAGTTGGTTTGAAGAAAGCTTGATCTATTAACCATTTTTATGAACACCAAAACGTACTAAATTGATTGAAGATATGATTTATACATTAAAAAAATTTTAAAATAATAAAATTTTAGAATAATAAAATTTTAAAATAATGAAATTTTAATATAATAAAATTTTAAAATAATGAAATTTTAATACAAAAAAATTTTAAAATAATAAAATAAACGGGACATTCCGAAAAAACTCGTCAGTATATTGAACAGTGTCTCGGTTGAGCACTCCATTATGTTGTGCTAGTTTATACAATTTGTATTTAAGTTACGAGGAAAACAACACAATTCAAAATGCACATTGAAAAATTGACTAGAATGATTTAAAAAAAGTAAAATTTAGAGTCGAATAAGCTCTGCGTTGATTTCAATATTTGGGGGATTCAGATGGTTGTCATAAAATTATATGTTTTAAAATAATAAAATGAAAATATATGACAAGGAAGAACAAGTAGTATGTAATTACCTTTCACACTCTCTCAAATTTCTACTGTTTGGATATGACAATCAATGACTTTTCTGTTTGAAGCACAACAACAATTTTTTTTAAATATATTAAGACATTATGACAATATGACTAAATAGGACACCGCTTAAATCCCCCAATTATGTTTCTCAATAATACAACTTTTGAAAAATTCATAAAGAAAATATAAAAATATATTTAATAAACACATATACAATTTTGTTTTGTCAAATATACCAAACGCGTTATCACAGAATATGATAAAATGTTTGTTTAAGGATTCAGCACCATTTTTATTCAAATATGAATATTCCAATAGAACTGTACGCAAATATCGTAATCACGGAAAATTTAACATTTTTTTCTTTGTTGTGTACTTCCGAGGTACAGAAATGTGTGTGCTTCCAATATTAAAAAAACAATAAGTATGAAACAAAGAACATAAAGAGTAAAGATGCTCTTGCACGTACGAGAAGATAAAATTACCTATTGAAATGATTTTACACTTAATCTCAAATTAGAATATCATTTCATAGAATCAATTAATACTCGTATATTATTTGTGGCAACGCTATGCCTGTGTAAACGTGTTTTGTAGCCTACAGCTAATTATTTTAAGAATTGAGAACTAAATCGTTATTGCTTAACTATTTAATTACTATTGGTGCTTAAATTATTCTTTTTTATCATCAAAAATTATATTTTTATTATTCGTGGAAACAAAATTGTGGGGGTTGGTAAATTATCGCATCAAAAAGTATACATACGAACATACATACATACGTATTGATCAAGAAAAGTGTATTTTCATACATACATTATGGCGCCGAAGGTGTATTTCGAATGTGTGATGATGCTATTGGAAAGAAGAGCTGTATCCAGTGCAATGTGTGCGATTTCTGGATTAATCAAACTTGTGCGAATATGACGGATGTTGATCTAGAACTCCTGGGCAAAAACTACATGTTCAAATTTATCTGTACAAACTTTGAAGGCAATATTAATCATATGAGATCCCTTGGTAACGAAATTCGCGCCCTAAATGAGAAACTGGATGACGTAATTGGGTAGGGCTAAGAAGATATTGTATCTATTAAAGAGTTTTTTTCTATAGCCGTTATCGACATTAAGTCTTAAATTGACTCCTTCTCGAGAGAGATGAGAGTGAACTATGCGGGTTGTGACGAGCGGATTAAGTAGGTTGAGGCTGCCACTGATTCATGGATTTCGTCACATGAGGCAGAGGTTGAACCAGTCAAATTCGTGGGTTACCTGCTGGTCTACGGGTCTTGTTGGTGCTGTGGTTGCCGTTGGTGCTGTTTATGAACTAACACATACTAGTCTAGATATAAATCATGTTTGCCATATGGATAACAAACGTCTACTTTTGGTGGCTTTTAATACTGTAATGATTCGTGGTCGTATTATGAGGCAATACTTTAAGACTCGCACACTCAGAAGAGCTGGTTTTGGTACAGACATTTTTAATGGAAACATTGTCGATGTTGTTGGGGCTACCTCCTCTCAAGGAAAGATTTCTAACAGAGTTTACTTGAATGGCCACTTTTCGCCGGTAGCTGGTAAACTTAATGCAGCGTGCAGAAAACTGTATATGGATAAACTGGTGGTGAAGTATAAGATGTTGAACAGCGATAAATTACGTGCTGTTCTGTCTCTAAAGAATGGAAGGGATCTTGAAGTTCGTGATTGTGCCTGAGTGTATTAAAATTCGGAGTGAGAGTGGTGCTAGTTATTCTTATTTCTTCCCTGGATACTAGATATAACGTTTTTTCTCCTTTTTTTCCTCCTGAATTGCTAAGCCCGACTGAATTTAAACTGTTATTTTAAATATATCGTTATACCTAGTATTCAAGGGTTAGTATTATTATTTTTTTCTTTTGCATGGATATTTTTTTCTTATTTATGCATATATCTTTATGAATTTACATTGTCCTAGCGATCCGTATTAAAGTGAAGTTTTTGTTTGATCTCATTTTCTTTTTTTCCTATTTATTAGGCATTAGCTGTAGAAAATTTACGATAATAGTTATGAAATGATATTTTTCGTGTAGTTACTATGTTAGTATTTTTTATATTTTGTGGTTCCCCACCGTAAATTTAAACTAATTAATCTATGACATCATATAACAATAATATTGGTCCGGTTGGTCATTAAAGGTTGCGCACTTGAACTGTAATAGTATTAGGCCCTCGTATAGAGTATGCAAATTTGATGAGGTTAGGAGTGTTCTGTGTGGCTCGTTGTTTGATGTAATCGGGATTAGCGAGACGTGGCTAAAGGAGGAGGTATCGTCGAGTGCAGTTCATATTCCGGGTTGTAGGTTCTGTCGTAATGATCGGGTACATTGCAGACGTGATAATTTTAGGATTGTTTTTAGAGCATCTGAGCCTGACAAGTGTGAATCTCTTTTTCTGGAAGTTCCTTTTTGTAGTATTAAATATTTAATTGGTATCGTTTATTTGCCACCTCCGGCGGACTTTACAGCATTTGAGGATCTCCATTTTGAACTTATTCTAAGTTATACGAATATAATTATAGTGGTCGATTTTAATCTTAACTTATTTGATAGTGGGAAATCTAACTTAATTCCATCGTTTTGCTCTAGATCTAACTTTGCGGTTTGTCATAATTCGAAGCCAAATCATTACGATGTGACTCACTTGTCCACCACTCTACTAGATTTTTTTTTCTCGTTAGGGATCGCTCATCCATTAGTTTCTCTAGTGAAGTACAATGCCCGTCGGTTTCTCTTATTTTCGCTGATTTTGGGATTACTGCAAAATTTAATGAGGTCGTCTTTGTGCACAGGGATTTTAATAGCATTAATTGTGTAGGTCTACTTTCAGCTTTATATGAATTTGATCTGTCTGGTTTTTGGAACTCGTGGGACATTGATGACAAATGTTCCATATTTTCCTCTTTAATTGAAGCTCTCTACTTATTTGTACCAATTAGGAGGGCGGTTCGTCCTTTTGATGACAGTTGGATGAAATCTACAGACATCGTTTATTATACTTATCCTACAGCTGGTAACTGAAAAATATTTCGTAAATATCGCAATAGAGCCAAGTCAGTTGTTAGACGTGAGAAAAGAAAACATTATGCTAGGCTGTTTTGGGGTTTCGATAATAGTGGTATGTGGAAAGTACTTAGGGGTAGCGGGTGTATGTCTTGCTATGAAGATGTGGATGCTGTGAATGAGTTTTTTGCTACTGGTGTAGGGGGTAATCTAGGGGCCCTAGTCAGTTTTGATGATTTCTTTGATAATGCTAGTTCGTTTTCTTTCCACTGCGTGAATGAGGTCGAATTTCTTAAAGCTCTGAACAGAGTCAAATCCCAATCACTGGGCGTTGATGGGATCCCAATACGTTCTATAAAGTTTATTTTCCCTGTAATATCGGATATTATTTTAAGTCTGGTAAATACTATTTTAACGTCTTCTGTATTCCCTAACGCTTGGAAGACTGCGGTTGTGGTTTCCATTCCTCACTCTGTTAAAATTAGGAATCTGAATGGCCTATTCCTATCTTACCTTCGATGTCAAAAGTAGTGGAACACTTGATTAAGAATCAAAGGTTGTCTTACTGTGAGAGGATCATCTCTGATTCGCAATATGCTTTTCGTCGCAATTTAAATACAATTTCTCTATTACTGAACTTGACGGATGGCATTAGAACTAATCAGAACGCTAAGAGACTGTCAGTGCTTGTTTTCCTTGACTTAACTAAGGCTTTTAATTCCATTTCTTACTCCACTATGGTATTAAAGTTAAGAGATAAGTTTGGATTTTCTAGATCAACATGTAAATTAATACTGTCTTTTTTGAGTGGTACATATTAATTTGTGGAATTGAATAAAACTTGTTCGGGCTGCCTTATGTTGGACTCTTGAGTCCCCAGGGATCGGTTTTAGGACCGTTGCGGTTTATTTTGTATATTAATGACCTAACTGATGCTCTGAAAACTAATATATGCCGCCCATTCCTTTTTGCGGATGATATTTTACTGCTTTTTAGTGCGGATCGTGAGTGTGGGTATGTGCTAGAACGTAATGTGAATTTTTGTCTAGAGAGCATTTCTCAAAGGACGTCATCAAACTCACTTGCTACAAGCCCCAATAAAACCAAGGTATGTTTTATAGATCTTCTGAGCGGTTTTTGTCCGGCTTTAATATTAGTGTATTTGGCAATCGTATTGAGCTGGTTAGCGAACATAATTATTAGTATATGGGCCTAGATATTGATCGAAGGTTTTCTTTTAACTTACGTAGGATCTATTCTACAAATATATATTTGCCTTTTAAGGTAAACAGCAAGTTGGATAATTCGCTAATGATGCCTCTTGTTCGTTACGGGTTAGAGGTAGTTTCGGGTACCATCTCAACAAACCTAACGAGAATTAGGCTTATTGTTAACTCCACTGTCAGATATGTTTATAACGTTCGGAGACGTGAACATATCTCAGAATTCGTGCAAAATTTTTGGGGGCCCATTCCGAGAATTTATAAAATACCGAAATTTGCTTTTCTTTTACAAGACATTTAAGGATGGTACTGTCACTGAACTTTGTAACCGCTTCTGTTTTTCTCATTCTACTAGGAACAAACAGATACTGATCACTAGAATATTTTGTGATGCGTTTAAGAGATCTTTTCTTTTAAGGATTGCTCGTTGATGGAATACCCTACCACTTGAACTGAGGTTATTATCGCATTCAAATAACGTTTTTCGCACCAAACTATCTAGATACATTGAAAGCTTCAATTATTAACATATTTCTTTTTTATTTTTTGGGTTTGTTTTTGTTTTTCCTTTTCCTTACTAGTTGCTTCTAACCGGGTCCGGTTGCAAATATTTTATAAATTATTACACATTTATATCGGCTAGGGAGCCAAGCAAATATGTACATATATAAATAAGTAAGAATATTAACGTTTCGAAACGGAAAATTTAAGATAAGTGAATAAAAATTATTGTTTAAGCTACCTTTACTCAGGTATTTTTGGCCTTGGTGTTACACTATGGAATAAATAAATAAAATAAATTATCTCCAAAAATTTTATTCCGTTGTGGGTTGAGCTAGTTTATGTGACGGCATTCTATTGCTGCTTATGCAAATAATTAATATAGTTTGACTTGAAACTTTCTGAAATTAAGATAGGAGAATATATGGAATAAAAAATTTACTAAATGGTAAATAAATAGCATAAAAATACGAATATATTATGTATTTTAAATTATAATTCTTGTCAATTATATTAAATATACCGGATTTTCAATACGAGTTATTATGATTCCAACGCAAGTGGAATCAAGTGCTTCAAAATTATTTTAAAAGATAAACTTTATCATCATTAATTCCTTCAGCGCTATTTGACTAGCAGTGAGCAGTGATGCCAGTTTAGCCTTTTCGACGCTAAATTGATCCTTTTCATGTCTTTTAGCCTTGAAATTTACGTTTTAGCTTCGTGGCCTTTTTTTATATTTAGCGTCAGAAAGGCAACATTTTTATTTTCTACAGAATCTATAAATTCATCTTAAAACATTAAACGATTTAAGAATGCTGAAAAAAAAAATAATTTATTGATTTGGTTAATCTAGTACTTACCGATCTATAGCGTCTTCCAATAAGATGTTTCATTTTGACATGTAAAAAAGTGAGTATTTTTAAGCGAAATCATGAGATGTGTGTTTCAATGTGAAGAGAAGAGTATCCCATTCATAATGGAAAACAATATCAGTCAAATAACTGCCATGGCTACGCCTGCAGAGTCATGTTCTTCTCATGAAAGTTTCCATCGCCAATTTCTGCATTTGCTGCTGAATAACCTCGATAACGCACGAATCCCTCTTTGAGGTCATAAATCGATTGTGGGCCTTTGGCATACGTAGCCCCAAATAAAAAAAGTCTAAAGGTTTAAATCACAAGATCTTGGTGGACAATTGTGATCGCCTCTTCGAGAACTCACACGGTCAGGAAAATTTTCATGTGTCATTTGTGGAATGCTAAATTCCAAAGATCGACGAGAAATGGACAAGCCTGAGATTTCCGCAATACTATGTTGAATACTGAATACTGAATTGAAGTCAAAATAAATATCTCATATTTGTTTCATATGTATTGACATATATGAATTTAAAAATATGTAGATTTTCATTCTTTTTTTTTTGTTTATGTACTTGAAGTGCATTTTTTTAATAGCTTTTAACATATTTTATGCATTGAATGTTAAATTTTTTAGCTTTTATTTTTGAGTGATTTTGATTTTCTCGCCTTTTTAAAAAGCCGATTTAGCCTTTTTTGTTCCACCTTCTGGCAACACTGGTAGTGAGATATTTGGATTATTCAAGAACACTGATGATGGAGATGGTATTGTATTGCGACAACAGCATGTATATTGGAAATGATTAGCGTTATTTTTTCCAGTGTTCCTTAGAATGATGTCAAATCATTTCGTGTTACGAGTGGAAGGCATCAAATATTTGCTAAGACGAAGAAAAAATTTAGCACTGGTAATTTTTTATTCCGTTTTTATCATAGCCCTCTGCCACTTCAATTGTTTCTTTGTGAAAAACTCGGAGTAAATTGTCATTAGTGTCGAGAGTGAAAGTTGAACACCAAAAAATAAAACTAAGCCAACTAATTATTTTTTTTGGTATTTTAAATAGTACATAAATACATACAATTTATAACAAACGCATTTTTTTCTCTTACAACAAAAATTCAAAAGATTTCTTTCATTGGCACTTAATTTAAAAATTATTTTATTTAATTTGCTTCATATGCTTATCCTTTTGATTTTAACAGCAAATAGAAATTAATAACATTTTTACTTGACGCTCTAATAAGTGTTTTGAATTTGTACAATTGTGAGATAAATTATTTGATTTATAAGGTCCAGTTTTTCCTTGTAATTAAATACTTGTAGCCACACTGATGCAAACAAAAATTATATACGCAATATTACTCATGTGTTGTTGACTGTTTATTTATATTTATATCATTTCTTCTAGTTTAAAATGACAGAAACATGCAAATTTATTTTATAAAAAATATTATTTACAACTTTAATGTTTTTTGTTTGATTCAACACTAATGTACAACCTTAGTTACAGAGTAGAATACAAAGTCAGATGATAGAACATATTATTCTAACTTCAACAAAAAACAAAATATGAATTTAGATGTCAATTTCAACATTTTCATAAACGAGATTTCAATAAAAAAAACTATCGATTAATCGCGATCAATGACTTTACCACTCAAGCTTACAAATAACGATGTCAATATTCTGAAAACAATGAATGCATAAAACACAATAAACATTACATGTCTGCTTGGAGTATTAAGTCTTTATTTTGAAGTTGTTTTTGTATTTGTTGTCAAGTATTTTAGTCTTCAGTTTAATGCCGTTTTCTTTTCTAAAAAAAT
The DNA here is from genome assembly GCA_956483585.1 of Gymnocheta viridis. NCBI lineage: Eukaryota > Metazoa > Arthropoda > Insecta > Diptera > Tachinidae > Gymnocheta > Gymnocheta viridis. The sequence goes on from OY101441.1 coordinate 66,239,242, forward strand.
AAAATTCACATTTTTTTTACTTTTTATCAAAAAATTGCTATTTAAACTTTTCTTATAGAAAAATTTTGCATCGTAACTGGTGATACAATAATTTCTAATAAATTTACTTTTTAAATTTTTTAGAAAAGAAAACGACATATCGTAAGTCACGCTCCAAAAATGTGTTCTTACAAGCTCGCACTCAATTTAAAATAAGTCCAAGTTTCGCGAGGATTTGTACCGTTTATCAAATATATGATAAGCGTGAGCTTGACTTCCTAGGTATTCAGATAATAAATTATATGTTCATAGTATAAGCAATTGGGCAACTAATGTAAAATACTGCAGGTTGTACATTTGTATTGAATATTTACCAAGCTTTCGCTAGATAATTTTTATAAAAACCGATAAACAGGGGTTTCGCACGAAACCTTATTTGAAACCGACGATTAAAAAAAACTATTTTTGCAATAACTCGACAACCGGTTTCTCAGAAAGTTTGCGTTTTTTAATACTCTACTAAAATACTTTGATATCTGTCATAATATTGACATACTTAAAAAGAAATAGTTTTCTTCCTTTTAAAAATATTTGATAATTATAAATCGTTATAAAAACAACTGAGTTCAAAGCTGTTACAAATGGGATTTTCAGGATAACTAAAATTTTTTTTGATGTTTCTGAAATTCTTAAGACCGATTTTCAAACTACAAAGAAAGGCCTACAGTATATCACCGCCTTATATATTTTCTAGAAGATCATTATCAGGTGATCTGACGTGGTGCGTAATACCCTACAAAAAATTATTAGTAAAAATATCATGTACTTAAAACTATTCATATCTAGCGTTTTCCATACAAAGGAGAATTTTAATGTTAATACACTTTAAAAGTAAGTCCTGAATTATTTTTATGAACCTGTTGTATTTCATTCAAAATCTCGTGGAAACCGCTGGCTCTGTCCACTTGCCTTTTCAACAGTAATTACAAAATTATTACAGCCGTATGCACAAAAAAATAATTTGGGTTTGAAATGTATCTTAAAGAAAATTTGTCCTAAAATACATTTCAAATACAAACTATTTCCATGAATACGGGTTTATGCTACTTTCTTTTCTAAAAAAAATTAACATTTCTTTTACTCTCTATCAAAAGAATAAGTATTCAAAGTTTTCTTAAAACAAAAATTTTGCCTCGTGAGTGATGATACAATAATTTCTAACAAACACACTATTAAAAAAACGATTATATTGCAAAATTTCAATAAAAAGGGCAAAAAATATCGCACCTTTTTTTAGAAAAGAAAACGCCATTATTGTGTTAAAGAGTTTTTAATAATACCTTTGCTTTGCTGAATAGTTTTAAAATTATAAATAATTTTTTTTTGTGTATTTTATTTAATTTTTCCATATCATATCAAATCGTTTGTATTATTTTATGTTTGTTACTTCAGAACTCATTTGTGAAACGATTCAAAAAATTTTTTGCTTTATTTCGAAGGACTTATTTTGATATTGGTCGAGGTTGTTTTTAATTTAATTTAAAAAATAGTAAAAATTAATGCCATCCTTGTTCAACCCTTATGTGAGTAGCAGTATAGCCGTATACTCATTTCATTTTAAATATGCTTTTGTTACAAAGTTAATTTTAGAACTCCCAAATTCTTATTGATCTTACAATAAAATTTATCTGGATTAATTTGGTTTTTTTTTTGGAAGTAACAGGAAAATTTATATTTTCATCGAAAAATTGTACAATTCATATTTTTATGGGCACTCGAATACTCATATCACTTTGTTAAAAGTGCTTGTTGTCAATCACATAAGGATTAAAAATGCGTTTTTAATTGTTAAAAAGTAGTTCCTGTTTGAACTATTTACGATTTATTCCATAAAAATTTCGAGCACGAAAATAAAATTTGGAGAAAACGAGAGAAGAAGACTCATAATTTTTGTTGTCGAATCAGCCAAAATTTTTCTACATTTCTCGTTTCTCGGATTCGAATTTACTGTTTCATCAATAATGCATTATCTTACTTACAGCTGTGGTTAATAATATAAAAAACGTTGTTTACCATTCTTTATGTAAGTCAAAAGAGCAAAGCATTTAATGCTTGCTCACTTACAAAAAAATTTATCAAAATTATTTGCTGCTGAATATGGTTTCGACTTTTATGGAAGACGGAATAATTTTTTAAATGGCAAATGCATGCACTAAAGACATATTTTTTGTTTGTTTTAGGAGATAAATTTTCGCATCTGACTTTTTACTTTTAGACTGTAAAAAAGTTTTGGAAGTAATTATCTCTTTTCCAGTTGTATTATCGAGGTTCTTAATTTATAATTTTAATATTGTAAATTTTCCTCGTCTTGGAAATATCTTCTATATAATCGTGTTACTACAAATTATTTATCAGATAAACTTGCCATTTGTTATAGGAATTTGTATGTCGTATCTATATTTTTATACAGTTTCAAACAGTTGACGTAAAACTCATGTTAGAAAAAAAATCAATAAATGACATATAAATTATATAAATTCATTGTTTGGAATAGGGTTAAATTATCGTGATTATGATTACGATAATCCGATTTTCTAACATTAAAGTAGTGCCTTTAAAGTTTGATCTTGGAGTACAACAATCCATGAATGGGGACGAGCAAATAGGGTCGAATTTAATGCTCGCAAGACCCAGTGTTGTATGCTTACACACAAATGTACGTACAATCATGCTGCTTCATCTGTAATAATGGGTGGTGTAGATATTGAGGAATCAGAAACTCTTGATGTTCTTGGCATGAAAATTAAATGTGATGTTCGATGGACTGATCATATTTTTCAGGTTTCAAAAGAAGCATTCAAGTGCCTCGGCTTTCTAAGACGGTGTAAGAGATACTTCACTCCATCTGATCTCCTTAATATTTACACCACCTATATCCGACCGAAAATGGAATACAACTCTCATGTATGGGCCGGTGCTTCAAAGTCTATTTTGAAGATACTCGACCGGGTACAGGAGAGGGCGGAGAAGCTCATCGGTGACAGTAGGGTAGCCAACTCTATTGACTCACTGGAGCATCGACGCAATGTGGGATGTATTTCACTGTTTTATCGTTACTACAATGGAATGTGCTCTAATGAAATCAGGGAACTTGTTCCCGAAACCCGCTCATTTGTAAGAACAACACGTTCTTCGTTAAGAGCGCATCCATTTGTGGTTGATATGCCAGTGGATCGCACTACGCTTTACAGAGAAAATTCGTTCTTTAGTCGAACAGTTTGCATGTGGAATAAACTTCCTGCATAGGTCTTTCCTGTTACTTTCAGTGTGGGAAAGTTCAAATCGAACGTCCACAAACACTACTCCCTTTATCCTCCTTCCCATAACCAATTTTCCTAGTTCCGGCACAATGCATTGCATATGTAGGGGTCATCCCCTGAGTGCTGGTCCAAGTTAAAAAAAAAAAACAACTACTTTAAGAAAATAGTATCAGCTTTAAAAACATCCCCCACTAATATCCTCTGAAAACACAAAAAAACTAAATTTAAAAAAAAATATTTATATGCTCAAGTGCCAACCTTCTGGCTTTATTAGTCAATTAAAATATAAAGTTTGTGTAGTTTTGAATACTTTATATATTAATTCTCAAATAAATTTCTCGTTTTCCTTTTTTCTTGACTAATAAGGCTAGAACGGTAACATTTCGGCATGCGCTACAATTTGCAAGTATTAAATTGCTCAAAAATATTTATTGAAAATTTCAAGGGAAGGATTAATTTTTGAAAGTGTATTGACTATTTAATGCGAAACTAATACTGACAATCTAGGACGAAAAGTAAGACTTAAACTAGAAAAGAAAGAAAACGAAATTTTAACATTATGAGGAGAATTTTTCTCAATAAATTATCATTGAATTTATGCCAGTTTAGGGTTTGATGCAAATTAACTTGGAAAAGCGTTAAGGTGAAGTGTAGTATAAGTTTAAGATATACAAAATCAGTTTTAAGTGAAATGGTAATAGTTTTGTTTGCGCTCTTCCTCATTGATAAAGTTTGATTAAAACGATTGGGAAAGTTTATGTCTTTGCATGAAGAGCTTGCCAAATGTTTGGCATTTTTCATACAGTGCTGTGACAGCCGGATTAAAAAATTAATATCTGAAAGCTCAGATTGACTCCACAAAGTAAGTAGTTTAAATTTTATATCATACGATTCAAGTGTAATTTGTACTCTAAAACAGTTTAATATGGACACTGGAATCGAGAACTCAAAAATATTATATCTGACAAGTTAGAGCGCAAGGCAAAAATGACTATGCACATGGGTTCGAGGTCAGTTTGAGGCAAGCCATAACATCCAGCATTAGTGTGCAATTGTGTTCGTTATTGTTGAACTGTTTAAGTGTCACAGGCAGTGCACTATTCACTGAACAGTACCGGCAGCAGTTGATACTAGTGTATGAAATGTACGTTACAGCGCCTTCCTTCGTCATTATTGTAGAAAAATCGCCGGCGAAGTATAATAAAATGGCTACACAGCTTAAACAAATTTAATGCGTCTACTTGACAGTAGAGGCGCTGCAACACTGCTCTAAAAAACTAACATAAAGCGCAATATCAGAGTGGTTAAACAATTAAACTTTAGATTTTCACCATCTGTCCTCTCTCACTATGCCTTTCCTATAGAAGGTAACACACCTACTGGTTGGTAGTCATATTAATTGCCTGAGTGTTACTTCTCTTTATAAAAAAATTATATTAGTAGATTTTAGTAGTGAATTGAATAAGAATTTTTCTGTACATCTTTCGTTGTCTTTGCTTTGCAAAAGAGCACCTGAAGCCATGAAATAATTATTTCCATTTCATTTGATATCCTAATCAACAGGAAATTGTCGTAACTGTTCAAGAGATTAAAGCAGATTAATAAAAAAAATTAAGGAAGATGGAAAATGTGTTTGAGAATTAACAAAAGCATGAGATGATTTTTTACTTCTTTGACTTTACAATTTTTATTGAAAATGTACAAATTGTGAATTCATTAAAACAAAATAAAATATTTGGAAAATATTTTCGAAAAACTATTCTTAGTGGTTTCATTTTATCTTTCAACCAAGATAAAAAAATATTTCTTAGTTGGTAGTTTCCTATTCTGTTACTCGGTGGTTGTATTCTTACCAGAGACCTAACTGTCATAAGAGATATAAGTACGCGTAGATTAATAACTTTTAAGCACAGATAAAAAATATATTCGTATTGCAGTAACTGATATTCATGAAAATTATATATTTCCGTGTACCAATAACATTTATAAATTTGGCAATTTCAGTTTCTACACACATATAAATAATTTTAAAGTTGCCAATAAAAAATAGTGATGTGATTTTTATGAAATAAACATATAAGCTGTGTTCATTTACTTAAAATTTGTACAAATTTGTAACAATTGTTACTAGAAAGCGTTCATTAACCGAAAAAATTTGCAACGAGAGAGCGTCGAAAGAGCGTAAAAAATTGAGAGACAGAAAAATTCTTGCAATTTTTATAAGTAAAATTTTTACTTGTGTGTACAATAGTGTGTTTTTAAAAATTCAAATTTAAATGTGAAAATAAATAAAATGCATTCCAATTTAGTGCTATGAGGACAAAATCCATGACTTGAGCACCACCATGCGATTTAAATTTAGTGGGTTTTTTTAAAAGGTCAAAAATTTTGTCACCAACTTGTTTGCTTTGCTTTTGTTTTTATCTTAAAAAATTCATTTGTGTAGTTGAAGTAATAGTTTCAGTAAGTAACGAAAGCACATATTGAGGATGAACTCTAATTTTCTTGCCAAAATGAAATCTGAATCAACATTGATATTGCTATCCTTGCGATCAGAGCTATCTTTACTTTCGCCCGCCTGATCATTGCTTATATTATCCTCCTCATTGCTTATATTATTATCCTCGCCATCTTCAACTGAAAAATTAATAACTGGTATTTAAAGTGCTGCGGTGGAAAAAAAATATTATATAATTAAATATGTACTTATCTTTTTGCTGGAAATAAAAATTTCACAAAATTGTAGCTTCGAGACTTTTTTATAAAAGTTTTGAGTATTTTAAACTCTTACTGCCATAATCCGAAAATATGTGAAAAATGCAACATAATTGGTCAACGTTGATGGATGTTTTTACCATCAATGACAGTCAAATATTAAATTCCTATAAATGTATTATTATGAAAATTGTGAACGTATTAGTTTCGGCTATCCATTTCTTGTTGGGTATTAAAGAAGTATAGTCAATAAAATGCTCTTTTTTAAATACTTAATCAAATATGTATTGAAAATTCTGCTCATTTTAAATAATTTCATGTGAATCATGATCAAATAATACAGGTGTGTTTAATAATCCAAGTGATTTTTTGTTGCGTTGTGTTTTTTAATGTTGCAAGATGTCTGTGCTAGAGATGGGATCGTGAGTGACTTGTTACACACGCTCATGCAATCTCACGATAAAAAAATTTTACTCATACACGACCTAATATTTTTGGCTCCCGTTCATACACGATCACGTGAGTGGAAAAAAAGTTATTCATAATAATGAAAATTCAACCTTACGAAGTACTCACGAAAAAAAATTTTAAATTATAAAAAAAATTATTATTATTACTGATCCTTTGTGCTTGTCTCTTGAATAAATTGTTTCAATAATACTTTTTTAATAAAAATATTTCAAACAAAAAATTAATTTGAATTAAGAAACAAATGTGTAAAGTCAAATTTGTACTTGATGCAAACAATTCTTTTCAACACAAACCAAAAACAGTTCAACTAATTACGCGCAAACATTAATATTTAAAACTATGTCAACCATCAAACTCCATGTTTACGTTGTCACAGTTGGTTGAATTAAGAAATTCAACTACAAAAGACAAAAACCAAGTAAACATACATAAATGAAAAACTGAAATGAAATACGGAGTATTCAATCATCAGATATGCTAAATCTATACCAACCGAAGTTGATTTAACTTGTAGAATTGAATAGAAGCAATTTTCGTATTCTAACTTGTTATATAATGCGATTAAATAGTTGATATTCCTAGTCAATAGTATCCACCGTCAAAAGTGGTAAAATCGAACAAAGAACGCTGATGAGATGGTGTAGCGACCTCGAAATCAGTACTGATCCGTTCTGCTAGTCTGATGAATAAATTGTTTCAAATAAAATAGTACTCTCTTAATAAAAATATAATGAATTTATCTAAATATAATTTCTTAAATTAAGAAGATATGAGTAAACTCAGATTTGAACTTAAGCCAAAAATTTTCATTTCAATATAAATTTTTCAAAATGTTTTTCAAGCATAGCGACTAATTTCGGTCCTCGGATTTGTGATACCGACCTAATACCGTGTTACTCCTCCGGTTTATTTAGTACTTTCGAACCTATTTGACTTTTACGCGTGCAACAATTGCATATAACATATATAACATAGCGAAAGAATTTTAAAAGAGTACAACATTTGTCTTTAAATAAGCTTTTACAGTTCTCGCGTATATATCCAGGTGATAAGCAATTTCGATGTTTAATTAAGAATGATTTGCAACATATCTCCGTACCATGTAATAGTTACCAAATGAAATAATTTTCCAACCAAAATGGAAAAAGGGCCACTGGAAAATTGCAACTTAAAATTTATTTTTAGTTTGAGAAACACTATAATTTAGGAAAATACATATTTTTAAATATTCGAAGTCTTGAAGATCAATGTAGTTTAACATTTTTAAAAATTTCAAGTTTTGAAGAAGATCAATATAGTTTAACATTAAGGTCATAATTAAATATTTACTCTCAACTGAATATCAATATGATTTTAAACTTTAATCTCAAACCTTTATCTTGATGTGAAAAGGGATTAAGAATAACGTTTGGTATCAGATAAAACCATTGTGGTTGTTTCGATAATATAATATAAACGCATAATAAAGAACAAATTACAAAGATTTTAATTTAGTACTGTGGAGGTAAAAAAAGTACTATTTAAAATATGTTTTGTACCGAAGAAAAATTTAATTTTCCATAACTAACATACAAAATACAATTTCTTTATGTTTTAGTCAGCTGTTTGTGACTTCTTAATTTCTTGTTGTTTTTTTATTGTTGAATTATTGTAGTTATAAACAGACCTGTATTATTAGATCATGATGTGAATCAAAATTAATTTTGCTGTCACTTTCATAATTTTTGTTTTCTGTAATGACTGCTTATATATAGGATTATATTTAAAACAAAAGTGAAAAATGTATATATAAAATAATGTATACTTTCAAGTTCCCGAGAATATAAGTGTCTTTTTTTGAATCCTCAAACCCGATTTGTAACTGATCTTTTGGAAATAAAAGTTATGAGCAACGAAAGCATATATTTAAATAACAGACATTATTAAGATTTTCGAATTCGACAAGTTGTACCATTAAAAAAACACGTAACACTATGATTTAACCAAGCTTTAACAAGCTGCCAAAATCGAAGACAAAATTTAGAAAACTATAATAAAAGTCAGTAACTATGATTTAGCAACTTAAAGAACGTTTATAAAAAAAATTATAGCCAACGGAAAAATGTATCCTGGCTTAGATTTATCCCCCAGGAGACTTTTGAATTTGTGTTAAAAGTCATGCTTTCAATTTCGTACTATTTAATTGATAACTAGCAATATTATAATCGCCGAGAACGTGCCTTGTTATTTCAAAATGAGAAATAAATCCCAAGCGTCAACCTTAATTTAAAATCACTTTAGATAAACACATTTCACAAACACGAATTTAATTGTTAATTTAAATTTTCACCCAACTTAGACCCCCATTAACATGCAGAGTGGTGTGGATGCAGTTAACTAATTAAGTGGATATAAATAATTCATAGGAATTTGGTTAAGAAAAAGGTGTTAACAACAAAAACACTTTAACAATGTTATACTTTGCAAACTTCAGAAATGCCGATGCTTAATTGACTTGTGTTGAATTATTAATTTAAATACGTTTAGTAAAATAACGTTAAGAAAAGTTTATTCAATTAGTTACATACAAAACAATATTTTACTTCAACAAAAGGATTCGTATTGCTGGCAGTAAAGAGTATAATGAAAATTCTGTTGAGAATAATACTTTTTTTTCATAAAAATTAATTTATTTAACCACAAAATTAGCTAAGTTGTCCGATTAACCAGCTTACCTTTTAATAGACCAATCAAAAACTTTGATGGCAAAACAATGAGATAAAGTTCTAATAAGCATATGAAGTACTTTATTTTTAATAATTCTTCTTTAGAATTTAATCTCATTACTTTAACATGACGATGTCATGGGAGGTAAGTAAAGGGTGTCCTAAAATTAGCGTAAGATTTGAATTAAATAGAAAATATGGTTTTATTTTTTTCATCATTTTTGAGATATTTTTTGCAATTAAATAAAAGTAAGTTGTTCTACCGTATAACGCTGCATTTTGTAAGCGTTAAACTGTAAGATGTCAAATGTTTTGAAGCTTACTAAGACTTTGCTGCACAAATGGCTTAAAATTTAATTCTTGCGATAATTTTGGACATCTTCGTTTACAAAAAAACGACTTAAAGATTACAATATTTAGAATTCATTGAATGCACAAAACATAATACTTGGCGTATTAAACTCGTGCTTTTGAAGTTACTGTTGCATTTAATATCAAGTGTCTGAGTCACTGTTCTATTGCACAATTATTTTATTAAGCACAAAAAACTTTTGTTTTCAAGGGTGCAAGCACAATTAAAAAAACACGTTTCTTTTCAAAGTATAATCGGAGACTTAATACAAAGTAATGCAGACGATATGTAGTTTCTGTTGAAGGGTATGTTGTTCTTCCTTAAAGTCATTCCATCGAAGGCCACATTCGTGTTTATAACTCATTACTTTGACATCAAACATTCTGGTGAGTTACTGCTCGTTTTTAAACTACAAAACCGACTAAACTATACAGCAACTATACAGATACAGTTACACCCTATACAACATGTAGAAGTTTTTCTTGAAACATACGTCAACCGATAATTACGCAAACAAGTAATAAAAGCACTTAAGATGAAATAATTTATTGTTATAAAAAACAATAGACATTTTTTTCATAGAAAATAATGAACAAAACACGTATTAAATAGCAAATATTTTTATGTTTTATGTTTTATGCATTAACGGATACATTACTAAGGATTATAAAGATAGACGGATCCTTATTTTAGCAAATATTTTCACACGTAAATTCTTTGTAGACAAGAAATGAAAAACAAATTGCCACAATATATTCAATATGTGTGACGGTAATGGTTATTCAATGTAAAACAGAAAAAAACGAATAGATATGAAATACTTAGAAAGATAACGACATGTACACCCAACTCTCGACTTACATGTATTATCGTAATATTTTTAAAAATTTAAGCAAATTCAAATACACAATTTATCATCATCAGTACAAAAATATATATGATAATATATTTGATAATAAAAATATATAACAGCTTAAGAGCATGGGATGATAATACATGCTAAATACTTCACAATAAATTTTTTGTGTTTTAGGCGAATCATATGAGGCTCATACCAGTTAAAACTATGAATTGAAAGTAATGAGTAATCGATCCCCATAGGTTATGAACTTGTTTCCTCGTCGATTCTTTCCCACAGCCTAGGTGTTTCTGCAGGGAAGGAAGATAAACGGCTTCGCAGCTTGTATTTGTTTAAAATTTCGATATCATTGGAGACAAGTACACTTTGGACTAAAAATAACTTCTTGAAAATGCCAGTGCTTAGAAGTCGTTGAATACATAGAACACAATAAAAGTTAAAGACTGTTATCAGTATTGAGCTTGTGCTTTTTTAAGGAATCGTTGTGGCTTATTTCAAGTGATTTATTCACTGGTCGGTCTATTGCACAACTATTTTATTACGCAATAAAAACTTTTCTTCACGTACCCATATAAGATATAGTTAGAAAAGAAATACGACGCAAATTTGTAGAAAAAATTTAAAATCGGAAAAAGTCTACGAAAATGTTTGTAAGCAGCTAAAAAAAAGTAAAAACCATCTCCCGGAAATATCACATAAACATTACTAACTTCATAAACTTGAAAATAATGTTTGATATTCGTTGAAATGAATGGGGTTATCCAGAATTATTTATGGCTCATTCATGTTCTGCGAAATGAACTTCATAACTTTTGCAAACGCTAAAGGTAAATTAAGTGTGCATGTTTGAGCAGTATGGTTATAATTTTGATTGAGTAACTATAATATTTATGGAATAATATGTGATCAATCTTCATAATTATGCATGAGGAAAAAAATTTGTAGACTCCAGAATGTGGATTGGCTTCTAATAGCAAACATTACTTTACCGTAAAAAACGTTGAACGTCTGTGAATATTCGCTTTTAGTTATTAAAAATATGGATGCAAAAATTGAACGCTAATTAAAATTTTAAGAGAACTTATTTCATAATCGACTAAGAAGTCGCCGAAGTCTATTATTCAGTTAGTTATTTTAACCGCTCGCTGTATTACTAAAATAAAAAAGTTATAAGACAACATGAGTAGTTATACGAACAGTTCATTGTAGACCTTCTTTGGAATAAAACAAAATTCTGCATCAATGGGTACTTTTGTCTTTTAATTTATTGTTATAGAAGATTAATTTTGAATACTAAACCATTTATATTATTTTGACAACAGAATCACACATTGAAAAAATTAATTATTAAAATAGTGGTTTGTCTTAAATTATTTATATCGTTGGTTTAATATAGAAAGGACGTATCTCGATTTTTTTACTAAGCGCCGTTTTCAATCTTTTCTGATATTACAATTCCAAATAGACAAGAAAAGCTTAGAATCGCAATTTAAAAAAAATCAAGATACGTCCTTTCTATATTAATAGCCTGTTTATATAATCCATGTGAAGTTTCAGACGAGCAAATGGTAACCAGACGAGTACGTAAGAAAATGAGTTTTTTTAAATTACTCGTCTATCTTACGTTCTATTACGTTGGTATTTTGCGTTGAAAGTTGTATATTTTCTTAATTTTTTTCATACAAAATCATCACTTTTGAAACAAGAAATTGGAACCCTCAAATAAAAACAAAGACTTCTGTTTACAAAAAAATAGTTTGGAAAAATATAAAATAAAAAGACAAGTTTGATTTATGAATTAAATAAATTAAACAAATATGTTTCCATCAGTGGCAAATTATTTTAGTGATTCAAGTGATTGTAGTGGGAGTTCTGTTGACGACACAGGTATATGTCGCAGAAATGTTCGTGATGCCTTAAATGTATTTGATTTTCCGGAGGAGCGGTAAGTTTTTCAAAAAGTTTACGATAACATTTCAGAATTGTTAAATTTTTAGTTTTATTGTCGCATTTCGCGTCAACAAAGAAATTATTTCAATGTTGCTTGCAGAAATAAAGCCTAGGCTAATTATTGTATACCGAAGTACACATATTCCAGCGCCCACAAAACTTGTGACACTGTTGTCGTTTGAAGCATGTGGTGGCTACCAAGCATCGATTGGAAACGAGTGCATCTCATCCGTGAGTAAGTCCATGGTATGTAAAATCATCAGCGAACTACTCAACATATTCGAGACATTCATAGGACTAAAATGGATAAACCTGGAAAAATGCCTAGAGGAGGAAAACAAAACTGAAGAATTTTTTTACAGAGCTGCTGGTATAAAAGGCGTGGTAGGTTGTGTAGATGGCACACATGTGCGAATAAAGGCGCCAGGAAGGGAAATAAATCATTTATATTATAATCGCAAAGGTTATTATAGTATTAATGTCATGCTTGTGAGTACATACTATATCTATTAATGTTTATTTTCTATTGGTTTTATTAGATTTGTGATCAAGATATGATCACCAGATATGTGGATGCAAGACACCCAGGTGCCAACCATGATGCATTTATGTGGAATCAGAGTGCTGCAGATCACTACTTTAAAACCAACTATATCAATGGAAAAAGGAACACTTTCCTCCTTGGTAAGTTTCTTTTAATTGTGTAAACACTTGTGACCACCACTAAAACAGTTTTTAATGAGTCCGTACAGAAGTCCAACGGAAATGCGTGAGAAACAGTTTAACGAAAGACTTTGTAAAATCAGAAATGTAATCGAAAGGTGCAACGACGTTTTGAAAACCCGTTTTAGATGCATTGTTGGCTCTAGGGGCTTACATTATGCCCCCGAAAAGGCATCACAAATTATTAAAACATTTTGCGCACTACACAATATATGTATTTTTTACAAAAATAGTTGGGAGCCGAATGAAACCTTTGAGCCTTCCAATATAGCTGAAATATAGCCAAATCGATTAGAGATGAACTTTCCCGCGATTTAAATTAAAATTCAACTGCTGCTTTAAATATTTTCGGCTTGAATTTTTGCTGCTTCAGCGTGTGTGTTTGCTGCTCCTTCGCTCTTTATGCATGCTAGGAGTTGCTTATTCATAATATCTAATGTTCTTTGTTGTATCTCCATTTGTTGATGTAAAAGTTTTTGTTTATCCGAGTTGCTTTTAATGTGTTTTCTTTTTAAATTTTTTTAAATGATCCTGTTAATTCTGGTGTTGATAATACTATTTGTTCTGATGGTAATAAAATTGAGTTTGATGAGTTTTCCAGTGTAATTACACTTGAAATGTTTGAAGTAAATATGTCTGTCGTGAGGTGGTATTGCGTTTTTTATGTAATGTTTCCTTTGAAGCTGTTGGCGTTACAATAGCGACTTTGCCATGACTTCTAGATAGTGTTATTTCAGAAAGTTTTTGGACAGATGGTAAACCCAAAATTTTTCAACTCGGGGCCGCTGCAGATGAAAGGTGGCATATTTTATCTATTTTCTGTTCCAATTCTGTTAAATTATTCACTAAACATGGTCCGCCACCAGTTCCGTGTAGGCTTTTGTTGTTATCGCTTATTTGTTTTTAAGCCGACACTTTTGGTCATGCCATATCTACAATAACAAAATTTATGTATACATACACACATATATATTATTCATATCGTTAATCAAGCGGGTTAAAGCTATTATTAAATACCTTTTTCCACTCCTGCCCATTTCTAATAGGTGGCCCAAAAGCATTCACTTTTTCTGCAGCACTATCCCACGTCTGCTCTACACTTTATTGCTTCCAAATGAAGGGCTGCCGGTCGCAAGTTGTGGAAATTCTTCCATTAGGTCAACCAATTTCTGGAATTGCATATAAGTTGTTTTTTTGACACTACAAATTTATTTCGATATTTATATTAGTTAAATACTCTTCAAATACCTTAAAGTATGTGTACTTACAATTTTAATTGTTTGAGTTCATGTCTTTAAGTGTTTATTCGAATATTATTACTTTTGAGTAAATGGATCTTACGTGCGCGACTGCTTTTTTCTGATTGTCCATGTTTGACATTAATGACATTTGTAAATGTGTTACAAAAACCACAAAATGTTGTCAACAGCGGCAGTTCTTACGTTTTTACTCAACAAAAGCCGACACATGCCATAGAAAAATTTGAGTGACACGGATAAGCCAACGATATGTTCGTTATTATATTATTTGATTTTGCAATTACTTTTCTTAGATTTCTAAAAATAAGATCTGTTCATATGAATTTATTTATTTGTTATATTGAATCATTCAACTTCACTAACTCTACAATTTTTTAAGAAATTAAAAAATTTAAACATTTTGTTTTATCGACTGAAAATATTAAAGAAAATAAGAATAAAAAACCTAACGATAGAATTTTTTATATAATACTTTGATTTATTGTATAAATATGTTTATTTGAAATATGTGTAATTTGAACTATTTAATGCTTATAATATTTAAGTTTATTATTTCTGTTATATTTCCAATTTCGGTTAAGATTTATTTGAATTTATGATTTACATTACAATAAAATAATTTTTTTTGGGATTTGGGAGCAGTTAACAAACGGAAGAGCTCAGGTAAGCTTTTCTTCATACTTCTAGTATAACATGCATACAAAATAATAAAAATTTTTTAATATATTAATTTGAAAAAACAGCACGTTGTAAATTAAAATTATCTGTAAAAATTCCAAATAAAAAAATTTTAGGATGATAATTTCATTTTTGCTATATTTAGTGTTACTGTAAATAGATTTGAGAGTTCAATTCAAAATAATAGAATTAACATTAAATAAAGCGTAAACGAACAACGCTTTTTTATCCTTGGAAGCATTCTTTGATTGAATAAGACCAGAAGGAATTGTAAAATAAAAGTCAAAGTAAAAAAGCATAGAATAAATTTCCTAATGAACAAGATACAATCATTTTAATGTTTTTTTTCAATTGAAACTATTTCCTGCTTGCATTAATGTCATTAGATATTTACAGAAAATTTCAAAAAAAATATAAAATAAAAAATAAAAATATATAAAAAATTGCTCTTGAAATTCAAAATGTCAACAAGTAGCGCATGATACTATTTAGCGTCCTGGCAAATATGTTGAAGACCTTTTACAGTGATAAAACAATAAAGTAGCGATCTGTCTTATCCTAGTATTCACACACAATTAAGTTTGTAAGTCTAATACAAATCTAAGAAAAACAAAAAATACATATGTACATATATGCCGTATGTAACCACAAATCAGTGTGAAAAACTTAAGTCGACGGCTATATTAGTAAAACGTTTTGTACTAGTATTAACATTCTCTACACCATTATCCTTTTCAGCAAGCGATGATTCGATTGTGTGGGTGGGTTTCGGTCTCAATATTTTCGCTTCTATTTGACCAAAAAAAGAACTAATCGTGTTAACAAATAGTGAAGTGGGCATATTTTAATTGAAAAATTTATAAATTTTAATGTTTCAAACCAACTGAAGTCGTTAGACGCAATAAAAAGGCGCTTTAGCTAAAAATTTTACCGATATGCAAGTTTAAACACTCCAGGTTTAAGGATTGATCTCCAAGATGCAAGCGTTTCAATAAGTTTTTCCGCTTCCAAAATTCGATCAGCAATATCGTTGTTGTCCCATATTAATTTACCGATAGAAATATGTTTTAGCGTTATCTAAATTTTTTCATTTATAAACGCATTATTAGTATATACTCGTATAGCAAAAACAAGTTATCAGGTACATTTGTATAATTATAGCGAAAAACCCAGTCTTGTCTTAAAACTTATTTATAACAAACAAATGTATACATTCGGGCTAAAGTCGGACTGCAACAATTAACTATATAATTATAGGTACAGTATAAACTGTGTATGGATGTAGTAAAAACACTTAAAAATAGTACACTTTAGCTGAACTTCACACGAGATGCCTGTTTTGTGACCGTTTTATTTAGTATCTTAAATCATAAATGTACATGTTTTATATACCTGTATTTTTATATTTTGTATGAATTTAGATCAGTTTTAAAAATCAATAAGTCATTTGACTGAAAAACTTAAAAAATAGCCATTCCCATTTTCTTCTCATAAAATTTTTTAGATTTGAAAATTCATAAAAAAATATCCATTTGATTTTTTTAACATAAGTGAACTGCAATGTTTTTTAATAAATAGTAAAGAAATAAAAATTAAAAAATAAAATTTAGTACAATTTGCATGCAGGTATATTAAATGCTTCTGAAAAGTTGACTATTTTTATTAAATCTGCTGTCCTCGA
Source organism: Gymnocheta viridis (assembly GCA_956483585.1). Lineage (NCBI taxonomy): Eukaryota > Metazoa > Arthropoda > Insecta > Diptera > Tachinidae > Gymnocheta > Gymnocheta viridis. The sequence continues at coordinate 66,255,934 of OY101441.1, forward strand.
TACATTTTTGACGGGGCGGGTAACAATAAAAAGTCAAATTCATTAAATTAAATATATATAATATAATTTAAAAAAATTAAAACTAGATGAGCGTTATTGTTTCTTAAACGATTTATTTTGAATTTCGTTAAAAAATTCTCCATATTCGTCCAATGCTGGATATATCGAGCATGCTATAATCGGCTTAAAATTTCTACTGCAGTCTTTTTTGAAGTATAATCTTTTGATACATTGAAAAAGAAAAATTTTGGTTTTGAAAAACGTCGAACAATCAAGCTCTATTTTTGTCAAAATTTAGCCATTTTTTAATCTCATTTCAAAAAATTGATTTTGATTTTTTTCACCACTACATGAATTGGGATCAATTAAAAATTATTTTGCATATTATTACAGATTGTATTGAGAATCATATAATATTTTTTTTAATTTTATCTTTGCTTTTACCGGAGATATTGACAAAATTGCGAGCAAAGTCAAGGCGAAATGTCAAATTTTCAAAATTGAAAGCCAAATATCTTTGAAAATTTTGAAAAACTTTTTGTGAAACAAAATGTATTTTCTTTATCTCTTGAAAAGCTTTACAAGAGGCATAAATTTGGTAAGGCCAAATAATATTTGTAAAAGCTATGAAGGCAACAAAGTTTTACGTGCCCGAGGTATTCAATTTTGACACCCTGTAGCCCACTGCATGTTTCAACAGGGTGCTTCAAATTAAAAAATTCTTAAAGCACAGATTCTCTTTTATGATTCCTTCATACATTGTTTAGTAATCGGATCGCAAGTTTCAAAGATATAGATTTATTACCCTTTTTTTCTAATTGGCGCCACTGTGCGTTGATACACAATGTGTTATATGTACTATGAACTGATGTGGTAAAAAACTGCAAACGATTCAAACATTTTAAGTGAGGCAAATACCATGGGATCAGTTACTTGAAAACTACTACTCCACTGAAATAGAAATTACTGAAATAATTCTATATACGCATACATATACTATACTCGGTAAATTTAAAGCTTTATTTAATGTAAATGGTGACTCTTTTTGCTACTATACTTTTAAATAATTTTAAAGTTTAAATCATGTTATTAAAGTTCAAAATATTTGTATTATATTAGGAATCTCCAACACATATTTCGTAAAATACAAACAATCTAACAAATTTCACTTATCATTGCTACTAAGGTGAAGCATTGCACGTATTGCACGTTTCTCTATTTTAGGCTATCATTTATTCCTTGTTCTTACCACTTGCACTTATTTCCTTCAGGTGTATGAGAAACAGAACCTATTAGTATAACCCACTCAGCATTTTAATAAAATATTAATCACATTCGAGACTTATATGACACGCAATTAGAAATATTAATAATAATGTCTCTCTCTTCTTATTAGTTTCGACGCATTTTCCAGTACTTTCAGGTGGTTTTTGGTCGTTTTCTATTTCTATTTTCTATCTACACGTAGGCGTTCAAGTAGAATCTAGATGATTCCTTTTTGAAAGTACCACTATACTCGTCGTTGTCAACCTATGTCTAACCGTATCTAAGTACTCGGATACGGTGATTCGTACTAGATCCAACACGTCGCCTTGAGATATCTGGTAACGTCACGCAGCCCAATCTCTGTTAAATCTGAAAAGTCGTCTAGTACATGACTGCCTAAAAACTTGTGTCTCGAGAGATGCAAAGCTGGACATTTGCAAAGAAAGTGGAAGATTGTCTCTTCTTCATGTCTTCATAATTGTGGCAAATTGTTGAATTTTACATTTCTTATACAGGTTGCAATTGCTTATTACATTGGGCAATCATATTTTCAATATATACCGCAGACAACGGCTTGTGATGCTTTGAATCTGAGAGTTAAGGGCATTTGTTGTCAGCCATAACTCACAGCTATAAAGCAGTACTGACATTATTATATTGTAGATTTCCTGTGTTTTGTAACTGGAAGAATGCGTCATTTGCCTTCTCGATTCTGGATACTAAATCTACTATCTTCTGCAGCAACCATACTTCCAAGGTAACAGATTTTGTCGACGAGTTCCACTTGTTGTTGCCCAATAGAAAACGGTTTTTTGTTCGTTGCTCGAATTATTAACACTTCTGTTTTGGCTACATTGATTTTTAAACTAACAGCCGCTATGTGGATTATCAAATCAAAAGAAGACACCATCAGCATAATCTAAATCGTCGAGATGGCTATTTAGAATCCATTTTATTCCACGATGTTTATCATCAAACGTGTCACTCAATACTTTGTCTATTACTAGAAGGAAAAGCAAGGGAGATAATAGTCACCCCTGTCTCACACCAGATTTCGGGGGAAATGGTTCCGATAGCCGACTGTTGTATAGGACTCTACATTGGAGTTTTCATGAGGTTGCTCAATTTTGGCGGGATATCTGTGGCTTCGCTGATAGGCCTCTGTCTACCCTCTGTCTACTGAAACAATAACAAACATTTTTTATTTATTTTTTTTTTTTAAAGAGAAGTAACACTCAGGCAATTAGTATGCCTACCAACACGTAGGTGTGTTACCGTCTTTGGGAAAGGGATAGTGAGAGAGGACAGATGGTGAAAGAGAGAAAACTTAATTTTTGCAACTCTGATATTGCGCGCTGTGTTAGTTTTTAGATCAGTGTTGCAGCGCCTTTGATGTCAAGTAGGCGTATTAAATGTGTTTTTTTAAGCTGTTGTAGCCATTTTATTCATTATTTTACTTCGCCGGCGATTTTGCTACAATACTGACGAAGGAGGGCGCTGTGATGTCCGCTAGCATACACCAGTATCAATTGCTGCCAGAAATGTTCAGTGACCAGTGTGCTATGCCTCCTCTCTATGCTACACTCCGACAACAACAAATACAATGGCATACTCTAATGCACATCTGAAAAATGCTGGATGTTATGACTTGTCTGAAGCTGGGCTCGAACCCACGTTCTTAGACATTATTTGCTTTGCAGTCAACGCGCTAACTACTTCAGCCAACAGCACCCAGCTGTGCGGAACGTGATTCAGATATCATGTTCGAACGCGTTTAATTACTATACATTTTGTTATAATAAAAGATAAGTGCGCAATAATGAAAGTTTAGCGTTCAAAAAACCCCACTTGGAGGCACATTTTTTCAATGAAGATTCTTTATGCAACCAATCACATTTAATTTTTAATGCGCATTTACGTCATCATAGAATACAAATGAATGTTTGTTGTAAAAAGTGGAAGAGATTTTTAATGCAACATTTGAAATAACTATATAACTTGTAAACGGGTGCATCGATTTGAACAAAATTTTAATGGACAGAAAAGTGCTACAGTAGAGTAAAATTTTTAGCTGGAGCTTGAAGCTATTTGAAGAAGAGCTTCCTCAGGCTACCAAAGTTTTACATTTCGGCATGCTTTCCATACACAAATGTACTTTTCTTTACCACACATAGTCTATGTCTACGTCACAACATAATAACGGACCTGCGCAATGCGCAATCTTGTTTTCTTTATTCATTGTGCACGATATTGTCTTGACGATTAATGGACGTACGGTTTGTCGCTTGCACATTAGATTTCTAAGCCAAGATACAAAGAAAATTGTCGTTCACAACAATATGAGTGTGAACTCTTTTAAATATTTTTTTAACAACGCTAATGACTAAATACTCCTAGCAAACAAGCGGATATGTATTTTTTTCGCGTTTGATATTTTCAGTGTTGCTGTAGCTTAGGTGGCAAGTCAGTTGGCTTTTAAGCATGTAATGAACTGGATGGCCAAGTTCGTGCCCCAGTCCCAAAAAAATTGAAAAATCAGTTTATAAAGCAATAACGACTTAAATTTTTTTTCGTTTCCGATAAAATATATGACATCATTCCCCATCTAATATTTTACGTCAAGCAGGGCGACATTATAGATTTTTTGGTATTAACATCACGGCCATTTGTATATTTGTACAAGAAAATCCTAAATGATTAGTTTGATTCTGTTCTCAATATGTCTTCTACGACGACTGTGTTCTTGTATGCCTTGTAAGAGATGTCTCAAAGACGTGACTAAATGGAATAGAAAACATGTACGAGTGTCTGTTCGAATATACATAATGCTACCCACATCTACAACTTGAGTGAAAGACTTAAAATTCGAGAGTTTAGTTGATCTTTTGCTCATAATACTGATGCATTCAATACATTTAATTTACTTTATACTAGTATTACTGTATGTTTCATTTAGTAAAGACCAAAGCATACATTATTTATACTTCAATTTTTATTTTTGAACAGTTGTGAAATATGAAATTATAAAATAATTTACCATGTACGATAGCATGTCTTTAGAGAGACTATTCAAGTGAGAAGTTTAAATATTTAAAGCGATATAGGCCGGACATTACCTTACTATTTTCAGGAATCATTGCATGTGTTGATGAAGCCGAAGTAAGAAAGTAGTTCTTTCGCCTCTTTTTTGTCTTTTAGCTTAGAAATTTACGTTTCAGTTTCGTGGCTGTTTTTAATCTTTTTTATATTCAATTTAGGTTAATAAAGGCTCATTATTATTTTCTGCTGCACCCATAAAATCATTTGGATACATATAGAAAAATTTTCCAATATATAAACGTAAGTACACTGAAGACAAAATTACGTTGATTGAAGGAAAATCTATTCATTGATTTGGTTAATCTATTGTTTAGCTATCCAGTATTATTTTTTAGTAACGCTGAGGTTGAAAAGCTTTTAAAAACTATGCAAATAATTAAAACTAAAGAAAGAAATCGTACTAGAATTAAAATGCTGAATTTTCATTAAATATGCGATGCTCTGTATTAAGGTTAAAGAAATGTTGCATTGACTTCGCAATTACAATATAAGGCCCTCTTAATATTTATAGAAATGACAGTTCCGATTCTGCTGGCAATGAAAAAATGATGATACCTGTTATATGAATAAAAAATAATTGTACATAAAAGTATATATTATGTATTTAAAAATATACATATAAGAAGACTGATATAACACCTGAATATAAAAGGTTTTTCAACAAGCACTTCGTTTTTCAATTGTGGCAACACCAAAAACATAATAGTTTGATATTTAGTTTTTTGACGTATTCGTAGTAGATACGTTGGCAATTATTAAAATGAATTACATTTTGCTCGAAAATAGCATTAAAATAATTAAATTCCACTATGAAAATGGTGGTTCTGTTAAAGTTGCATTTCGTAAAATTCGTGATATTTTCGGACACATAATCGTCCTTCTGAGACCGCTATTAAGAATTTGATCGTTAAATGTGAGTCGACAGGCTCGATACAAAATGTGCTTACCCTAACGAGTGTTCGACCGGGTCGTTCAACTGACAACATCGCAGCCGTGAGCCGTAGTATTGAATAAGATACAAGTTTGTGAATTCCTCGATGTTCTCAACAATTGGGGTTATACAAAACCACCACATGGCGAATTTCGCGTAGGGATTTGGCTTTGAAGCCTTACAAGGATCAACTGGTGCAGAAATTGAAGCCGACCGACCATTCACATCGCCGTAGATTCGTTCAATTCATTCAGGAACAACCCGCTGGGTTTTATGAAAAAATAATTTTTTCAGACGAAGCCCATTTTCACTTGTCAGGGTACGTCAACATGCAAAATTCCGGAATTTGGGATTCTGAAAATCCTAGAGCTATTATTAAGAAACCTTTGCATGCTCAACGTGTGATTGTATGGTGCTATATGTGGTCTGGAGGTGTGGTTGGCCAGTTTTTTTAATGGAAGATAAGGCTTGAAATGCGGTAACGATCAATGGATCACGCTATCGCGAGATGTTAACAACTCAATTTTGGCCTATTATTGATGACGTAGATATCACTGAAATTTGGTTTCAACAGGACGGTGCCACATGTCACACAGGCAATGAAATGATCAATTTATTGCTAGCTATAATTTTCATTCGACATGAAAGAAAAAGGAGGTTAACAATGCCGGCGTAATTTTTTTAAATACATTTACAAGCATAACTCGTTTTTAGCTAATTTCCAAAATTCTACTTTTGTTTGAAATAGCGTTGCTTGCAGTTTGGCCACATAATTTTTTGTAATCGGACGGAGACTTAGCATGCGCGAAATATTGATTATTACTTAACTCCTCAATTATGGACCATTTAAAAAAAAAACTTTTCTAAAGTGTATGTGTGTTTGCTTTTGGCGCCATAGGAATTGAATTTGAATTCGGGCTGAAACATTGATTATCGCACAAGTCCATTTATGTATCGATATTGGAAAAAATTCTATTTGAAAGGATGTTTATTCGATAAGGACGGGTTTTTTGCCAGAAATATTATTTATTTCATTTCCTATACTCTCTATGTTCACATGCAAATCTCAATATTTCAGAAATTATAGCGTATGTACAAATTCAAAGAGCACCAAAACGTAAAGAATATGATGCCAATAAGCCCCTAAACTTTTATATTGAATGGGCAACAGAAAATATCATTTCTTATGGAAAATTTGTTGCGATCAAAAATATTAAACAAGCCACAATTTCTCAAAAAATTAAAAACTTTAAAATTCAAACCAAAACTTTATAATACGAAGATTTCATGTGTGAAGGATAAATTGTTTAACTGTGTTTACTAATTGAATTTTGTGCAGTAAAATAATAATGTCCTTATTCACAAATGATTAATAACGTTAATGTGTGAATTAACACCGATTTTCCCGTATAAAAATCCAACATTAAACCTACTATAACTTTATTAATCGTTTGTGAAAAAGGCCATAAAAATAAATGAATTTAGGTTAATATTAGTGTGTTATTTTATTAAGTTATTAACCACCTTTTTTCAATAACTTTTAACATGTTTTAGGAATTTTTTATTAATAATAAATAAACTCTTTAATTAATAATAAAATATTTCTAGCATTCTTTTACCATTTTTGGGACGATTTTGGGGTTTCTAGCCTTTTTAGAAGTCCGGCTTAGCTTATTTACCCCCCTCCCCAGCTCCTGACTCTATGGCTTTGTTACCAAATTGTCAAAAAAATTAAACAAGTCTTGCTCACCAACAAAACTGCTTAACGTTTGGAAAAAATATACTAAAAAAAAACAACTTAAATATTAAGTTGTTCTTCTTATAATTAGTTCGGGTTGTGCTTAAAGGTGGAAATGGTTGTTGTCTTATAATTTTTTTATTATAATTATATTTTGCCTATCCTAAAAACATCAAATATAATTAGCTTGTGCACTCAAATTGCCATTAAAAAGGGCTAACTTGGAATACAACGATTAACAATTACCTTGTAAATCAATAAAATGAATATGTATGTATACTCTAAAGGGGAGGAAAAATATATATCTAATAGTTTTAATTTGTATTATTCAGATGGAGAATTCTTAAGGGTCTTTACAATAACCGAACAGATTCACCGCGGTTACCTTGAGAATGCTTGTTAAATAAAAAACTTAATACGTTCGCTGCCATATGTACCACCGCTGAGTGAGAATTTGTTTTAATATGAAGCCAAGTGTACATATGCATATATTTTTATACCCTTCACCAAAAAGTTTGGAAAGGGGATATATAGGTTTGTCATTCCGCATGTAATTTCTTCATTATTCATTTAAGACCCCATAAAGTATATATATTCTGGATCCTTATAGATAGAGAAGTCGAATGAGCGATGTTTTTTATATTTTATACCATTCTCTTGGAATTTTTCATAAAATTGGTTGGTTTGAAAATAATAAAACTCGGTCCAATAATTAATAAGATATAGCCAAAAGACTTTTTTTGTTATATTTCCTATTCTGTAGTTTTTTTATGCCCCAACTGTCCTACGGTCAATTTTATGAAGCAGATCTCTTTTACGGAGTTCTACGAAGGTTTAAACGGAAAATAATTGAAGTCGGTCCATTAACGACTAAAAGTTAAGATCTTAGGAGATAAAAAATTCACTTCTTCATATTCATATAAAATTAACTGGTCTTACATTCATTAAAAGCACCCAAGAAATCATAGTTTTGCGGAATATCGCATTGTCGGTAGCACGCACTACGCAATTCGACGCAATTTAATGACAAATAAGCCGATTTGAGAGCAAAAAGCGATTTGCGATTTAATCGTAATTTTTCATATTTATTTCTCTCTCTCACTTAGTAAACGCAGAAGAAGATTTAAATAACAAATGTTTTTAGTTAAATCCATCTGTTTTCTTAGCAGACTGAATATGAATTACCGAATTCGTATTTTTAAAACAATTGTGGTTGAAATTCGATTTTGTTTCTATATCAGAAATATACAGGTTATATTGAACCAAAACCTTTATCGTCTGGTCCAACCGCAATACAGATAAGTAAATGGAAAAGTTAACAAAATTTCAAAAAGACAATTATCAGAATACCACTAGTTTACATACATACGTACATCATACGAGTTTCAAAGAAAAAATTTAATTAAACTAATGAATTTTGTTATATTTATAATTTAATATTTTTTCTTACACCGTTAAGTTATTTTTTTTTGTTATTAATATTATATTGTATCAAATAAAAACGTCGACATCTTACTAAATTCATTATATAATTATTTGATCACTGTACAAAATTCTATCTGATACATATTGGATATTATTGCAAAATAAACCTTTTATCGTTCATAAAATTGGAAAAAACGCAAAAATTAAAGAAAAATATTATAAATGAGATTGTGCCCTGTTTTTTTTTTAAATAAATTGTGGAACAAACTTTTTCAAATAAAAAGTAAAAGTAATAAAATTAGCTGAAATGTATCAAAAATTCTAAAAAAAATAAAAGCATTGCGTTGTGTTCAGGATTCGAAGCCGTCCCACCACCAGGTAGGGTGCGGTTTCAAATCCTGACCAACCATTTATTAATTTTTTTTAATTTTTGATACATTTTAGTTATTTTTATTACTTTTACTTTTTATTTGAAAAAGTTCGTTCTTTTTTTTAGGAATTTTTGATTACTTTAAATTATTTTCAATGAGCAGATAATATTGGAACATTTTAATCATTAGACTAGCAGATTTATGTAATAGGTGTCGATATTTTTTTATCTATTTTGGGAGAATTCCTTCATTATTTAATCTTCTCTTACGTTTCAAATCATTTCTTTGTTTAGTCGAAGACCACTGGCTTTTTGATAAAGACGTTGAAACACTTCTTAGATGTGTGAAAAATTATATAAGTGCTAATGAGGAGATGTTAAGATTTTTATAATGCACCCCAGGCAAGAAAGTGTTACAGATTTGTTGCGGAATTCATAATTTATGGCTGACTTCATAAATGCAGTTTGCAAAGCAACACTAGAATGCCTTGTAAACTCATGCTTCCAGTGGTTTATGAAATCAGCCTATACTATGAAATAGCGATTAGAATCATTAATGCGTAATCGTGATTAATTTTTTGTTTCCATCACGCGAGGGTTCGTCCGTGAGACGGTGAGTAGCAATTTTTTTCTTTAATGTAATTTTTTCCATTTAAATTCTTTTTTTAGTTTTTTTCGTATTTCGTGGGCGTGAATTTTCGTGATTGTGACTTATTTCGTCACTCCATACTCTGGTGAAGGGTATATAAGATTCGGCCTTCGCTTGGTAAAATGCCATTCTTTTTAAAGTACAAAACTTTTTTTAAATTTTGTTTTTTCTTCGTTCCAAAATAAGTCAAAAATTACACATTGATACATTTTTTTCTACAATTTTTTTAATTTTATTAAAATTTAATACATAGAAAGCAAAATTTATACATTATTGTAGAAAAATTACAAAACAATTAGAAAATTAATGATTTTTACCAAAATTTTTTATTTTCCGAGATATTTGGGTCGGTCCATCGCTTTACTCAGGATCCCCGAGCTATAGTCGAATTTGGTACAATATTAAATTGTACACCTCATTTGCTACCATCATATGAAAAATTTAGTTGGTTTAAGGGATCTACTATTTACTTTGTCTATTTTGGGTTCAGATAGATAAGTATGAAGATTGAAGTGTCCGTACAGTAGCGGGATTCTATTTGTTGGATGGAATATTGATATCAATATCGGACTCAACATCTTCCTCCTTTAATGATTCGCAATCCATTACACTAAACTCAGAACTCGATGGTATATAATCAGAATCTTCGTGCCATAAAATAATCGGGAGGGGACAGGTAAATTATTATTCGCCGTTTTTTATACTAATAACGAAAGTAGTAATACAAATGATCTAAAAATAATTAACACAGCAAGACTAAAGACCGCAATACATGTGTAACCACGGGTGGTGTACATGGAACCACTTTAAAAACACTTTTCATAGAGTGCCAAGTGAAGTACCGGTGGGCGCATGCAAAAAAAACACGCTTAAAACGACAAAAATGAATAAAGAAAAGGTTAAAAACTTAATACAACAATAAAAATCACCATGAAACTGTAATAACAATTTTTTTTGGAATGATTTTTTTTTATATGGAGGCTACCAACGTGTTACTACCAATTTCGAATTCAGGGATGAAAAATTTGTGAATTATTATAATTGAGAATCCTATGTTTTTCAATTTTTACAAAGTTTTTTATTAGTTTCAAATTTTGTATTATTTTAAAATTTTGATATTGAACTGTTTTGAGATAAATCGATTTTAATTTTCGTGTACCTAAATTTTTAGTTTTTACACTTTTCAACCTGGTTTTATTACCCTTCAGACGAGATATTTTTTAATAAATATTTTTCAAGACATTGATATTCATATTTATAATTTTATTTTGATGACGTGATATCTCCATAACCGGACAATACCGGTACCTTGAATTTTATATTCGCTACTATTTTGTAATAAAAAAAATCCCATGAAGTCTTACTCCATAGAACGTATTAAACTCAGTGTGAAAATTTCATTTATTATTCGAGAATTGCCTCGATATCTCATTTCAAAAAGTTTCCTTTGTTGAATCTGTACAGACCTCTCAACAAACGAAATTTTAAACTTGCAGTTTTATGAGGTTTATCAGAGTTACGTTGTTGAAATTGGTATGACTGCTAAAATAATGAACAGAGTCTCTTAGAAATATATCTAACCATTTTTGTAAAAGTTATCTTTAAATCTATCTAAGTATCTGTAATAATTTATAATGGCTTATAGTTCTTTATCAGCTTTAAGCTTACGACAATAATATTTTATTTTAATTAAAATAAAATTTTCTAAAATTCTGTTTGCCCCAATGTGTAATGTTTTGTTACCTGTCCATTGTACAGTCATGTAAAAAACAAACCCAAAGGCACTAGATGGAATTAATGGCAATTTACTAGTCGATAATATTTGTCTTACTTCATAGATACTGTCTGGCCAACAAGTAAAGATTGATAATAATGTCGCATTGAAAACCAAAAGCAAAGAACTAATAATATAAGGATATACGCTGAAATACCACAAAAAAGTTTTTATTTTCATTTTCATATTCAACTTTTGAATAATTTTTGTTATTATAAAATATTATTATATATAAAATATTAAAGATATAAACCATAAATAAATAACTCGTCATAGTTTTTACAGCAACATAATAATTACAATCCTTAAAACCGATTATGATTTCTTCGTTTTCATGTAAAATATAAAAAATCCATTATTTGTTCATCAGTCTTTTTAATTTAACTAAAAATTAAAAAAATTAGGTCGTATCGAGAAATTCTCAATTAAAAATCTGTTTCTGTTTTGTCTGGGAAGTTTAATTAAGATTTATACTACAGCGTTCGGAGCTGTGTTAATTCAATTAATTAACTTTAAAAAATGAAATATTTTTATGTTAAAAAAGTTAAATACCTTTTTGAAAAATAAATACAAATATTCGGTTGGGAAAATAAAAACAGTTTTAAGATTTTTATTGGTATTTCAATATAAATTTCCAAGCAATTATCTATTTTTTATTTTCAAAAACAAACAGTAAATTTTTTCCTCAATTTCTTAACATTAATGCTACATTATTCACCCTAAATGTGAATAAATGTATTTTACGAACCACTATTTTTCTCATGTTTAAAAAGGGGAATGAAGAGTGATTTACATCAATTCTAAAAATATTTTAGTGTATTGTTGAATTTATATTTTAATTTTCCAAAGTTCTTTTTAACCATACAACACTAATGGATATTTTATTTATTTTCTTTCATTTTCTTTCATTGAATTTTAACTAAAAAGAAAATATTTGCACAAATTACGACTATATCGTTCTTTTTATTATCGTTCAGTACTGATAAATAGATAGCATGTATAAGTTCGTTATTGCATTTGCAATTTTTATAATATTCCGTTCCGTACTCATAAAGAATAGTGGATTAGGGGCTGTTTACATATTACATAACGCCTTTACCCGTTGGAACGATTAAAAAAAATTTTCAGTATGAATACGAATACCATGCCAAATATTTACAAAATTAAACATTTTTAGCAATAATTGCCAAATTTAGCAATACTTTGCAATAAATTGCATTCGAAGTGAAAAATAGCTCTGGAAAATTTTCAAACGGGTAACATATGGTGCTTATGTTCTGTTATAAATTTGTCAGTCCGTTTGTAATTTCTATAATATTCACTTCCGACCTTATAAAGTTTGTACATATATCAAACTTAATGTTGATTTTCAAACAAAAAACTTGCCTAGCTTTTTTATGAAGTTTGACAAACAGACGATGTATCAAAAATTTGCTGTTGGTACATATATATTGTTAAGAGATTTTAATGCAGACTCAAACCTCATGAGCATGGGAATACATCTGGGAATAAGTAAAATATAATATATGTAACCCGTTCGCGGTATTGCCTGCATTAACTTGGATAAACAACAACCTAAAATTCAAAATAGCAGAAATAGACTATTTGGGAAAGTTCTACAAACAGTCAGGAGAATTTATCAGATTGTTCGAGAAAACCGTATGACAAGTGTAAATACCAACTGTAATCTTCAGCGCCATAGATAAACAGGAGTGAAAATTAATACTGGCTGTTTAGTAAATTCATCATCCACATTAGAATACAGACATCTTTATATAAAATAAGTAGACTTGGGTCCAACTCGTTCAGTCGCTCCTTTCAGACAAGAACCTTTAATCAAACCCATTTAAATTACAGGTGTTTGATCAAAGGTTTTTGTCTACAACGATCGACTGAGCGAATTGGATCCAAGTCTAAAAATAAACTAAAACAACATCACGTTGCAAATACAGGGATACTCAAACTTGTAGCAGATGCAGTGCTTTTCCAGCTCGTGACTTTCCTTTGACATTTAAGAACCTTAACGACAGGTAAAACACACTGTACAAAGCAGTTGGACCAATCAGTCGAATACAGAAGCGTATTTAATAAACATCGTCGTTATTAAACCAATCAGTATTGTTTTGATAAGCCAAAGCAATTACTTAATCGTGTGTATTTATTCTTATTGTTTAATAAATAGTTCTGTTAAGGCCGTCATCCACTATCCTACATAATTGTACGATCTGCCAAATAAAAGTATGGTAGTGTGGACTAAAAATGCTACTGTGTGACAGATTTTTTTGGCAAGTCGTACGATTTGATAAATCTTATGAAAATTTTCAGAAAATAATAGTTTTCTTGCGATCAGAGTAGTATTTATTGTTAAACAGCACTGATGATGATAATATTTGAACTTTTTCTTCATTCCTTAACATTTTATATTCACTTTTTCTATTTTTAAAACAACGAATGCAAAGTATTTTTTATAATAATGGACTATATGTATATACACAAAATAACAAAGAAATGTTCGTGCATCATTATTGTTGAATAGTGTGGCACCTAAAACGCCATTTCGAAGTGATGTTTTAAAGTCGGTCAGACTTATGTAAACTTTTCCTGTGAATGAATCGTGCAATAGTGTAGGATAGTGAATCAGGCCTTTAAATAAATAAATATATGATATGAATTTGAAAATGCAAACACTTAAGAAAGCGTAATAATTTCGAAAGAAATAACAGCTGCAATGGTGCGTCTGAAGTCCGGTAAATCTGCAGGCCCTGATGAAATGCCTCGCGATATTCTAAAAATAGACATCACCCTAACAGCGACGTTACTAGAATTCTTAATTTCAAATTTTTGGTTAAACGAGAAAATTCTTGATGATTTTAGTGAAGGCCTTATAATTAAACTTCCAAAAAAAGGAAATTCACAAGATGGTTCCAATTGGAGGGGTATTACTCTCTTGAAAATCATAGCTCACATCCTGCACAATAGCATTTCATACATTAGTGATCCACAGTTAAGACGACACCAAGCGGACTTTAGACCAAACAAGTCTCGTATTGAACGCTTGAGCGTAATTGTGGAACAGCCGGTTGAATGGCGCTCACCCCTTTACTTAGTGTTCCTTTACTTCAAACGTGCATTTGACACATTACAACACAACGCAATATGCGAGGCTCTAGGATTCAATGGAGCTCTCCAGAAGATAATTAAACTCGCAAGGGAGCTATACAACAACGCATTTTGTTCAATACTACATGGGGGTTCAGCAAGCAAACCCATCAGAGAAAAAACGTAGGTGTTCTTTAAGACTGTGTTTCGTCTCCACTTCTGTTTAACATAGTATTTGACCGCAATTATAGATTCAAGCCTTTGCTTTAAGTGCGGCCAAAGCGGGCTTACGATTAATATCAAGAAAACTAAATTAATGCGCATAAATTCGCTTTCAGACGAATTCATTAACGATTTAGTAAGCTTTTGCTATCTGGGGAGTATAAATTAAAAAAAAGCCGCAGCAATGAAGATATTCAGAATAGATTTTGCAAGGCAAAGCAAGCTTATGGCACGCTTAATAAATTCTGAAGATTGTTTTGCAATCTCAAATCACACCAAAATCAAAGTTTTCAATAGCAACGTAAAATTTGTGCTTCTTGATGGCTGTGAAACCTGGAATATTTCGAGTAATGCAAGTTTTTGTAAACCGTTGCCTCAGGCGTATACATAGGATATTAAGGCCTGCAACGATATCAAATATGGATTTGTGGTACTTAACCCGCAAGGATCCAGAAGTCCTGTTAAATCTGTGAATACTTGGAGACGCCATGTTGAGAACGATTTGCATGAGGATGCATCTGTTGCGGACATATGTTCCACCGGTAATTAAAGGATTAAATATATATAAATAGGTAGGCTAAATGAACGATGTTCCTTTGTCTGTTTTTCCTATGTTGAAACAGTTAATACAAGTACCTTAGAGCACTCAAGCCCCTAAAGAATGAAATCATCTAATGGACTTTGCCCGAAAATTTTTGCTATTACTAATCCTCTAAATCGGTTTGTGAATAACTGAGATATGCCGGAAATTTGTTTTAGCCAGAAAACTATTGACCATTTTCTGAGGAACAAACAGGAAGAAGTATTTTTATTTATAACTTTTAATCTCAATTATATACATTTCTTACTACATACTTTTTTTGCGATTTTATCTATACACCTCCAGATATTATATTCTAGCAGCACACATATGTATCTGCCAAAATTGATGAAGTATAACAAACAAAAAAAACATTAAAAATCACGGAACTATTAATCCTGAAAACAAAAATTTAAGGAAATAGCGTTCAAATCACCAAAAATATGTGCCAGCACTATAATTCTTTAGAAATCGTAAGAAATACACTTTCAAATTGACAGTAAATCGCTAAAGCTGTAAGCAAAAGCAACACATTAGAAAAATTCACTGACAATAATAAAAAAATCATATTAGATTATACCGGATGCTCTAAATACAAGTGTTTTTATTATTCAAATGTTATTTTGATACTGTTGAATTTGTACTGTCTGAAGATTAAATCAAACCCAGTGGAATCTAATTTAAGGAATACAAACTTTAAAATTGTTGGAATATTATTTTTTATCACATATGTAATTAATTCAATTATTAAATTATTTGAAAATAGATAATTTGTTTTTATTGAACATTTTTAAGAAAAAATATTTTTTGCGTGAGCAAAATCTAAAAAAAAATAAAAAATAAAACAATAAATAAGCCCACCACTATTCTCCTTTATACTGTTTTAGGTGAAAATCGAATAATGACTTGAAAATTGGTTGTAACTATAAATGCATACACGTTGCAAAATTTCAGAAAAATTCTTCTGTAGTGGAAAAATGCTTAAAACTGCTGAAATTCAGTAAAATTTGATAATTTTTTTTGTTTATTGTTTTAATAAATAATACAATAAAAATTTTTAAATGAAACCAAGTGAATTTTGTGGGCAACTTAACATTCATACTCAAAATATTTTTTTTATTAAAACTGTTTTAATAAGGTCATTAAATAAATCTTGAAGTTGAAAGTGATTTCAATAATTTAGTTCGTAAAAATTTCAAGTGTGCTCCTAATTTCGTTCACAAGAGAGACGAACGGATATCTTAGCAAAACCAGTAGGTTTCTGTTTTTATACTTTGTGTACGAAATCGCAAAAAGTTTCAAAACAAAAATTTCTCCAGAATATATATATTTTTTAAATATTTATTACATTATATCCTGCTGAAGGGCATGTAAGTTGCTCCATAACCGAAAATATCACTCCTACTTACTTAATAATAACTTTTTGGTTTACAAAATAATAGCAATAATTTCATATTTTATTATTCTTTTTGCATTTTATATTTTTATATTTTATATTCATTAAATGATGTTCTACTTCTTCATATTTTCTTATTTCTACTTAAAGCTCCTTTAAATTACTCATATCTTGTTCATCGAGAACGGCTCAAAAAAGTTTTGTATAGTTATAAAGAAAATGTTCATTTATTTTCTGCTAGATTTTATTGAGTACAAAATTGCTTCTTATTTCCGCAATTTTTTATTTTATTTTTTATATTCTCGTCAACACTAGTCAACGCGACGGTCGTCTTCTACAATTAATATAAATAAAAAGTTTACAAATTCAGCGAGAAATATTTGTACCACCTTTTTGCACTACTATTAAGATTGTAACTCGCTTTTGCGATTTCTAGTAGTATTGGTATGATCTACAGTACAATTACCAAAGTTCATTTATGTGCGTACTATAGTAGAATATATACTGCATATGTTGATATAATATCCTAAGTATTAATTTTGATTTGCTTGTAGAAATTCAAAATATTTCAACTAGAAATTAGAATTTTTTTTCGTTTTACAGCAACAATTAATAGGCAAACTTTTTAGAAATGTAGATGCTGGTATTTGTTTATTGACAGATATTAAGATTATCACAATAAATAACCTCATTGAGCTCGATATTCCATAGAAAATTTTCATTTAATTATTGTTCAATAAGTATGAAATTGTTATATATACTGAGTAAATCTTTAAACGCAACACTGCTCACAAGTGTGTTTAGTGAGCAGCTCTATCTACAATGTTAAATAAAAAGAAAATAGAACTAAAGAGAGCATATAAAAATGGCGGGTGAAGTTGGAGGTAAGTTTAATAAAAATAAATTTATAATAAAAAACAAATAAACTATTAGTACAAAGAATAACCAATTTCTTTTTAAATAAATAGGTGTAAAAATAAAGAAGAAGGCAATGGTCTGGAGTAAGGCAGTCCTTCTTGATATCTGGCTAAGCAAAATCGATGGGCTTCGTGGACACTGAAAAAACAGCTACATCTACGCAGAGATGGCCAATAAGCTCAGCCAGCAGGATTACTCTTGCAGCCCACGAGACATTAAAGTAAACAGCTTAGATACTACTGTGTACACCCCAGATGAACTGAGTGTAAATAAAGCGATAGCTACGCGCTTTTGTAGTGTTCTAGCTTCTTGTCACTTTGTGGCGACTTTATTTAACTTCCTTAACAATCAACAGAGGATGTAAAAACTGGTAACAGTCATACGAAAATGCATATTAAAATACTCGTCAGTATTGCATAGCTATTGAATTCCCAGAGTGTAGGTTGGCGATTCTCTAAATTGGATATATAATAATTGATTTAAATAAAATGTTTAATATAAGCAAGAAGCAAAAGCGGTTGTTTCTTTAGAATTTTAAAGAATTTCCAAATTTTTTTTTCTCCATCTTTATAATCAAAACTCTATTGAACTAACAGCAACAGCTCGGTGTTTCTATTATAAATATTATTGTAATTTCTTTTTAAAACAGGAATATATTTCCATTGTTGTAAGCTTCGAAACAAGTTCTCACTTTCAAAATAAAAAGAAAAGCAATGTTATTTTCCAGCTGTCAAATGCTTATTGTGTTAGCTAAATTCAGAATGTCTGAACATTAATTTAATTTTGTCTATAAACAAAATATTGACTCAATTAAGTATGCATGTCTGAACATAATATTATCCTAAACAAAAAGCAATTTTAGTTAAAAATTAAGGAATTGCTTTGTCCTTCAAAATTTTAGGAGGTAGTTCATTTAGAATAGTAAAAATAGTTCCGCGCGACACAGCAGCGGAACTACTTGGCATTTATGGTACATATGTATGTATGTTACATTGGAACTGCAGTGATGCGACAGTTCGTAGCACAATTTGCATAATACAAAAAGGAAACAAAAAACGAACATATATATTTATTGTTCATCTTTTGTCCTTTTCAAAATGAACCAGCTAATTTTTTCATACTACTCCATGTTTATTTTCTTATTATCAAAGAATTATTTCATTTTTCATACTATTACAAACGAATATCTTCAAAGAATTTTTATAATTTTTATAATTTTTGAGTAAAGAATCCAGAAATATTTATCGTAATTCTCTTTATTTGGTGTAAAAATGTAAACAAATATCATATTTAGTCAGCTCTTGTGGGGAGAGTACTTTATTATTTTCCCCTTGACGTAGGTGTATGTTAAAAACTTCAAACTCTTTTTCTGACGAAGGAGTTTTTTTGAGATATGACTATGTTGCAATAATGGAGCGATATGTAGACATTAGAACCAGTGATTCACTAGTAAATTATAGTAATTCTAGTCTACACTTTTGGTGCTTTTCTGAAGTAGATTTTGATAATCAGAATAGATATTTTAATTCTTTAAGTCTTTTATTGAGAAAAAATTAAAAGACCAAATAATTAATTAATAAAAAAAATTAAGAAAAAGCATATTTTTGCTACAAAGCACCAAATTTCGTGGCTAAGGGTTGTCTGGAAGTAGTCGGCGACCTTCTTTTTAATTAAACTACCTACGGTCGTATTTTTTAATACATTTAACAAGCACTAAAACGTTAAATGGGGTTTTTTATGTACTTTCGCAAAGTAAAATATAAATATTGTGAACAACTTTTTTAACTTATTTGAAAATAAAACTATTAATAAATACAGCCAATACATTTTAAGTCATCTGCTGCCGCCACAAAATTTATTGCTGATCAGAGGCAAATACAAAAATTAAGACGCCTTGTTGACAATGTCTCCCAGCAGTCACCAAAATTCTAGACAAAAGTCCTTCCTACAGGTACATGTGTATATGAGTAATAAGATTTTTCCTCTTCAAAGGAGTGAAGTTAAAAAACCAAAAGAAATCTGAAGATATTTAAAAAACAGTTATTTGTTTTGCAAATGTACATTTTTATTTTTAATATTACGGTTTGCATGGCTTTGTCTAGCTTACACGAGAGATGGATTTCATTTCCGCATATATGTTCTCTTATTTTATTTCTATTTTCGATAAGTGAAAATCTTTTGAAAATCACTTTTTTGCCTTTTCTAAATTGTTTGTTAAAAACTGTTTTATACTTAAGAAATCAGTGAAAAAAAAGGTTGAACAATAGAAATATAAAGATAACATTTTTTATTTAAAATTTAATGTCGTACTGTGTAAAAACCACCACTCTAAAAACCACCAGCTAAAGAAACAACATTTTTTTTTTTACAAAACTAAAGATGTAGACCTTTTTCTGAATTAGTATACTTCCTTTTGTTTACTGTCTTTTTTATTTCTGTCTTCCATAATATTCACGTTTCCGTTGCTATTAAATGTGGTCTATAATGATTCCAATATCGACGTTGATGATGACCATGTTGCTAATGTTTGCAGTAATGTTGTCATTTATACGACTTTTTTATCTAATGAATCTTTTGACAGTTTGTTAGTGCTCTTAAGGTCCAAAAGAGTAAAAACTATTAGTTTTTTTACAGTCACCAATAGCTCATTGGCAATATGAACGACATGTGTATTAGAAGTGAATGTTTGTGAAAGTTGTTTTGAAAATCATATTACGAATAAGCTTCAGATTTTATACGCATATGTTTATATAAAATAAAAATAGAGTTATAACTGCCTACTTATGTAATCAAATTTTCACAAGCTTTCAATGGATAAATATATATAATTAAAAAAATAGATAACTCTAAAAATTAATTCCTTCTCGGGATGTGCGATTACGTATTAATAAAACCTTATTAATTATAATTACTTATCAAAACAAATGCATACAAATACAAATCTATGAAAAATTAGAAAAGTAAAAAACCGACTGCATGTAAAGTGAGCGTCAATATAATTATTTGTCTGAGCTTGTTGATTTTTTTTAATTCTAATATTATAAAGCATAAAATCATTGTTTTTCTTAATTCATAACTTATAAATTTTTATTATAATTCATGTAATTTAATATAATTTTTGTACCTTGTTATTAGTCTGTAAGGATTATATCCATTGACTAGTTTTTTAAATAAATAAATAAATAAAAAAAATTTAAATGATCTTTAAAGAATGATTTCTTAGCAACTAAGAGCTGCAAAAAATCCTAAATGATAATTCAATTTTAAAAATTATAATACTTTTTCTTCTTTAACAGACAGCATCATACAAATTGTTATACGCAAAGGAACAAACATAAGCCGATAACCCTAATAATCTTCTTTCATGCGCACACTGGGGTAAAACCAGAAAGCTTAAAGTGAACAAGTAAGAGAGATATATTCGGCTATGCCGAATCTTATATACCCTTCACCATAGTATGTAGTGACGAAAGAAGTCACAATCACGAAAATTCACGGCCACGAAATACGAAAAAAAATAAAAAAAAATAATTTAAATGGAAAAAAATACTATAAAGCAAAAAAAATTGCCACTCACCGTCTCACGGACGCACCCCCACGTGATGGAAATAAAAAATTAATCACTCATTATTGGTTCTAATCTCTATTTCATAGTATAGGCTGATTTCATAAACACAGCTTCCAAAGCAACACTGGAAGCATGAGTTTACAAGGCATTCTCGTATTGCTTTGCAAACTGCGTTTATGAAATCAGCCATAAATTATGAATTTCGTAACAAATTTGTTACATTTTCTTGCCTAGAGTGCATTATAAAAATATTAACATGATTCAACGTCTTTATCAATAAGCCAGTGGTCTTCGACTAAACAAAGAAATGATTTGAAACGTAAGAAAATGTTTAATAATGAAGAAAGTCTCCCAAAATATATAAAAAATATGGACACCTAGTACATAAATCTGCTAGTCTAATGATTAAAATGTTCCAATATTATCTTCACATTGAAAATAATTTAAAGCTATCAAAAATTCTTAAAAAAAGAACGAACTTTTTCAAATAAAAAGTAAAAGTAATAAAAATAACTAAAATGTATCAAAAATTAAAAAAATACGAATTCGGTCATTTATATTCAGCCTGTTAAGAAAACATATGGATTTAATTAAAAACATTTTTTATTTAAATCTTCTTCTGCGTTTACTGTGTAAGACAGAGAACTAAATATGAAAAATTACGATCAAATGCGATATTCCGCAAAACGATAATTTTTTAGGTGTTTTTAATGAATGTAAGACCAGTTAATTTTATATGAATATAAAGAAATCAATTTTTTATCTCCTAAGATCTTTACTTATCATTTTGTATATGTTGAACTATTATCGCTACGCTTTACAAATGTTTTGGAAATTTTTCCCAAACATTCCGATCTAAAAATCCAAAATTCATATGTATGTATACGATATTAACTGATTGTTTGAAAAATATTTGATGAATTGCGAACTATTCTTAGAATACATTTTAATTAAGCCCAATTTAATGCAATATAGAAGCTAAATATAAATTTGTGGAAAGTAGGTATTTGCAATACTTTTATTCAAAATACAAATGGAAATGATATTTTTTAAGTTTTTTTACTCTACAATTTTGCTGTTTTTTAATCAATATTGAATCATACAACTTTCCTGATGTTCGCATATTTTTAACAATTTTTGGCATTTTAGAGATTTTTTCAAGATTTTTGGCTGCCGATTGCCAATTATATGATTTTTTTAAAATAGATTTTGGAAATAATTTCCAATATTGCTGTTGCAATTTTTAGGATATGCGCTATTTTTGCGGGGTTTTCAATTTTTTAGCTTCTTTGCTAATTACATTTTGGAGCTTGATATCAAATTAAATTCTTACATCAAACTTTGTTTTTATTTTACAGAAAAGGCAATTAATTGATGTGCTTTTGCAGATTAATTCACTGATGTTACAGAATGAAAGAAACATTTCTGATCAAATTCTGGCATGAAAGAGATTTTTCTGCTTTGTTATGTGCTACTAAGTATCCAAACAACATTTTAATTGTCAAAAGATATTTTATCACATTCTACAAATACAAATACACCTGAATATAGAAAATAATTAAAATTACAGAAGTAAAAAACAGTATATAAGCATCAGTTTTGCCTTTCTTCTAAAATCACAAATAGTCATAAAAAATGAAAAATTTATTTTTAAACAAAACTAAAATTCAATTTCATTGATTTTGTATATTTACTCGTACATAGTGTCTTGACGATCCATTACATTTCTTTAATATAAATAATATAAAAAATAATTATGGTTATTTATATACGAAAACAAAATGTAAGCCATAAAAAATACTGTAATATGCATGTATAATATTATACTAATAAACGTACAAAAATAAGTTTAAAGAAACAAACAAAAACAAAACCACAAATCATTGCTTTTCGATTGTTTAAATATACACATGTATACACACAATGTGTACATGTGTCCATGAACGCATTTCAGTATGTATGGATGTGATATATTTGTGACAAAAAGGGAAGATTTACAACAACCACACCAATTTCCATCAAGAATTTAAATTTTAGTATTTTTTTTTTTATCTTGGACCAGCACTCCGGGGATGACCCTTACACATGTAATGCATTGTGCTGGAACTAGTGGAATGGGATAGTGATAGATATGAAAGGAGGTGAAGCTTCATTCGTTCTTTACAACTCTGCTTTTTTTTCTGCACGTTTATTCGTAGAGCAGTGTTGCAGCGCCTCTGGTGGCGAGGAGGACATTACGAGTTTTGAAGCTGTGTTTAGTTTAGTAGCCACTTCTTTTTATTAATTTTATTTTACTTCGCCGTTGATTGTGCTACGAAGTACCAACGAAGGAGGGCGCTCTGATGTTACATTGGAATTAGTATCAGCTGAAATTGGTACTCTTCAGTGACCAGTGACCATGCCTTCGCCACTGAAACCTTCCGCCAACAACTGACACAAATGCACACCAATGCACATGAGAGAAATGCGTGGTGTTTTTATTTCATGACTCTGTCTGACACTGGGTTTGAACCCAGGTCCTTCGGTTTGTAGTCAACGTGCTTACTAACTGAGCCAACGCCACCCTTTTTAAAGGGTGGTTAAATTTCAAGGGCCGATGTTAATTTTGAATAAAACACAAACTATTTAGGAAATTATTGTAATTTTATTTTATTATGATGTATTGGTATTACTCAATTATGTATGGAACAAAATATCGGCCAAATGGGCGCCGCGACCTCGGCGGCACACCTCCATCCGATGGTCCAAATTTTCGATGACGCTGAGGCATAATTGAGGTTCTATGCCGTTAATGTGCCGAATTATCGGATCCTTTAGGTCTTGAATTGTTGCTGGCTTATCGACGTACACCTTTTCTTTCAAATAACCCCAAAGGAAAAAGTCCAACGGTGTCAAATCACATGATCTTGGCGGCCAATTGACATCGCCATTACGTGAGATAACACGGCCATTGAATTTGTTGCGCAAAAGAGCCATTGTTTCGTTAGCTGTGTGGCAAGTGGCACCGTCTTGATGAAACCACATATCGTCCACATCCATATCTTCCAATTGTTGGGAACGACGACGAGTTGAGGTGGACGGCTCTTCAGCCACACTATCGCGAACAGCAGCAATATTTTCTGCAGTACGAGCTGTACGAGCATGCACTGGTGTTCTCACATCTTCTACAGACCCGGTTTGCTCGAATTTTTCCACGATTTTTGCGATTGTACGCACATTTGGATGATTAAATTGACCAAAAAAATTACGAAGTGCACGATATGCATTTTGATTTGAACGCCCATTTTCATAATAAGTCTGGATAACTTTAACACGTTCTTGGATTGTGTATCTCTCCATGGTTCAAATTGAAATAGAGAAATGTCAAATAAAATTCGGAAAAAAACTTGGCGTTTAGGTGTGGTTCACATTCAACATCGGCCCTTACAATTTAACCACCCTTTATAATAAATAAGATATATTATGTTCTTAAACGCGTAAACTACTATGGAAAATGCAAATGCTCTGTGGTGTACAAGAAGCGGTTGTGACTACCAACCAGTAGGTTGTTGGATTGAATCCCCACGCAACTTTTTAAAAAAAATTTTAAAAGTTAAATTATTTCGAATGCCATTTTTTTTGGTTATATTTTAATCGTTAATGGACCGACTTCTATTATTGTCAGTCTAAACCTTCGTAGAACTCCACACAAGAGATCTGCTTCATAAAATTGACCGTAGGACAGTTGGGGCCATAAAAAAACAACAGAATAGGAAATATAACAAAAAAAGTCTTTTGGCTATATCTCATTAATTATAGGACCGAGTATGGCAACATAATGATAGTTTGACATCCTTCTATACAACACAAATATGCTTTTATGATCTTTTATATCTTATTTTCTCTATCAAATGTATTAGTAATAAACCAACCCTCAATGCAATAGCATCAGGTTGTGTGTTTTTCTTAAGCCGCGAACATTAATTATTAATATATTCAAATGCGTTTCTCGACACAAAAAATCCCCTTGGTTCATTCTATCCTTCCGGGGTCCCATTTTTTTTCGTGATCAAATTTTTAACAAGCATTCAGAATTAAGGTTTGATTAACCTTGTGAGAAATACGCTACGCATCCTTACTGTACCAAATTTTAAAAATAAAAATTAAAAGTTAGGTACACAGGCATTTTGAGAATATTATTATATTTTTATTAAATATGTGGTCCGAATCGGTAACCACCTAAGTCGGCTTACTAATTAAAAAGTAAGTTCAACTATTGAATTACTTAACATATATAACTTAATAGAAATTTCATATTCGTTTAAACTTGGACAAAATAGTTTTCGAATTTTAATTGTCTTTACATTATTTTTCCTTTAAATTTTGGCGGCCTTTTAATTATGCCTACCTTAGGCCCAGGCCTCACGGGAAAATCAATTTGGCCAATATATACGTAATAATTGGCTAAGGCAGCGGTTAACAAATATTTGAATCTTCCTTATGGTCAGTTGTGCAAGCCTACATGTAGTGCATCCATATAATAGTACGGACTTTATGCTACAGTTAAATATTTGGAAATTGGTATTTTGTGAAATATTATTGGCACGCCATACTTTGTGTAGGTTGAGCAAAGCTGTTCGTGTTTTGTTTACGCGATCACATACATCAGCATTCGAACCATCTTCTTAAGTTATTTTTCACCAGAGGTTCCTGAAAGTGTTCACGTCTTCAATTTCAGTGCCACCAAAGATGTTCTTATTTGCCTGCCGATCTACATGAATTTAATCTCAATCCTACTTTTTGGCGTTTTCGCAGAGTCCTTTTATCTTTGCTTCAATGTCTACAAAGCGATGTGACAGTAAACAAATCTCATCTGCATAGTCAGCATCGTAATGGTACTCTGACAGATTTCATCGAATGCCCAAAGAGGCCTCCCTGTTGCTTTCTTCCATTACACAGTCTAAAAGTAAAATAAATAATACTGGTGATAGGATGCAACCTTGCCATCTGTTAGTGTTGTAAACGGTTGACTTTCTTTACCATTAAATCGGATCTTATACAGTGCATCTTTGTAGAATTCGCGTATTAGGGTGACAAATTTTCCTGGTATAACCTTACCGATTAGTGCTGACCACATAGCGTTACGGGATATTGTGTCGAAAGCTCGTTCGAAATCTACAAAAAGCAGATATAGGTGGGTGTTGGACTCAGCGCACTGCTCGATAATTATTTTTAAAGTGTTAACATGATCGAAATAGCGAAACATGTTGCAGAATCAATTGCATTTACTAAAGTCATGCCAGTTTTTACACTCCGTGTGGTCACCCTTTTTGGGAATTGTGACTAAACATCCACTTTCCTATCAGCAGGAATTTCGTTATTGACCCATACATTTCTTATATATTGTGTGAGAAATTCTGCTAACATATTAGCTAAATAACTCCGCTGTGATGTTGCATAAACCAGGTTATTTAAAATTCCTCATCTCTTTTAACGCCGCCGAAACTTCTGCAAACGACGGGGGATTTGTAGAAATTTTCCTTCTCGGATTTCGCCAATATGGTTATAGTTTCGGCCTGGTATTCATCATTTTATGTTGAAGATTGTGAGGCAAAGAATTCACGCCAGCTTTCGAGTTGTTGTTAGATCGGAGCCATCACTTGCTTTTAACGAAGCAGCGCCTCTGATGTTGTTGCCACTCATTCGCTTTACAGCTGAATACACGCCGCACAGTGGGGTCTTTTGAGTTTTCTCGTTGCAAAAATCAGAAGTTTTAAAGTAATAAGTGTGGGCTTTTGACTGTTTTCATTACAAACATCATAACTTTTAAATTAATAAAGGTATTTTAAAAATGTATAAAGCATTTAAAAGATCGTTTATAGTTTTTGCAAGTCTTCCTCTTCTGCTGTCAGAAAAAGTATGCGGTTCTTCGATGTTTTCAAAACTTTTTACTCTATTTTGCCTGTCTGAGCTCCTTTCCATAATGTTTTTGTCATACGGTTTAAGGCAAGCCATTTTTTTAATTAATTTTCAAGTAAATTAAGTGAATTTTAACATCCTTTTCGTGGTATCCTGGTAAATCGTGTAATTTTTCCACAATAGTCAATTTAAATAAATTTTTATTATGTGAGCTTCTGAATCACTCGAACAATACCGAATTTCGAAAAGACATTATCGCACTTTGAAGTAAAATTGTATAAGTTCTGGTACCGATCACTACTTTAACAAAGTAAAAACTTAAGTGGCTGCATTACACAATTGCAGTTTAATTTATACCCAGAAATACAAAAAGGTTTAAACTACCTGATTTGTGAAACAGAAATGCAGGCCTCAGTTAACTAGATTATACAGTATCTCTTTTACTCAGTATAAAAAAGTTTTAAAACTACCTGCATATAAAAGAGAATTAAAAAAATGCAAGGGAAAAAGTCGTTCAGTGAGTCCCGTATGAACGAGAAGCAAAAAAAATATAACAAGTAAGTGCTGCATTGAAAGCCATTTTGAAGAGTCTTTTTTATTATTTATTTCTTTTCACATTTTGAATACATCTTTGTTACATACTTTAGAAATGGGGAATAATTATTCTCGTTTTCGCCATGAAATTGTAACAGCTTTCCTCATATATCAAGAAAACCTGTCATTTTTTGTGGATAAATTTAGTTAAATTATTTAAAGTATTATGTAGCAAACATGCTCAGAAAATATGGGCGAGACCATTATTGGCCATTTTTGGATATGAAAAAAGTAGGGCTTCTGATGAAAATTTTGTTACTTTTTTTAATAAAAAATAAACAAACCTTTAAAACAATACCAAAAAAGTAATGATCAAACGGCAATGTTTCTGACACTTCAATATCACCTTTTATTGGCTTTCTAAAAAATTTTCGAATTTAAGGAGCTTCAGCAGCTATAATTTTTATCCAATTAAGAAAAACGTTTTTGAATTGGGATCAGTAAGAAGCTCTTTATACGATGTGTTCATTTATTTTACAAAATTTTGTCACCAAATTTTGTATTTTTGCCACGGATTTTGGGAAATGGTGCCACAGTGCGCCGCGAAAGTTTCCTGTATTTGTAGCCTTTTCGGGTCAGCGGTAATTTATTTCGCTTGCCGAATGGCGGTATTTCAATTTTGTCTGCAATTTTAACGTTGATGTCTTGGCTTGGATATGAGCGTTTTGAAGAATTTTAAGATCTTCGATCTCAGTCCAGGTTTCGGAACTAATCCATGGTTTGATTTAACCTGTTTTAATCCCAAAACCATCTTCGCAGATTCTTTACATGTCGCAGCCACTTCTGGACATGAACTTTATTATAATGGGTGTGAAATTCGATCTTAAGGTTTGGTTATATGCAGTTAATGTGGCGGGACCATGTAGACGGGATGTGTTGTATTTTTCGAAAAGCAGCCACGAGTAATTGGTGATCACTCGCAATATCAGCTCCTGCCTGGCTTTGGCGTGAAGAAAGGAGCCCAAAAATGTCGGCTAACCATATGATCCATTTGGTTGAATGTACTATCAGTCGCACTGTGGCTGAAAATCGTTTTTCATTGGCCAAAAGTCAAATTTTTTTTTGTCACCGATTTTTAAAATTTTTACGCCCTTTTGCAGCTAATATATCCAGATTAAGGTAGCCAAAAAATTAGGTTAAACTATTGATAATTGTGAGCGTGGCATGCTGTCAAACTCAACGGTTTTTTGTAATTTCAGAAAAAGGTGTTTTTCTGTTGTTTTTTATCAAAAATAAATGATTACTACTCGCAAGCTATCATCGATAATGGCCTGCGGTCTTTTTTATAATGTTGGTAGGATTATAGTCTTTAGTTTTTGTAAGTGGTCAGAGCTCTAGCGTTTAATATTAAGGGCGTTACGGAATATTTATGAAACTACTATATTTTTCTCAAATTTAAACTTTAGTAGAATAGAACTTCTAGGGAACAAAAGGGAACAAGAAATGTATACCACCCGGAGAAAGGTGAAAGTGTCCTCTTTACCGCTATATATACTTTTGCACCCGTGACGAGCCGTGTGTAGAACACTTTTTTCATTTTAATGAAATTACTCCAAAGTACTCGTATACAATGGTGTATATAATTTTCACTTTTTTGCCTAAAAGTTTATGTTTTTACTTTAGACTACGTAAAACTAAAAAAATTAAATATAATACCTGCGAAAGGGTTTAATGGCTTTGTTTTGATCAGCAAAAAATAAGTCATAAAATTATCACAAATTATCACAAAATTCTACAGTAAACATATGATCTGTTTCTAAATTTACCTGTTATCAAATGTTAGGGTCAACCAAAGTCATAAGCAATTTTATAACAATAATCGGGACATTAAACCACTAAAAATAAAAAAACAACCCAACAACAACAACAAATATTGGCGAGATACTAATTAGTTTTACCTGATATTAAGGTCTGGACAACATGTGCAGTTTTGTGCAATTTAAGCACTACCTGCTATGAAATTAAAGATCAATGTGTGAATAACATGTATCTAAAAATGTATAAAACTACGGATTCGATAAGGGATTACTCAGTTAATCCTCTAAGTGTACGGATAAAACATAACAGACGCAAATAAAAATATTCAGAAAAATATGAAGAGCTTCAGTTATAAAGAACTGGCGGAAGAGTATTTTAGAAACAAAAACCAGGAAGATGTTCTTAGTTACGTTAAAATAAAGTTAAACTTAAATTCGTGTAGCAGCGAAATGGAAGAGGAATTATCTAATTTCGTCAAAGCACTAAAAAAACGCTACAAAGAAGTTCGCTACAGTAAACAAAACTTTTATATAAAAAGTGAAAACTGGTTAGAGGGCCAACTTACTGTCGCTGCAGAAACAGCAAAGCAAGAGAAGGCTGGAAGACCACGCAAATCATTAATGGGCAACTGCAGCGATAGATCTAAGAGGCGGAAACTTAAAGATATTAACGATGCAATTGGTTGTACAAATATAAAAGAATCTTTCCTACATCAATTACGATCACAGAACCAATTAACAAAAGTGGATATCATTGAAAAAGTTGTTAAAGCTAGTCCAGTGAGAACAAAACGGATTCTTAACAGTATACCAACTCCGAGTGATGCAATACAGTACACAAATGAGGAGGCATTAGCATTATTTCTGGATTTGAAATTAACAAAACAGCAATATATTAAGCTCAGACTGCGTGCGATTGAAAAAGGCTCAAATATGTATCCAGCATATCATCACATAACCGCTGCTAAAATGGACTGTTTGCCATCAAAGGACACTATTACAATCACACCAATTTCGGCAGAGGTACAACTACAATCTCTACTTGATCACACAGCCGAACGCTTGCTACAATCAATAACAGGAAATGAGTTAAAGAAATGTGGAAACACAAAGTTAATTCTTTTTTGTAAATGGGGATGTGATGGTTCTTCGGGACAAAAACAATACAAACAAGCTGTATGTGAAAATATATCGGACTCAGATATGTTCATGGTATCATTTGTACCATTGCGATTGAAAAAGATTTTGGAAGATTCAGAGCCTTCGACTAGTACAACGCAAACAATGAATATTTGGAAAAATGAGAC
This sequence comes from Gymnocheta viridis, assembly GCA_956483585.1. Lineage (NCBI taxonomy): Eukaryota > Metazoa > Arthropoda > Insecta > Diptera > Tachinidae > Gymnocheta > Gymnocheta viridis. The sequence continues at coordinate 66,286,525 of OY101441.1, forward strand.
ACCATCTTCTACGAAATACTGCAAGCCAATCAAATTTTAATTCAAAAAAGAAACTCATGATGCCATTAACAAAGAAGTTAGTGATATCAAGGCCCAAATTGCAACACTACAGCCATTACAATTACAGTTAGATGGGCAGCAAATTGAAGTAAGCTACCAATTAGTGCTGACAATGATAGATAGAAAAGTAGGTCAAGCTTTGACTAACACGAAGGCTGCATCCAGCTGCATTATATGCCAAGCAACATCAACCCAATTAAACCAAATACCGAAAAAATCATTAGATAATACCGATGCATATGAATTTGGATTATCACCACTACATGCAAGAATAGGACTTATGGAACACATACTAAAAATCAGTTATGATTTGGATTTCGGGTCTTCAGGATCAATAAGAAACAACGAAAACAACAAAGAGTTAAGAAGTTCAAAAAAGAAACATGTTCAAGATGAATATCGCAAACTTGGATTGATTATAGATCAGCCAAAACAAGGGTCAGGCAATACAAATGATGGCAATACCGCAAGAAGATTCTTTTCAGATCCAGAAACAGCATCTGAAATAACAGGAGTGGATTTAAACCTCATTTTCAGATTTAAAATAATCCTAGAAGTACTTGCGTGCAATGAAGAAATTAACTCTAGAAAATTTGGAGATTATGCAAAGGAAACTGCAAAAATATATACAACCAACTACCCATGGAGAAATATGTCTGCAACAGTTCACAAAATCCTTTATCATGGAGAAGATGTCATTAAATATCATTTGGTGCCACTTGGAGATCTATCAGAGGAGGCTCAGGAAAAAAGGAACAAGGATGACAGATTTTATAGAGAGCACAGTACTAGAAAAATTTCACGAAATTCAACAAATGAAGATCTATTTAATATATTATTAGCAACGTCAGATCCGTTTATCTCCAGTATTCGAAATCAATGGAAAGTGGAACATCGGGATTTAGATGAAGAAGCCAAAAAACTACTAAAGAACAGAGATAGCACAGAACAAAATATGGAATATTTGCAATCAATATTTGAGTCAAATGAATAATAATTATAATTGCCTTTCATTGCTATTTAAGTACGAAAAACATAGTATTAGTAAAAAATAATAATAAGCAGAACCTACCATTGTTGTAAATGCTATTAAAATTTATTGCAGTTTTTATTTTTAAAATGTTTTTAAAATTATCAAATTTGACAGCAAAAAATAATAAATTTTTCTGTAGTAATAGCAATATTTTTAGATAATATTATTAAAGTTTGTTTTTTTTAAGTGTAACTATTCTTTGAGTGTAAACAAATTTGCAAATTTGTCAGCAACAAATTTTTAATTTTTCTGTAATAGCAAAATCTCCATTTGATTTTACTATTTTTTTCAGTGTAAAATTTTTTTAAGTGTAACATTAAAAAAATTCCATTATTACCAAAAATATTTATAATTATTATTAATTTCCAAATATAAAATTTTTTAATAAATAAAAAAATAATAAACCCATATTTCACTCTAAAAGTTAAAAAAAATTCAAAAGTTCAACTTTGACCTAGAATTCCTTAAAAAGTCCTCAATCAATTTTAATGTAATTTAAACTGAGTCAAGCTGAACTAAATATCTATCCAATAAAATAAAAATGACTTCAATATTTTGATCGGTTCAAAAGTTACAGAATTTTGGCCAATGAAAAACGATTTTCAGCCACTGTGAGTCGGTGATACCCAGGTGTATTAGTGGATGTCCTTGTGCGGGAATTACGCTCCACCGAAGAAGAGACGGTGCTAACACAGAAGTCTGTCACCGTTGTTGTTTCGCGAAGTAGCGAGGCCATGTTTTCCTATTACCAGCTGTATGTTATTGATATCGTGCCGTACTTTGTCATTGAAATCACTCAGGTAAAGAGTTTGTGACGTATTCAAGTTGGCTAAGATTTGTAACGTTGAATATATATTTTTGGTGTATGCTGATTTACTAAGAGAAATTTTAAAAATAACACTCTAACATCAAAGTTTGAAAAAGATTTGCATCATTATTAAAAAAAAAATTTGTTGAATTGAAAGTTCTTTTCTTCGCAGGTTGCATATTACGTCGCAACAACTTTTTATTTATTCTGAGTATACCAACTAGCGCCATATTCTAGGTGCGTAGAATCCGGTCCAATTCTAAAGTGGTAGGCAATTTATTGGTGATGATGTTTATTCTACAGTTTTTTACCGAAAATTTCATCTTTTTGACCTTCCTCTATGAATAAAAACTTGCAGAGGACAGGAGTTCCATGCGTCACAAGCGCGAAAATTTTTTTTACCATATTTAGCTGATTTGAAAAGTATATATTACGTTAATATAGTATGGCCTCTAACCAGATCTAATTGTACATCTACAGTAATGCATTCATATTTCTCTAAATTATTGTACATCAATGTCAGGAATTGGCGTAGTTCCTCATGTCATCAAACCGACTGAGCATTATACTGAAGAGGACTCGAGACATTGCGGCACTTACAAGGGGCAGCACACACAAACCGTTTAGATTGGTTTTGCTATCTCTCTGTATACCAGCTGCTGTCAGAATTCTAAAAAATCGTTCTACTCAGAAATTTCATTTAAAAGTTTCGCTGAAACTGCTACATTGTAATAACAACTTTTAGCGAAAAAATACAACTAAATTATTATGAAAAAGTATGTTTATGAGGTTTCAATTGTACTCATGTCGCACTTTAGTTGGAGTTATAAAGTTATACAGCTTAACATGGTTTAAAAAAATAAATTTAAATATTACTATTTGTAAATAGAATATTAAAAATCGATTCCGAAATTCATAGAAACTTCTGAAATGGATAAGTGTTTCATCTCTGCTTCCATAAGTTGTTCAAGAAAAAAATGCAATTTGTTTGTACTCAATCTGTCATGAAAACTCCATACTTAGACTGTGCCTAGACGCGTCATGTCTTATTGACATGATTCTTACATTTTCTTCTTTAAACTTTCATTGTTGTTTACACAAGTCATGTCATGTTGACGATATTTCCTTGCAAATACCTTTAGACTTAGAATTGCGAATATGAATGCAAAACGTAATGACAGTTTATGTTTCTTCTTCCCTCGTCGCTCTCGCCTATAAAGTAGCAATCATGTCAATAAGGCATGACGTGTCTAAACACAGGCTTACAAAGATGCGATTGCGATCCAAACACTATCTTCTGTTATGTCCTACAAGTCTGCATTTAAAATGAACTACTAACCTCTTCGCTGTCAATCTATGTATTTCCTTTTACAGACTACACAAAACAAATCCTACAAATATTATAAATGAGAAAGTGTATAGGTTTGGAAGTTTGTATGTTTGAACCACAATCACACGAAAAAAGATTAATGGATTTTAAAGAAATTCGGTAGACGAAGAGATATGAGTCTGGAAGGACACGTAGGCTTTATACTTTTTCAAAAATAGGACCACGAAGGGGGTAAGGGGCAATTTCTGTCTCTCTGACACTTTCCACAAAATTTTAATCAATAATATGACCACGAGAGTCTCTTAGAGGCAAGTTTGACTCTCTAAAACTTTATAACCAATGTTTTTGAAATTTAAAACATAGATAGGTCTGAGTCCGCGATGATACATAGGCTACATATTTTCCAAAAATATGATCACGAGGGTGGTTAAGGGGCAATTTCAGCCCCTCTGAAACTATCACCCGAATTTTATTGAAATTAAAAACATATGTAGATCAAAGTCTGGAAAGACACAGAGGTATAAGATAATTTCCATATCTAAATCGGTAAACATTGATTCAATAATGAAGAATTTTTAATTTTCTGTGATGACGAGTTTCGTATATTTGAAAAAAAATTGTATATGTGTTTAATGAAAATATGAATTTTTAAAAAGGTTTATTATTGACAAACACTTTCAACACTGTCGTTCATATCATCGCCGAGCTTATTCGACTTTATTTCCATATTTGTATGTAGGATAAAATAGAAAGAAATACAAAGCATTTTGTAAAATTTTATGAAATTTTAAGGGATGTGTCATGTGGGTGGTTGCGGCGCTTTAAAAGTCCTTAGCATAATTAAAGCAAAAATTTCTCTAAAATATAAAACACAACAATATCGTTCATACCAAACATGAAAGCTGAAAAGCATTTATTTTCGCAGGTTGGTGTTGAGAAATGCCGAATTGTACAGTTTTGTGAACATACACTCAAACAAACAAATGTACACAAGGGAACATTTAAATTTGTCTATGCGTTTGTCATCAATGAATGACACTTTTGTAACAATACTAGATATGACTGTTTCAATAAATAAATACATACAGTTGCCAATCGTTTCTCTTTTGCATGATGATGGCATTGAATTGGATTATACTTAAGTGTCTTTGTTTTCCGTTTCCTTTGTATTTAATTATATCGTTGGCATTATTTTTATTATTCAACGCCTTTAAAGCATTTTTTACAATTCCCCTTTTGATTGAAGTCAGACACATTTATTTTTACTTGCTACTGAAATTTAAATATTATAAATTTATTTTTTTTGTTTAAATAAATAAAAATTTTATCCAATTTAGTGGTGTTTTCATTGAAAGTATCCATTTTTATTTCTTAAAACAAAATTGCTGTACTGGGTTTTCTTAAAATAAAAATTTTACCTCGTAATGAGTATTTATTTTTTGCTAAAAAAAGAACATATTAAGTTTTGTAATATTTTGCTTCATGTTGAATTCTTTTCAAAAAGAAAAGTTAATTTATCATCTCGTTTAAATTAATCCATAAGAAATAAAATTGAATTGACAGATTGGTCGAAATAAACAGTGAACGCTAAAAGAGAGAAGACTCCTGTTAAAGTTAAGAAACAAAGGAGAATATATGCGATCACTTGCCAAATAAATATCTGGATAGGTCACTGTTGTTTGTTCAAAATACTTTCAAATCAGAAAAAAGCTCAGAAACGCATCGAACGCCAAAAAGACACACCCAAGAACACATAATTTTGTTATACTGGACTTCGAAAGAAGACATATGTTTTGTTACCAACCGTCTATATCTCTCTTAATATTGCGAATTGGAATGTCTATCACCCTATTATACGGCAATTGGACTCCCCGTTTCGCTAATATGTTCGCCTCCTCGTAACCCTCTATGCCCTGGTGACCATTAATCCAATAGATATATACTCTTCTTTTGGTACATAGTCTATCAAATGAGACCTTAAACCTATGAACAATCGAAGAGTAAGTATATTCAGGGGATATCGCCGCCTGACTATCTATAAACAAGTTAATATGTGAGTTCCTAGTTCTGGGACTAAAAGCCAGATCAGCAGCCATTTTGGCTGCAAATATTTCTGCCTGAAAAATGCTACAGTAATCGGGAAGATTATAAGATTCCCGAATACCCATCTGCCAGCAGCTTAGTGGTCCTCCAACTCACTCTTCCATTTTGGAATCATCAGTATAAAAATTTAAAGTCCAATGGTCAGAGTCAGTCTTCCTCTAAAGTAATGCGCGGTTTCTTATTAAATTATAATTTCGGAATGATGTAAGCACTGCTACAATCTATAATCCCTATAACACGGCCGTGACCATAGGGTCTATATATGTCGACTAGCATATTCCGGTATGATATCTTGTCTAAGGCTGTTTATCACAGTAGTATCCCGTAGAGGTAAATTGGTCTCGCTACTGCCGTGTAAATCCAATGTGCAAGATCAGGGGTTAGACCCCAAGTTATGCCCTGGTAAGGTGCAATTAAAAAAAAACCGTGCAGTATGGTTGTTTTTCGTGGTATGGCGTGAGTCCATTTTTTCGGAAGAAAACATGTCGCTTCGATGGGTCTTCCAGCAGGATAATGACCCTCAGCACTCATCACGCTATGTGATGTATCGGATTCGTGCTAATAATATTACCTTGCTTAAATGGGCAAGTCAGCCGATCAATAGTATTTAGGGAGATTAAAAGCAAAGAATCTCGAATAATGTATTTCCAAATAAAGAACAACTTGGAGATTCGTTCAAAAAACTTGGTATGAAACCCCGTCGTATACTCATCAACAGTATGCCAACAAGAATTGAGAAATTTGCGGAAATGCACTGAATATTAATTAAATAAGAAAAATATAGAAAATATATTGATCTACGATTTTTTATTTATTGATGTACTTATTATTTTGACCACTCCTTTTTGTCAGAATTTTTTTCTTTGATAACCGTTTGAAGTTGTTTTATGTTTTTAGCTCATAAGTAGTTATTTTTATGTCTGATATTTGTGAAAAAAATTTTTTAAAATATACTGGCAGTAATTTTTATGGATAAACATTTTAACAAAGACAAAAGTTTTTCTTCTTTAATTCGCTTTTCTTACTTTTCTTTATTCTGTTGTGACTTGTGTAACAAGTTTTGGCAATAATATTTTATTTTGAAAATCAGAAATGAAGGGGAATGTTGTATAGATATTGTTTCAACATTTGCTTAGAATAATGTATCTGTGCAAATAACCAACAACATTTATACAACTTACAACTTAAACAAAAGATTTTAAATTGGGCAATTATTTTACCTATTCTAAATATTCCCGGTTGCAGCTCGCTTGAGAAGACTTTTGTTAAGATTTTCTGTTGACACGAGGGCTGCGAGATGACTTTAATTAAAAATCGCCAGTTATAGAAAAATCTTGTTTTCGCCATATTAATTTCGAAAAATTGTAATAAATAAAGTACTGGTGCTTTATGCCAAAATTTGTTTTTCTTAATTTGCTAATCGGAATTTTTCCCAAAATTAATATTATATACATTTAATAAATAAGTAATTGTTTTATTCAAAACAAATTAAAATTGTTTATTGAGGGATATGTTCGAGGTTTTAATTAGTGGTAAGCCCGAAAAAACAAAGCTAATTGTCCAAATTGTAATCTTTATTCTTTATTTATTTATTTAAATATTAAACTTTATTTAAATATTAAACTACAACTCAGATTTAAACTCAATACAAACAATACTCTTTATTTTTTGAAGTTCTAAATAGCAGCATATAAAATATACATAGTGCTCCTTAATTGCACCGTAGTCATATCTCAAAACAACTCGTTCGTCAGAAAATGCGTTTATTGTTTTTAATTTAAAAACACTTCAATCGAAAAATAAAAAAATATTCTCCCCTGAGTAAAAAAGATATTTGTAAAAATTTTCTACACGAAGTAAAGAGCAATACAACGAATATTTCTGTATCCTTAACTCAAAAATCACGTTTTTTGACATACGACTACAATAAAGAAGCTATTGTATAAAAACCTATTGTTTTATAGAAGACATTTTTTTTTAATTTTCTAAAGAAATATCACTATTAATTTTTATATTGAAACAAATTATTTTATTTTATTAAATATCCATGGGAATATTGTTTACAGTATACATTCAGATAAAAAGAATCAATTTGAAGGTATGGGTGGTCCCTTTTATGAATTTTATTTGCGGATGCCAAAAAAAAATTTTAACATAGTCGAACCGCTTTCAGTTAGATGAATAGAAGTAAAAGAAGAGAAAAGTTATCGGATATTTGTAATTTAGCATTTTTAAATTTTTCACCAATACTGAATGTAACTAGTGTGCATACACAAATTGGCTTAATATTACAACAGAAATCACTTTTCAAGGTAATTATTTTTATATATATCGTGCTTTGGATAAGTTAAAAAAATTTGAATCAATAAATCTAAAATTTTTTCAAAAAATATCGCCACTTCTTTGTATCGTGCTTACAATGTGTTGATGCTAGTTTTATGAAAAATTGTTTCATCGTAATTATATTTTTTTTTAGTTTAGTTTTTTGTTTATTACATTACACTACAAAAAGTTATATATAAAACATGCTCTATGGCTAAATCTAGGGTCAGACATGGTATATATTTGATGAAAGGACAATTTTCGTAAAATCTATATGCCATTATTTACGACATATTCAAGATATAATTATATAAAATAAAGATAAATAGGAAATGAAAGAAAGTAAACATTCTTAGCTGGTTTCGATTATTTTTACATGTTTGTAACGTGGAAAGTTATTTTCTTTTATTGCTTTCTGTTGCTCTATAATGTTTGCAACAGTAAAAAATATTATTCTAGCATTTCTGCAAAGCTGTTAAATTAAAGCAAATAAACTTGCTCTCATTTTCTCTCAATTAAAAGAGTAAAAGATGGCAATGCCAAATGAATAAGAGTTATGTTAATGAGCGAAATGCATAAAGAGTTATTTCTTAAGTTTAAGCAACTTGCTCTCATTACCGCTATCCTTTTAAAAAAATCTCTTATATTTATATGATTCGCTCTGTTGGTATTGCTTGGCAGGGTAGCATCTTACTTGTCTCTTGATATTTTTCTGAACAAACTCCAGTTGTTTTGCAAACACCGGTGCAGTTAGTTGAATAAAACGCGGTGGTTGTTAGCAATTGGATTTTTTTGTCTGTCGGATTATTTGATGTAATTCTATATTACAAAGAAAAATGTGATAGTTAAAATACATACATTCTTAATATGTGTAAAAACAACCTACTTAATAAAGTGTTATATTTAAAAATAAATATTTTTATCTCCACCAATATGTTGCTCCTCTAAAGTTGTCAAGCAAACTGTAGCTATTTTTTTTTGGCACGTAAGCTAAGTCATCAGCTGTGGACGCTAAAGAATATTTAAAATAAAAAAAAGGCTATCAATTCACATCATTATAAATTTTTTGAATTTTTTTTGGAAGAATTATTTTTTAGATCGGCGTTGAATTTGTTTTCGTTAAATAAGAAAATCACAAATATTAAGATTAATTCTATTCAATAAAATGAAGTTCAGTTTCGAGTTCGTTGTTTGGGTTCGATCTGAAATATATACCGACGCACGGTTACAGTCTGATAAAGTGCCTTCGTTCAGACTCTAATAATCACCAAATTTTAATTCGAAAGTATGGAAAAGAGTTGTGTATGAGTATGAGTATTACTTATTACACCCATTAATTCACTTATCAAGTATACGCAACAACTCAGGAAACTTTCCAAATATGATTAATTTTTTTTTGCAAACTTTGCACAATAAAATCATATTGAAATTTATGTAAAAAAAATCTATAAAAATGATTTTCGTATATTTGATAGAGCCGACAGGCTTAAGGCTTAAACTACTAGTTTGTTATAATTTTAATACTCCAAAGGATAACTTTGTGAAAAATATAAGGTCGAATAAAAAATATACTAAACTAATATATAATTTTGATTATAATAAATTTGAAAAAATTAAATAAATAAAATAAATATATTTTGTAAACTAAATTGTCTATCGACGGGTTGGTTTATTTCGTTTATTGTGTTTAATTCGTTTATTGTTGGGATATTTAAAACGTTCTCACAATACAAATGAAAAATCACGTATTCTGTTGAATTGTATTTTTTAATCTTGTACACTTTTTCATTTATTTGTTTATATTGCGAGTGGACCGGAATACAAGTAAATTTCTAGAACAAAATTAACCGATAAAAGAAGAAAATATAATTATGTAACTTTCTGTTTATTTTTTACAATTTCAATAGACTACAATATTAATCGAATTTCAATAACAACAGAGCCAATTTCAACAATATTACAAGATTCATATTTAGCAAAGCATAATTACAAGAATGTTGATTAGTGCACGATTACAAATGATCACGAAGACAGTATTTTTCCAATCGCACGTTTACGCACAGCAAAGCTAAATGAAGTTTTATATTGTCATGCAATATGTTTTCAATAATTTTTTATTAAGATATACATAGAAAACAAGTTATGTCTTTCTTCACAGTCTCAATTTGCCGACGATATTTATGCACCTGTGCAAGCTTATAAAAAAACGTATTTCATTTCCTAAACAGTTTTAAGAATGGATCAATTTTATGAAGAAAATATTTGAATTCACAGCACTAACTTTCAAACTTCAGTACGTTTTAGTATATGAGTTTGGAATCTTCTGCAAGAAATAATGTTTCAATAAAGTGTGTTACTTCCTGAGGGCTTTATTATATTGTTTATAACTTAAAGCACAATCGCACATTTTGAGTATTAAAACATGCTCACGTACTCAAGTGTACTTTTTTAGTTATTCATCACATTCGCATTTCTTTAAAAATTACCAAAGGACAGATAAGTTTAATTAAAATTTAATAAAATATATAATCTTTTAAACCTGCAGTACTAATTTTCGTAATTTTCTTCTTATTTTCGCATGTTACCTTTTTTTACTGTTACCGAAAGTTTTAACTTTTTTTGTTTTGGTACGCTTTTGCTTCGAACGGCCACTTTGCTACAGTTTTTAGCTAATGTTAGTCGAAATTTCTAATAACTAGTATATATAGTCATATGAATTCATAAAAGCCCATAAAAAATTTTACTGTACAAGCAAAAACCCTTAATATGAAAAATTAACCAAGATTTTTCAAAAGTTTTTCTGTTTAAGCTTATTTCTTATTGAGGAATTTGTACAATTTTAGTAAGTAAAATTTTCCAGGAACACGTTGTGCATCGTAATGAATTAAGAAGTCGATTTTTAATTTTTTGTAACATAGGGCGTTTTTCAAATTATATGACGATATGTAACTTTTAACTCTACATATAAGTATTTTTTTATTTTTTACATTTATAGCAGAGAATAAAATGAGTTTTAAAAGAGGATAAATGATAATTTGATCATGAAATTTTTTGAAAACTTTGACGTTTCTGTTCTTGCAAAAATTAGAGAATTACCAAGAAAACTTGTGCAAAGTGTGGAAACAGTGAAGCACATACCATTGAGAAATTGTTCCTTTACGTTTCTCGTATATAATAACTTTGATAATGTAATATTGATTAATTTCACCAGTGTAGTTAGGCTCTGAAAAATATTTTTTCCCATTTCAGTATTATTTGATGTGTTTTATTATATTACACAGGTCAACAAAATGAATTTTTTTGTATAAGGTCCTGATGCTGAGCTCCAATTCCTATAAATAACTTTATTTTTAATTAACTCTTTATATCAAGAAAGCAAGGATGTTGTATCACATATTGCGTTTTCTTTCCAAGAAAATAGTGCAACATTTTTTATCCTTTTTGTTGAAAATTTGTAATAAAATGATTTTATGGAAAAGTGATTTTAATAGAAATCATTGTATAATCACCTACGAAGCAAAATTTTTGTCTTAAAAAAACTTTGACCACCAATTTTTCTAATAAAAATTTAAAAAAATTTTACCTTTTTTAGAAAAGAAAGCGGAAATAATTTGCATTTACTCGAGAGCTAGTTACTCAATTAAATTTAAAAAAACATAGTAGGATCGGAAACAAAATATCGTTTTAATTACGATTGAAATAATTTATTGACAGTCTCATAGTTTCAGAGATATCCAGAAATTTTTTCAAAAAAATTAATTTTTTTTTAAGTTATACATTTTTTTAAAAGATTCATTTACACTTATGTTGTCAATGTTTATGCTGGGACTTTGCGTATCTTATAAATACGTATGCTTAAAAAATACGGTCGATTCTAACCAACAACAACAAAATAAATTTTGTTTATGCTGCATGTTCGGAATTTTTGGAAACAAGTCGTTTACAAGGTGGCAGCGCAGCGGCAGCTGGTTTTTTTCTCTACTTAAATTTGTAGATATCGTATGTCAAAACGAATATTACTTAAGGCGAAAGTATTGACAATACTTGTCAAGAGATATCATTTTCGTTGCCTTTCCGCTACCACTAAATACAGATTGCACCAACTTGTTTTCCCTTTCAATTTTATTTAGACCGCTAAAACCTTTGTGACAGCGCATAGATAGAATATTTATTTTAATTCAATATACAAATATACAATTTTGTTTATCAAATATACAAAATTCATCAAAGAAAATTCAAAAAATTTTTTATTGCATCAACACTTTTCTTATTCCAATATATAGAAAAAGTTAATTGCCTCATCTCGGAGGTTTCGGCATTCGATATTTACCTGCAGATCGTAGGCTTGAATTCTGAGGTGGCTGTGTTACAGTATTAACAGATATTCATCTAACTCTCGATCGACAAGGTTTTTGATGTCAAAAATCCTATTTATCGACCTCCCAGTCTTTCAAGCAATTTTATCAATTGTGCATGTAAGTGCGGTAAACATGAAATTATATATTTACACGCAATTCAGTGATCAATACATAGATAATTTTTTTGATAGGCACGAATCCTGTCATAAAGCCTTTGCAAGAAACTTTCAAACCAGGTATTTATTGAGTATTGAATATAACAAATATTTATTAATAATTGTGGCAAAAAAGTGGATGTAGATAATTGAATATAAAACCAATTGATTTTTAGGAACAGCCAATGATTATTTTATCATTTTGAAGTTAACAAAAGGAAGAATAACTGCAGCTGCGATTTCAATTTTCAATATTTTTAAATTTTGTATACATATGTACTATAAAAATGAGCTCATTTTTGGTTTCACTTGAAGAAATGTGTAAAGAATTATATCATTATGAAATTTATATTAATCGAGATTGCCTCGATATCTTTTTTCAAAGATTTAAAAAAACTTTTGTTTGTTGAGGGTTTTTAGCTAGTCTATATACATGCATTTCATTGGTAAAGGTTGTAAATAGATTCATATCGAATATAATAATTTGTTTGTTGGGATTTTTGAATAAATTTCAAAGCCTGCTGTACTTATACTATTGTAATTTTTATAACTCTCATTGAGTTTTTAAAAGTTTTTGTATAAGTAAAGAGGTTTGAAATATTTAAAAATTAGGTTTAAGGTCTACTGATGATTTGGCTTTAGCACCAATGAAATGCATATATATAGACTAGCTAAAAACCCTCAACAAACAAAAGTTTTTTTAAATCTTTGAAATATATCATTGCTATAGAAAAATTTAATTACTTAACACTTTTAGTAAAGACGAAAATTCTAAACCCCATTTACATCAAGTTGAAGATGTTGAAAAAGCCATTTCATGGGGGTACTCTATCATTTTAATGGAAGTTGACGTAGACGTCAAATAAATAAACCAAATTTTTTAGAAATATGAAACATTGCTGAAAGTTGTGAATGACATAAAATTGGTAATAACAAAGCAAGACATCATAATTACTGCCTTAACGAATATTAAATTGTTTAAATTTGTGTGTTTCATGTTGGTCGCCGTACATGTATAAGTACGTGGAACATTCGTCATGGATGAAGCATGAAATAAGGACCATAGGGATATATTTTAGGTTAATGCTTTCTATGCATTGCAATAGAGTTTGGAGAAATACTAATATTTTTGGCCGCTTTCTTGTTACTTACCGTTTTATAAACCAAACAGGATTCGGAGTATGCCAGGGTTGCCAAAGTATTGACAGATGAAGAATAAATAAAGTGTGTGTGTTGATACGAAAACATGAAAAAATGCTTACCTATTTGAATAGGTTTTGTGTTCGGTGGGCGTAGCCGATTTTGGTATAACCCAGAATGCCGTTTTTTTATTCTAGAAAGCGTATGTATCAAATTTGAATTACTCTGCTGGGATAGAAAAAAATTAAGCGTAAAAATGGATTTCGATTGCATGGGCAGTGTGTGGTCGTCGTTTCGGATTTTGGTGAAATTTTTCTTTTTCTTAATTCAGTCAATGTAATGCTCGGTGCCAACTTTTAATGATTTTGGACCACTACTAATAGTTTTTGCATAAAAGTGTATTGAAACATTCCACAGTGCATAATAAAATGACATCACTTCATACATTTCGCACTTTTTTTAATTAAATAATTTGGTTTCTATACCTGCAAGGAATGAGTCCTTCTCAGCAATTCTTGAAATAAAAAATGCATAAACAAGTACAATAAAAACTGTAGCTTTAAAAAATTTCCCACATTTCTTATATTATCCATATTGTTCCGAATAAAATTTTATTACTACACATTTCTGTGCATCTTATCAGTATAAGTTTCGATTGACACATCAAAATAAGAAAAGGTTTTTTAGGAGCGGGCATGTCGAGAGTCTACGACTATTAGCTGTAGGATATTTGTAATTGCGCACTCTACAACACATTACGAACAGATGTCCAAAACCAAACTTTTAAGAAGGCGATATTTATATTAAGCAGAAAAAAGTAACTTCAGTTCTTTTCCTACAGATCTATGTTGGACGAAAAAGAAGAGCCTTAATAATTAACTATGCAAATATTCCCTGGTCATTGATGCCGTGATTCCATAAACAGATAGGAGAAAACTGTCCTAAACTGCGACAGAAACTTAATAATAATAAAATCCACTGTTTTTTATATGTTCAACACAACAGAAGGAAGCAAATATATTAACTATGAGATTGCAATAGTAAACACTGCCTTTTATTTTTATTTTGAATACAAATTTTGTCATACTTCTGAAATTGACCTTGTTTCCGTTTGTATAATACTGTTTGAGAAGAAAAACTTGTCAGCTAATTTGGTATATCAAGTGGTATTGAATTAATTTTATTACTCGTAAAATTTTATTATGATTTTGTGTGAAAGCGTTTGGGCGAAAATAAACTGTGATTGTCATTTGAGAGGTGTGTCAGTGGGTGTGTTTTTAGTAGGTGGATGGGTTTCCCTCAATTACTCTGATTGTCTGCACAAAAATACGTGGTATTTATTCCGATAAAAAATATAACCGACAACAATATTAATTTATATAAAACGATAATAAAAAAATAACTCCCCACAAATTAAATTTTTGCAAATTTAAGGTTCAATGTTTTTGTTGTTGAAATTTAGATATAAAAAATCCAAACGAAATGCCAATACATATTCCAGTAGATTAGTTTTGTATGTAATTAATTTTTTAAATTTATCGGGTATTTATTTTACATGTGGTGTAGTTTTCAAAAAATTGACTCAAGCACTCGGTATTTGTTTTATTCGTATTAAAAACACCTGTAAAATAAATTTACCTTGGTTGAGATTAAGCCAGATTTATTTTTATTGTTGGTCACTTATAGAAATAATCTACATTAAGCGATTGGTGCCGTAAAACTAAATAACAATTAAAAGCTCACAAATACCAAAATACACAAAATAAATTTAAACAAAAAATCTGAAATTCAAAATGCCATTAATACTCATACTATTGCTGTAAAAAATAAATGCGTTAACAGAAAAATGTTTAACTGAAGACGAAGAAACGTATAACTGTCGCTAAGTCCACATTTCTTTTTTATGACGTTGGTGGATTCGTAAGTACTTAAATTTGCACTATCAGTGTCCCAACCCTTAAATTAAACATTAAATAAAATGTTTGGCTATTTGAAATGTTCAAAATTTCTATTATTTTTTGCTTTAAGAAACTTTTGACTGAAAAATTGTGTTTTTCGACGTTAATATTTTATTATTGAGCAGTTATTGTATTCGCGAATGTAACATTTATATATTTTCTTTGGCATAGGTGAAATAATTCTACTGCAGGTTTTAACAGGAATGTCAATCCATGTTTCCTGAACATTTGCCACAAATCTGTCTTGTTCTGAATATTTCATTTTCCCATGTATGTATTTACATACACTTCATTTGTAGTTACTTCAACTTCTCATTAGATCTTAACCAAGTTCTTCATGAGAAGAAGTTGGTATCAATAAAAAACAGCAATAGCATATACATATATTGTGTTAAAAAGCTGTCTTATCTGTGTACAGTGATAGCCGTTGAAGTATTGATATCAGGTTGTAGGTCAGCTATATAAATAATAGAGCTGTTTTTTGAGCATGTGCTGTCCACTTGTGCACGATATTGTATCAGTTCTAACAACCTGCAACTCACTCTATCCAAACACGGTAACATTTGAGCTTGGCCAGTGATTGAATACATTGCGGAACATGATTTGACTGCTCCAGCCTCGAATCTCAAGCTCTGATTTCCGCAATACTACACTAATAAATAGTTATGACTTTGGCATAGTGCTTAACAAAATTATACAACCTATTCAAGATACATTCGTTCTTGTATTGTTAATTCTAAGTGAATTTTTTTCAAGTTGGAACTCGTACTTTATTCTAATTATATAGGGTCCGCCATCTACCGTTTTTTTTTTCAACTAGTGCTTATTTCGTGAATAGTAACACTTAGCTCATGTCTGATTTGACAGATAATTAGTTTTATCCTTCCGCTGAACGAATATGGTTGTGTATACGCTTGAATAACGCTGGGAAATATTGCATGCTTTCGACTTACAGAAGATGCCGATTTTGCCAAAAAAATCATCTTTTCAGATGAAGCTCATTTTGATCTTGGCGGGTATGTAAACAAGCAAAATTGTCGCATTTGGTGTACACTGAAAAACCGACGCACCCAAAACGAGTCACTGTTTGGTGCGGATTTTGGTCCAGAGGCATAATTGGGTCATTTTTCTTCGAAAATGAGCAAGGAGTGGCCGTTACAGTTATAGGGCCATGTTGAACGAAGTTTTGTTTACAAAAATTGAAGAGGAGGATATTGGCAACATTTGGTTTCAACAGGACGGCGCTACGTGCCACACAGCCGAAGCTACACTCGATGTTTTGCGCCGTGTTTTCAAAAAAAAGTTATCTGGCGGACCCTATATTATAAGATCACGATTATTTGCGTTCTTATCTTAAAAGGGGCACTTTTCACCCGGGAAGGACCAGGATGCCCCCTTTTTATTTGGGGCACATCCTTCCACATACACAAAAATAACTTAGAAAAAAGAACGAGATCTGCACAAAAACATAAATGTGAAAAAAGGCAAAGTTCCCATACAAAAATTTCGGCCGTAAAAAGATAGGTACAATAGTATCTCATTTCTAGGCAACCTGTAAGCTTGGCAACATTTGTCTCATAACTCTTTCCCATATTAGAAAGGCAAAAAACACATTTAAACAAATATTTGTCTTTAAAAAATATTTGCCTAAACTGTCAAAAAATATTTAAAGCACTTATTTGTATATTTGCTTTAAATTCATATGTTGATATATGTATGTATATTAGGCTCGATTAAGTTTTTGCTTTATTCGGTTAATTAATGAAGGTTTTCGTTTAATCAGTTAATAATTGGTTAATCTCGATATCAATCGGTTTACCGATTAATAAAGTTTTTTTTAAATTAAGTAATTTTAATAAATAAAAATAAATAAATTGTTTAGTATTTTGAGTTTATTAATAAACAAACAAATAACATAACCAACATAACAATTATTTAACTAAACAACAATTATGTATCAATTAAAATATAAACAAGTTTGTGAGATCATTTTATTTGCTAGTTCAATAATTTAATAAATAATCTTTTAGAAAAATAATTTTGTTTGTTTGTTTATTTATTAGAGAATGTCACCAGTGCAATAAGATATAATATCTTTTAATTTTAGCACTGGACATCAATATTGGCAACATATACAATTTGAATAACTTATAAAGTATGACTTTAAATTTTAAAATATTATAAAATGACAATAAAAGTTATATAAATAATGTACATATGTAATAGTAATCGTTAAATAGTTTTAAGAATAAAACGAAAATAAAACGAATTTTTTCTTTGCTCTTTTAAAATGTAGTGCGTCGCTTGTGACTTGAATGTTATGTGGAAGTAGATTCCAGAGCCGCAGCGCGTATATAAAAAATTGTCGTTCCGACAATAGGTAATGATATCGGATATGCAATATAACACTGCCTCTAGTTGATCTAGCAAATATTGATTTCTTAAATAGATAGTGAGGTTCTTTGGTGTGTATTATTTTGTGTAGGAAAATTAAATTGCGGCATTTTAATAAGTTATCAAAAGAAATGTTAAACAATTTCTTTGCAAAGTGGGAGACGCTGTCATTCCTTCTCAGATTAAAAACGTATCTGTTGATATTATTAAACGCAGTTCTCAATTTTCGCTTATCAGAAGCACCACAACCAGAAAAAAATTCACAGCCATATAAAAGCGTTGGTAACAAGTAGGATTTGGCTAACAACAGTCGAATCTTTAATGGAGTAAAATAATGATTAATCCATAATGTTCTTAGCATACCGTAGGTTTTCCCCGTTGCATTATTTATATGATCTGTCCAAGAAAGTGCTGAAATAAAGATTATGCCCAAGTTCTTTGCAGAGGGCACAATTTCAATTTGTGAATCTCCCAAAACAAATCTAGGCTGATATAGGGTGTCGATTTGTGCTCTGCAAATTGGAACACACTTTGACTCTTAAAAGATCTGAATTTATTTTCGAGACGCAGTTTGATATTGTTGAAGGGCTACAGCCAATAAACAGTAGAACATCATCAGCGAACATTTGGATTTTCATAAACGTTATATGAGTCGCAAGATCATTGGAATACGAGATATACATTAGCGGACCGAGAACTGATCCCTGAAACTGGGAGCCATGAAGAATATCTTGAGTCCTTAAATACAGCCTGATATCTGTTGCTTAAATAGGTAGATATTAACTTTGTAGCTGTCGTTGAGAAATTAAATTGTTGTTTCAGTTTTTTACAAAGTATTTCGTGATGGACGGTGCCGAACGCCTTCGAGTGGTCCAGAAGGACTAAAAAGGCGATATTACCCTGATCAATAATACACTGGATTTCTTTGGCAACTTCAGAGAGTGCTGTTATGCATCCGCGTTTTGGCCTAAACCCTGACTGGTTGGTACTTAAGAGGATTTTATGAGTAACATATTCCAGAATTTGTTTATGCAAAAAAAAACTTTGGAGAGATATTGCAATATTACTATAGGACGATATTCCTTGGGAGTTTTAGGAATTGGCACAATTTTTGAGTATTTCCAGTTAAGAGGAAAATAATTTGTGGTGGTAATTGTTTTAAAAATAGGTGTATAAAAAAGGAAGTAAGACAGGCAACTGAATTTTTAAAAATTTTGGGTTTATATCGTCATAGCCCACGGAGTTGGACTTTACTGATAAGAAGCCTTAGAGGACATCTAATTGATTAAATATTTGAAAGCTAAATTTGTTAATTTGGTTTTCATGAAGAGAATTTGTTTGATGACTGTAAGTATTGAGACTTACGGCTGGCATTGATATGTTGATAAAGTCTTTATTCAGCTCTTCAATATTCACATTCGGCCCTTTGCAGTATTCTTGATTAATCAAACCAACTTTCTTTATTTCTGTCCAAGTTTTATTGGAGGTTAGAGCTGAACTAAATTTGCTTTCATAGTATGCATATTTGTCTCTTCTTATTCTTGACACTACTGCTCTTCTCTTTCTGCAAAAAATTTCATGAAGCTCAGGTGCTCTATACCTTTTCCATCTTGCATATGCGGCATCACGATCCTGTATTAGCCTAGCAGCTTCAATTGTAAACCATGGATTGTCTCTGTTGCGAATTGTTTTGCTTCTAATTCTAACGTGTTTATTATATAAACTAAGAATATTGCCCTGAAGGAATTGTAGCTGATCATCAATATTAGGTGTGGTATAGATTTGTTCCCATCATACTAGTTGTGTATGTCTTTGTAGTTCATATATGCCAATGTTGTTGAAATCACGATAAGTAAAAGTTTGCTTTTGGATAACCGGCCGTACGTTATAGGTGAGAAAGCAAGCATGCTTGGAAAACATAGGTGCCGCTAATTGTTCATATTGCAGCGTTTTTTGATTGTTGCTGACGAAAATAACATCTAAAAGAGTATTGCTCGTGCTTGTAAAGTATGTTTACATGTTTTGGATTTAAGAGAGTTTTTAGTTTTGATAAAACTTTAGCCGGAAAAATAAGTTCACTTAATACCTACTATCTAAAGTTAGTCCTTTTCCTTTAGTGTTCAAGACTCTCTGCTTTGGTTTTTTCAGATTCTTAACATTTCAAATTCTTTCGGTTCAGCACCGAACATCTTGCAAAAATGTTTATTTCCAAATTTGTACCGTATTTCAAAATATTCCTGAAGTGATGTATTAAATAACTGTATTTAAAACTTGAATTCGTTTCTTATCAAATTTAATTCTTAGACTTTTTATTAATTAAGTTCTTTGATTCCTTGAAAAAATAATTTCTGGAGACATATCGTTTGTTTATATGACGAAATAAATAATTAAACACACAAAAAACGTGTCATAATACTACAAAAAACTAAAAATTTTGTTACATCGCTAAAGCGACGGAAATTAATCTGTTTAATAGTTAATCGAAAAAAGCCAATTTTAAATTAACCGATCAGTTAATCGGGTAGTAACTAACCGGTTAACCGATTATATGAAAGACAGTTAAAAAAATCTACTATTTCTTGTTTTCATTGAAGGCGAATTCATACCAGGAGAACTTACTAGTACAACATCTATAAAAACCATCTATAAAAACCACACTTATTTTGTTTTTGTAAATCAGTGTACGATGTCAAAAACAATACGGAAGAGCACAAAGCAACTAAATTTTGACTTCAAGCACTGATATAATACGAAAAAAAATTATCAGCTGCGCAACAAATATTACTTGTTATCAATTCCTTGTTTCCCTTGTTTCCATTTCTTGTTTAAATACATACTGTTGTATGGAAAATATTATTATATTATTATTACTGGAAAATTATACCTTACAAGTTTTTCTAATTTCCGCAATATTTCTAAGTTATTTATTAATGACACGTAATTTTCTGCTTGCCTTTAAAAGCAGGCTTTTTTAGTTTGTTGGTTAGAGGTGTTGAAAATGTTGCGGGTTAAAAAAAGCACGAAATGAAAATTTAAGGAGTTTTTTGTAATTTTATATACATTGTTAATGTACATATATACAGCAACGTCATGAAGAAAAAGTAATGTAAAAGTACGTGACTTTTCTTTGGGGGCTTACAAGAAAATTGTCAAAAAAATTAAAGCTCAAAACGCATACGCTGAAACGCCACTAAGAGTTTTTTAAGCTTAATAATAAATAAATTTAGTGATTTCAATTTAAATGCAATATATTTCATTCTAAAGGCTGTTTGCCACTTAAAAATAGTTTATGGTCACATTACCCCAAACAAATATTTGTAATTTTTTAGCAAATGTTCGTCAGATGTGACCGTACCTTTAGATTTATATAAAACAATCAAGAATTATTAACAAAAAAGAACAAAAAAGAATGACTTCCTCTATTTTTATTATTATTTTTTCTTCTTTTTTACAACAAGGTGTTTGCAATTTCGTGCTCCTGAGGTATTCAGTTTTATTATTCGTTTATTGTTCTAATGAAAAAGTTATTGCTTTATCGTAAAGGCTGGTTTAAAAATTGGCTGTCAATTAGCCGAAATTTTGGGTATTCAACAAAATATTATAAAGAAAGGAAATATTGAAAAAAACGTTGTGGTCTTATTTCTAGTTAATTATTGTTGAATTATAAAAACTTCGTAAAACTGATCTTATATAAAAATTTTCTATATAAGCCTTTTGTGAACTTTTGATAAATTGTTATAAATAATGCCGAACTAAATCCAGTCACTGCAATGATGTCCTGGAGTTCACTTAGACCGCGTTGGAGATGGAACTAAAGGGGAATCGTTATAAAGGTGTCGATAAATTATCAAATCAGTTTATCAGTTTGATAACCAGTGTCAATGCTGTCTGTCTCTCTCTGGTGTCTCTATACATTGATAAAAATCTTCAAACCTGTTCGAAATCGGAATGGTCACTTCTCGGACATTGGTGACCATCTATGGTTGGTTAAAGTGCGATGCCCCCGTAGGACAGTTGTTAGTGAACTAGTGTTTTAGTAAATTTGCTGATATCTGTTGTAAGCTTTTTAATTATAAATTATACCCTTTCATTAAAATATGACTAGAAAAAAATACCCATTATATAGGATCCGCCAGATAACTTTTTTTTTTAAACAGGGCGCAAAACATCGAGTGTGGCTTCGGCTGTTTGGCACGTAGCGCCGTCCTGTTGAAACCAAATGTTGACAATATCCTCCTCTTCAATTTTTGTGAACAAAAATTTGTTCAACATGGCCCGATAACTGTAACGGCCAATCCGCACCAAACAGTGACTCGTTTTGGGTGCGTCGGCTTTTCAGTGTATGCGTGCGGGTTTTCTGTGTACTAAATGCGACAATTTTGCTTGTTTACATACCCGCCAATATTAAAATGAGCTTCATCTGAAAAGATGATTTTTTGGCAAAATCGGCATCTTGTGTAAGTCGAAAGCATGCAATATTTCCCAGCGTTATTCAAGCGTATACACAACCATATTCGTTCAGCGGAAGGATAAAACTAATTATCTGTCAAATCAGACATGAGCTAAGTGTTACTATTCACGAAATAAGCACTAGTTGAAAAAAAACGGTAGATGGCGGACCCTATACATAAAATTAATTCTACGCATTTACAAAGAATCAAGGAGATATGGGGAAATGAATTAAAGGATTAATATAATTTAATAAATATTAAAATAAAACATTTATATTAGCAAAAGGATCAACCAGCTTTATCATCATAAAATATATATCATCGAAAGATAAAAATATAACAAATAAAAAAAAACCAACACAAAATGAAACTTTGTTATTGTGGCCTTTTTTATTACTCACCAAATGTAGTAATAAAATAACAAAAACGAAAATAAGTATATTCAAATTACAAGGAGATGATAGATGACTCTAACGACCATGATGTTGACGATTGATTATCACATTCTTCATTGAATTGTGTGCGAAAGCAAGAAATCAAAAGTGAACCCACAAAACGCTCACAGTAAGACATTTAAGCAATAAAAAGGAACAATAAATTATTCTTCAAGCAATAAAAGAAAACAGTGATGGAAAATAAAACGAACAGAAAGATATTCTTGTTAAATGGATTTACATCATTGCTGACGACCACGGCTATCAATTTCATATAAAGAAAATAAGTTAAAAAACAAATAATAAATTAAATCTGCAAATTCTTGTTTAATATTTCCACAACATTTTAATCCGAACTGACATGAAATGACAAGAAATAAAATGCGAAACTAACCGTTATAGAATAAGTCAATATAAAATATGGAAAGGGTTGGGAATAATCATTAGTTATTAGACAAAATAAACTTGATTCGTCAAAATAAAAACAATATATTATATTTTCCATAAGGACTTTCGCTATTAAAGATGTCGCGCGCGTTGCACCGACTTTAAGGCAGATGCGTAGATGGGTAAAATTTTAAATTGAGGAAGTACATTGTTACAATTGCATCTCAACAATTTCCCGAAAAAAATCCAATAATTATGTGTCATAGAAAGACTGTAAAAAATATCCAGTAAGCCAAAGCTTTTTACATCTTTAACAAATCACTTTCATTTTTATTTGGACATGAAATCTAAAATTTATAACAGCATATTAAGTATGAGAAGTATATTTAAGATAAAACAATTTTTGTCCTGCCTGAACAAAAATTCGTAGCAATCTTGATTGTTAAAATAAGTCAAACTCACTCTTTCTCATAATAATAAAAATTACTTAAACTTGAATAGATTTATTTTAAAACTCTTCAACTACTCAGTTACTGTGTCTTCCGCACTTCTTTTGAACACACACAATATAAGATACCATCCACACCAAATTGCAGTCTAGACTTTAGACACATTAAACCACAAACAATGTGACAGCAAAAAATATTTTATACATCTCCAGTTATTTCCGCAAAAAGAGATTATTTTGTAAAAAAAAAGAAAAAGTACAAAGTTTGACTGGCAAAAAATCCATATTTCTATAAAGTTTTTATATCTTTTCATACAAATGTGTAATAAATATGGTTGTAAGAATTATGTATTTCAGTTAAGAAATAGCAAACATATTTAAAACTAGAAGTCTTATTTTAGTTATAAGATTTTTAGTTTAGTGATTATACAAGATACCAAATTGCGTATTTTGAATTATTAAAAAATAGCCTTTTAAAAACGCTGGTTTTGAATACAGTTTTAAGAAAAACCCAGTCCATCGGAGAAGATAGTTTTGTTTTATTTTTTTATGATTTAAAAACACAGGTTAAGAAAATTTTAACACTTGTTGGACGAACATGCACACATTTTCGGCACCGCGAGACATCTCAGCAACACCCGATTCATCCAATTGGGAAGATTTTATTCAACAACCATCGCTGTTTAACTGAAGAACGAATGTGTTGGACTTACCAAAACTAAATACTTCTCGTCTTTCATTAACCATTTTTACTCACGAACGGAACTTTCTTTTATTCTGTATATCTTTTTTCTTTTCATTTGGGATTGTTGCAGAATCTTTTAGGAATGGAATATCCGTTTTAGCTTACGATTATTAAAAAATTTAGGAATTTTTAACTTAAGAAAATCTCAACTAGGCCATGAAACCAAAAAAGTACATGAGGTTAAACTAAATTGTAATTATGGGTTGATTTCCCGTTAATTTGGTGATAATAAAATTATAACATCGACTTAACATTAAATAAATAAGTTTGTTTCGGCCATGTCGGCGCCAAGGTTGGCGTAGTTGGATTAATCTGGATGTCCAATTCGAATGTTGTGTCCGAATTGTTCAATCGTCTCTGATTTATCAGAGTATGCAAGTGACTTGACATATCGTTAAATAAAATAATCTAATAAAGTTAGATCGCATGATCTTAATGACCAACTTAAAAAACATACGTAAAATTTTAATTATTTTTGTCTAGCGTAAATCAATTCATTATAAATTGGCAAACCAAACTAACCGCAAGGCCACTATATATAACCTTTCAAATTAAACTGTGTTGCCAGTTCAAAGTTTTATTGATCTTAAAAAAAAACACTGTAAATAAGAATTGAAATCCCATTCAACAGAGCCACTTAAAAAGTGTAGAATACATGAAAATACACATTAACACCGATGATGGGGGTTAAGCGGCCCCTGAAAATCAACAATGTTTCTCCTCCTGTTTAAATTAATTATGTTTTATTTTCTCTTTTTCCTTTAGAGTATAGCCTGTTTAATATCCAATCTCTTAGTCTAAATATATTTTTATAGATCCAGGAACCTAAGCAGCCTAAATGATAGAGTTTTCTTTGGAATTAAATTTGTCGGATATTCCGGAATGTTTTTAGTTCAGAAATCACTGGAAATTATTGTGAGAATCTCCGAGAATTTTGCTCCTCAAATTTTGTAGATTTAAAAAAAAAGTTTTCTAATTAAACTTTAATTATAAAACAAAAATCATTAAATTTCTTCCAAGCTACACCACGTGAATTTTTAAAGGAAGCAAAGTTAAAGTGTTTGATGTTTTACATTAAAAAATAATTGCGATTGTTCTAAGCAACCTGTAAGAGACAGAAAGAAAGAGAACGTATGCTTACTGTTAAGGATGCTTTAGCCGAACGTAAATGTAGTCGTATCAGCTGATCGATTCTCTTATACGAAAAGCTATGAAAATGCTTACCTGTCCGAAATGCCACTTGGCCGTAACGTACTAACATATAGAAAATTATATTTCATTAAGAGGTTACGTGTCATTTTTAGAAAGTGATGGGATGCATCTACGTACATTGAATGGGAATGTGGCACAGTAGCCCTTTTTTTGTACTTTTTTTCTTTTGACATTTGTACCATTTTAGTTGTTGAACTTGTATACATACGAGTACCAACATGGTATATTGAATTGATTTAAAATGCTTGTTAATCGTATGTACTTATTTTTTGCAGAATTTATGTGTCAATATTAAACATATGTAAGTATATATTTATGTAAGTACCATACAAATAATGGAACAAAAAATAATTTTTAGATAACAATAATACAAACAAAAATACTAATTTAAATAAAGGTAAAATTTAATCTAATTATAAAATAATGTGTTGGTACCATTTAAAATTTGTCGAACTTTTTTTACACAATTAGAAATACTGCGAACTTATTGAACTGCCATTACTGTTTCGATTTTACATATGTATGTGTAAATGATTTTTTTGCATACGTCAGAAACACATGACACGATTTTAACTATTCTATAAATGCACAAACATTTCCATTTACGATACATTTGTGATAAATTTAAAATTTCTACGGTCGGCTACAGGTAAACTTTTAACTAAACTAATAATTAAAATTAAAAATAGATATTCGTACGGCTCCTAAAAAAAACGTTGAATAATGTTATTTTGTGTTTCTATTTATTATTATCGAGTTTTTTATATAATTGTATGACTTGTTTTGGTTCTTTTTAATATACATTTCTGAAGCATGTGATTCTTAATAAAAATAATTAATTAAATTAAATTCTCTACCTAAGAATGACTACAACATACGCACACATGTGAGATAAAAATTAAAAAAATATCAAGCAACGAAATAAACCGTAATCAAGTCTGAAACAACGCATAATTATCTGAACGATTCCCAACTGCTACAACCAATCACTCACCAATACGACACTCGATTCCGTTCAAAAGGTTGTCTTAAGATTGTGACTACAACAAACAGCTACGGTGATCGAACATTAAAAGTATTGTTGCCAATGATGTACAACGATTAAAAATGTATAACGTACAAAAATTAAACAAAATATTAAGAAATATTTATTATCTTCGCAATAAAATGTAAAATGTAATATAGATTAAAAAATTCCTAAACTTTATTTACCCGCAGACAAGCCAAATAGGTTTTTAATATTAAGAATGAATATTGGTAAAGAAAGAAATAAATTTGAAAAAAAAATATATAACCAACTCTTGAGGGGAGAAAATTTTTAGATTTTTCGAGGGAGTTAAACTCGTTTTCTTAATCACGAATACATGGCAAATAAGGAGCGATATATATTTATAAATTTAAAAATATATATTTATTTACTATTTTTATTTATTCGTTCGAGGAGGTAAAAAAATCCTCGAAAAGAAAAACTCTACTCATTACAAAAGCTTTGGTATAAAAAATTTTGCAAAGAAAGCTTTAACTAAATAACATCTTATTTATCATTTTCTCATTTATGTTTTATTTAATTCTATTTTATATTAATAATGAATTACATTCAACTGCTTAGCATAAATTTTTTTCGATTTTAGTTATAATTCTGATAGCAATCCGATTATATAACAGTCTTACATATTCCCACATTAAATAGTTTAAGCTACCCTATTTGAACATAAGAATATACAAAATCAATATTTTTGCAAAAAGCTTAAAAATTACTTTTAGTAAAATAACAAAAAAATTATCTGTAGAGTTGTTTGAAATCGGTAATTTTTTAAGAGAATAAGCTGGTATAACCGTTTTTGATTTTTAAATACTCTACACAGAATGAAAAACGCCGTACCAAATTCAAGTATTTTCTACTTACATTGAGCACAAGACGTACTAAAAATTTTGAGTACAAATAACAATAAAATGTACTCTAACCAAGCCGAAAACGGGATTACTTTCGATAACCAATACTGGAGCTTCTTAAATGAGTACAAAATTCTTTAATCACGTGAAAAATCTTGAATCAACTAAAAAATTCTTAAATTGAATTCGTCCGTACTTAATTCAATCTTTCTGTAGTTGATTTTAGTAAATCTGGGATTACCGTACTTTTGCCACCGCTTGGGATTGATTAAGCTACGAAGAATTGATTTTTTTTGAGTGTAATGGTTGAAAATTTTTTTTTAAGATTAAAAATTTTCCAACCATGATTGCAATTAATTTTAGCTGTTTTCTCACCACTTATATTTTTTTTGACATTATCCTACGTTTAATTGTTTTTATATGTAAAATAATAAAAAATTATCACACATATTCTTGAGCAGGTCCTCCGCCAAAAACGATTAAAATATGTTTTATTTTAATTGCATCATTAAACGCAATGTGAAGTGAAATTTTTATGAAAAAATGATTTTCATACGTTCATCAAGGTTACAATTTTAAGCATTGAACCGCGACGCCGTTTACTAAATGAATCACAAGCTACTGATGCGGTTGCAAAACAAAGTCTGTAATAAAAGTGACCATAAGCTTTCAGAAAACCGAAATTTTGACTTTCACATTGCACTATGTGTCCAAGCTGGCAACCCAGTTTAAATATTAACAGCTGTTAAAGTTTGCATTTTTCTAAAATTAAGTTTTTAAACTATTGAGTGGTAAAAAATACAATAAGGAAAATGTTATCTTTTTAAAAAAATTTATTATAATTAAAATTTTACCAAAAGGGATTACAATACTGAAGGTGTATCGTCGTGGTGAATGCAATATGCTGTATGTCACTAAATCATACTTTTGCAGGAAAGACAAAAACTGAATATTTCTGAGAAAAATTGTTTGTTTTAGTTTCGCTGGCTAGAATATAATAATAAATCGCCACGATTCACACTGTATCCAATGTTAGTATCCAATGCAGAATGACACAATTTATAGGTTTTATCTCGAAAGAACACTCCACGCCACTGTCAAATCAAGCGTGCGATTGACATACGTCTTTTTGCAGTAACCAAAAGAAGCGCACAAAAGCTCTCTTCTGATTGCCTGAACGGCACGAGATAAATGCAAGTTGTAGGAGCCCCAATTTTGGTTACAACGCTACAATAAAACCAAATTCAATTTTTTTTGACATACAGCCTATTGCATTCACCACGACGGTATACTTAAAAAAACAAAGAAATTTTACTAATTTTTGGTATTATGTTTATTGTTTTTAATAATTCAAGTTTTTTGTAAACTATTAATAAATAATAATAATAATTATAAAGAACTTGTATATGAGAAAGTAAGTTTATGAAGTTTCAATTGTAAAGTTATACTGCTTAACATGGTTTCAGACTGAAAAATAAATAAATATTGAAAATCGATCAGCTACAGAGGTCTCTATCCCAAGTTTCCTGATGGTAGCTCACTTGGAAATAATTTTGGCTGTTGGACACATAGTGCACTGGAGGGAAGTATACTATATATTTGTACACATTTTTTACACAGAATGAGGAGTATAGTTGCAAAGGCTGCAATCTCCATTTCTTTCACGAATGTCTTGTAAGATTTCGTACACTTTTTGACGAGAAATCTGTATACGAATTCGGCTCAATTGTACCTTAGATCTCCTCCCAAATCTCTTCTACTGAATACCATAATATGCAATATTATAAATTCCTCTATCATTAGACAATGAAGGTCTTATAATTTAGTTTTAAAAATTATTGAAATGGAGATTCCAGCTTTTGCAAATAGGCCCCTCAAATTGCGATGCCATGATTATTTCTGCATTACTAACTTAAAAACCGCATTTGTTCAGTTATAACGAAATTGAGTTTATATTTCTCGTTGGATTTTCGAATTTTCATTGGTGATCTTGGTTGAAATTTATTTTTGCAAATACCTGAGGAAGTCGCGAATCAAAAATCTTTTTAATGTTTCAAGTTTTTAACATTGCAAACTTTAATGTAGTCATATGTAAAATTAGTGAATGTGTTAAAAAAAATAGCAGGATCTTAAATTCATAACTGACAAAAATGATGTGCGTGTCTATTCATGAACCAATTTCCAAGTTTAACAGCCAAGAATTAAAAACAACTACAAATTGTTGAAAAATTATGATAAATACGTTTATTGAAACTGTTCGTAAAAATAAAAACACGTTCGGAACCACTTACTTAAATTGCGCAAAAATTTAATTAAAATTAGTTAAACTTGCTTATATTGAAGATATAATGATCATTCTTAACTTATTGTAAAATATAATAAAAGTAATATTAGATTATTTTTTCTTCGGCACCTGGCAACTCTTTGTTTTGTTTATTTTAAGTTTCCTTAAAATGCGCTGTTTTTTATATCTATATGACGTTATTTTTAACATTTAATTTATTGTATTTATTGTATCACTCATTACGAGGTAAAATTTTTATTTTAAGAAAACCCAGTACAGCAATTTTGTTTTAAGAAATAAAAATGGATACTTTCAATGAAAACACCACTAAATTGGATAAAATTTTTATTTATTTAAACAAAAAAAATAAATTTATAATATTTAAATTTCAGTAGCAAGTAAAAATAAATGTGTCTGACTTCAATCAAAAGGGGAATTGTAAAAAATGCTTTAAAGGCGTTGAATAATAAAAATAATGCCAACGATATAATTAAATACAAAGGAAACGGAAAACAAAGACACTTAAGTATAATCCAATTCAATGCCATCATCATGCAAAAGAGAAACGATTGGCAACTGTATGTATTTATTTATTGAAACAGTCATATCTAGTATTGTTACAAAAGTGTCATTCATTGATGACAAACGCATAGACAAATTTAAATGTTCCCTTGTGTACATTTGTTTGTTTGAGTGTATGTTCACAAAACTGTACAATTCGGCATTTCTCAACACCAACCTGCGAAAATAAATGCTTTTCAGCTTTCATGTTTGGTATGAACGATATTGTTGTGTTTTATATTTTAGAGAAATTTTTGCTTTAATTATGCTAAGGACTTTTAAAGCGCCGCAACCACCCACATGACACATCCCTTAAAATTTCATAAAATTTTACAAAATGCTTTGTATTTCTTTCTATTTTATCCTACATACAAATATGGAAATAAAGTCGAATAAGCTCGGCGATGATATGAACGACAGTGTTGAAAGTGTTTGTCAATAATAAACCTTTTTAAAAATTCATATTTTCATTAAACACATATACAATTTTTTTTCAAATATACGAAACTCGTCATCACAGAAAATTAAAAATTCTTCATTATTGAATCAATGTTTACCGATTTAGATATGGAAATTATCTTATACCTCTGTGTCTTTCCAGACTTTGATCTACATATGTTTTTAATTTCAATAAAATTCGGGTGATAGTTTCAGAGGGGCTGAAATTGCCCCTTAACCACCCTCGTGATCATATTTTTGGAAAATATGTAGCCTATGTATCATCGCGGACTCAGACCTATCTATGTTTTAAATTTCAAAAACATTGGTTATAAAGTTTTAGAGAGTCAAACTTGCCTCTAAGAGACTCTCGTGGTCATATTATTGATTAAAATTTTGTGGAAAGTGTCAGAGAGACAGAAATTGCCCCTTACCCCCTTCGTGGTCCTATTTTTGAAAAAGTATAAAGCCTACGTGTCCTTCCAGACTCATATCTCTTCGTCTACCGAATTTCTTTAAAATCCATTAATCTTTTTTCGTGTGATTGTGGTTCAAACATACAAACTTCCAAACCTATACACTTTCTCATTTATAATATTTGTAGGATTTGTTTTGTGTAGTCTGTAAAAGGAAATACATAGATTGACAGCGAAGAGGTTAGTAGTTCATTTTAAATGCAGACTTGTAGGACATAACAGAAGATAGTGTTTGGATCGCAATCGCATCTTTGTAAGCCTGTGTTTAGACACGTCATGCCTTATTGACATGATTGCTACTTTATAGGCGAGAGCGACGAGGGAAGAAGAAACATAAACTGTCATTACGTTTTGCATTCATATTCGCAATTCTAAGTCTAAAGGTATT
The DNA here is from genome assembly GCA_956483585.1 of Gymnocheta viridis. NCBI lineage: Eukaryota > Metazoa > Arthropoda > Insecta > Diptera > Tachinidae > Gymnocheta > Gymnocheta viridis. The sequence continues at coordinate 66,317,903 of OY101441.1, forward strand.
TGCAAGGAAATATCGTCAACATGACATGACTTGTGTAAACAACAATGAAAGTTTAAAGAAGAAAATGTAAGAATCATGTCAATAAGACATGACGCGTCTAGGCACAGTCTAAGTATGGAGTTTTCATGACAGATTGAGTACAAACAAATTGCATTTTTTTCTTGAACAACTTATGGAAGCAGAGATGAAACACTTATCCATTTCAGAAGTTTCTATGAATTTCGGAATCGATTTTTAATATTCTATTTACAAATAGTAATATTTAAATTTATTTTTTTAAACCATGTTAAGCTGTATAACTTTATAACTCCAACTAAAGTGCGACATGAGTACAATTGAAACCTCATAAACATACTTTTTCATAATAATTTAGTTGTATTTTTTCGCTAAAAGTTGTTATTACAATGTAGCAGTTTCAGCGAAACTTTTAAATGAAATTTCTGAGTAGAACGATTTTTTAGAATTCTGACAGCAGCTGGTATACAGAGAGATAGCAAAACCAATCTAAACGGTTTGTGTGTGCTGCCCCTTGTAAGTGCCGCAATGTCTCGAGTCCTCTTCAGTATAATGCTCAGTCGGTTTGATGACATGAGGAACTACGCCAATTCCTGACATTGATGTACAATAATTTAGAGAAATATGAATGCATTACTGTAGATGTACAATTAGATCTGGTTAGAGGCCATACTATATTAACGTAATATATACTTTTCAAATCAGCTAAATATGGTAAAAAAAATTTTCGCGCTTGTGACGCATGGAACTCCTGTCCTCTGCAAGTTTTTATTCATAGAGGAAGGTCAAAAAGATGAAATTTTCGGTAAAAAACTGTAGAATAAACATCATCACCAATAAATTGCCTACCACTTTAGAATTGGACCGGATTCTACGCACCTAGAATATGGCGCTAGTTGGTATACTCAGAATAAATAAAAAGTTGTTGCGACGTAATATGCAACCTGCGAAGAAAAGAACTTTCAATTCAACAAATTTTTTTTTTAATAATGATGCAAATCTTTTTCAAACTTTGATGTTAGAGTGTTATTTTTAAAATTTCTCTTAGTAAATCAGCATACACCAAAAATATATATTCAACGTTACAAATCTTAGCCAACTTGAATACGTCACAAACTCTTTACCTGAGTGATTTCAATGACAAAGTACGGCACGATATCAATAACATACAGCTGGTAATAGGAAAACATGGCCTCGCTACTTCGCGAAACAACAACGGTGACAGACTTCTGTGTTAGCACCGTCTCTTCTTCGGTGGAGCGTAATTCCCGCACAAGGACATCCACTAATACACCTGGGTATCACCGACTCACAGTGGCTGAAAATCGTTTTTCATTGGCCAAAATTCTGTAACTTTTGAACCGATCAAAATATTGAAGTCATTTTTATTTTATTGGATAGATATTTAGTTCAGCTTGACTCAGTTTAAATTACATTAAAATTGATTGAGGACTTTTTAAGGAATTCTAGGTCAAAGTTGAACTTTTGAATTTTTTTTAACTTTTAGAGTGAAATATGGGTTTATTATTTTTTTATTTATTAAAAAATTTTATATTTGGAAATTAATAATAATTATAAATATTTTTGGTAATAATGGAATTTTTTTAATGTTACACTTAAAAAAATTTTACACTGAAAAAAATAGTAAAATCAAATGGAGATTTTGCTATTACAGAAAAATTAAAAATTTGTTGCTGACAAATTTGCAAATTTGTTTACACTCAAAGAATAGTTACACTTAAAAAAAACAAACTTTAATAATATTATCTAAAAATATTGCTATTACTACAGAAAAATTTATTATTTTTTGCTGTCAAATTTGATAATTTTAAAAACATTTTAAAAATAAAAACTGCAATAAATTTTAATAGCATTTACAACAATGGTAGGTTCTGCTTATTATTATTTTTTACTAATACTATGTTTTTCGTACTTAAATAGCAATGAAAGGCAATTATAATTATTATTCATTTGACTCAAATATTGATTGCAAATATTCCATATTTTGTTCTGTGCTATCTCTGTTCTTTAGTAGTTTTTTGGCTTCTTCATCTAAATCCCGATGTTCCACTTTCCATTGATTTCGAATACTGGAGATAAACGGATCTGACGTTGCTAATAATATATTAAATAGATCTTCATTTGTTGAATTTCGTGAAATTTTTCTAGTACTGTGCTCTCTATAAAATCTGTCATCCTTGTTCCTTTTTTCCTGAGCCTCCTCTGATAGATCTCCAAGTGGCACCAAATGATATTTAATGACATCTTCTCCATGATAAAGGATTTTGTGAACTGTTGCAGACATATTTCTCCATGGGTAGTTGGTTGTATATATTTTTGCAGTTTCCTTTGCATAATCTCCAAATTTTCTAGAGTTAATTTCTTCATTGCACGCAAGTACTTCTAGGATTATTTTAAATCTGAAAATGAGGTTTAAATCCACTCCTGTTATTTCAGATGCTGTTTCTGGATCTGAAAAGAATCTTCTTGCGGTATTGCCATCATTTGTATTGCCTGACCCTTGTTTTGGCTGATCTATAATCAATCCAAGTTTGCGATATTCATCTTGAACATGTTTCTTTTTTGAACTTCTTAACTCTTTGTTGTTTTCGTTGTTTCTTATTGATCCTGAAGACCCGAAATCCAAATCATAACTGATTTTTAGTATGTGTTCCATAAGTCCTATTCTTGCATGTAGTGGTGATAATCCAAATTCATATGCATCGGTATTATCTAATGATTTTTTCGGTATTTGGTTTAATTGGGTTGATGTTGCTTGGCATATAATGCAGCTGGATGCAGCCTTCGTGTTAGTCAAAGCTTGACCTACTTTTCTATCTATCATTGTCAGCACTAATTGGTAGCTTACTTCAATTTGCTGCCCATCTAACTGTAATTGTAATGGCTGTAGTGTTGCAATTTGGGCCTTGATATCACTAACTTCTTTGTTAATGGCATCATGAGTTTCTTTTTTGAATTAAAATTTGATTGGCTTGCAGTATTTCGTAGAAGATGGTGTCTCATTTTTCCAAATATTCATTGTTTGCGTTGTACTAGTCGAAGGCTCTGAATCTTCCAAAATCTTTTTCAATCGCAATGGTACAAATGATACCATGAACATATCTGAGTCCGATATATTTTCACATACAGCTTGTTTGTATTGTTTTTGTCCCGAAGAACCATCACATCCCCATTTACAAAAAAGAATTAACTTTGTGTTTCCACATTTCTTTAACTCATTTCCTGTTATTGATTGTAGCAAGCGTTCGGCTGTGTGATCAAGTAGAGATTGTAGTTGTACCTCTGCCGAAATTGGTGTGATTGTAATAGTGTCCTTTGATGGCAAACAGTCCATTTTAGCAGCGGTTATGTGATGATATGCTGGATACATATTTGAGCCTTTTTCAATCGCACGCAGTCTGAGCTTAATATATTGCTGTTTTGTTAATTTCAAATCCAGAAATAATGCTAATGCCTCCTCATTTGTGTACTGTATTGCATCACTCGGAGTTGGTATACTGTTAAGAATCCGTTTTGTTCTCACTGGACTAGCTTTAACAACTTTTTCAATGATATCCACTTTTGTTAATTGGTTCTGTGATCGTAATTGATGTAGGAAAGATTCTTTTATATTTGTACAACCAATTGCATCGTTAATATCTTTAAGTTTCCGCCTCTTAGATCTATCGCTGCAGTTGCCCATTAATGATTTGCGTGGTCTTCCAGCCTTCTCTTGCTTTGCTGTTTCTGCAGCGACAGTAAGTTGGCCCTCTAACCAGTTTTCACTTTTTATATAAAAGTTTTGTTTACTGTAGCGAACTTCTTTGTAGCGTTTTTTTAGTGCTTTGACGAAATTAGATAATTCCTCTTCCATTTCGCTGCTACACGAATTTAAGTTTAACTTTATTTTAACGTAACTAAGAACATCTTCCTGGTTTTTGTTTCTAAAATACTCTTCCGCCAGTTCTTTATAACTGAAGCTCTTCATATTTTTCTGAATATTTTTATTTGCGTCTGTTATGTTTTATCCGTACACTTAGAGGATTAACTGAGTAATCCCTTATCGAATCCGTAGTTTTATACATTTTTAGATACATGTTATTCACACATTGATCTTTAATTTCATAGCAGGTAGTGCTTAAATTGCACAAAACTGCACATGTTGTCCAGACCTTAATATCAGGTAAAACTAATTAGTATCTCGCCAATATTTGTTGTTGTTGTTGGGTTGTTTTTTTATTTTTAGTGGTTTAATGTCCCGATTATTGTTATAAAATTGCTTATGACTTTGGTTGACCCTAACATTTGATAACAGGTAAATTTAGAAACAGATCATATGTTTACTGTAGAATTTTGTGATAATTTGTGATAATTTTATGACTTATTTTTTGCTGATCAAAACAAAGCCATTAAACCCTTTCGCAGGTATTATATTTAATTTTTTTAGTTTTACGTAGTCTAAAGTAAAAACATAAACTTTTAGGCAAAAAAGTGAAAATTATATACACCATTGTATACGAGTACTTTGGAGTAATTTCATTAAAATGAAAAAAGTGTTCTACACACGGCTCGTCACGGGTGCAAAAGTATATATAGCGGTAAAGAGGACACTTTCACCTTTCTCCGGGTGGTATACATTTCTTGTTCCCTTTTGTTCCCTAGAAGTTCTATTCTACTAAAGTTTAAATTTGAGAAAAATATAGTAGTTTCATAAATATTCCGTAACGCCCTTAATATTAAACGCTAGAGCTCTGACCACTTACAAAAACTAAAGACTATAATCCTACCAACATTATAAAAAAGACCGCAGGCCATTATCGATGATAGCTTGCGAGTAGTAATCATTTATTTTTGATAAAAAACAACAGAAAAACACCTTTTTCTGAAATTACAAAAAACCGTTGAGTTTGACAGCATGCCACGCTCACAATTATCAATAGTTTAACCTAATTTTTTGGCTACCTTAATCTGGATATATTAGCTGCAAAAGGGCGTAAAAATTTTAAAAATCGGTGACAAAAAAAAATTTGACTTTTGGCCAATGAAAAACGATTTTCAGCCACAGTGCGACTGATAGTACATTCAACCAAATGGATCATATGGTTAGCCGACATTTTTGGGCTCCTTTCTTCACGCCAAAGCCAGGCAGGAGCTGATATTGCGAGTGATCACCAATTACTCGTGGCTGCTTTTCGAAAAATACAACACATCCCGTCTACATGGTCCCGCCACATTAACTGCATATAACCAAACCTTAAGATCGAATTTCACACCCATTATAATAAAGTTCATGTCCAGAAGTGGCTGCGACATGTAAAGAATCTGCGAAGATGGTTTTGGGATTAAAACAGGTTAAATCAAACCATGGATTAGTTCCGAAACCTGGACTGAGATCGAAGATCTTAAAATTCTTCAAAACGCTCATATCCAAGCCAAGACATCAACGTTAAAATTGCAGACAAAATTGAAATACCGCCATTCGGCAAGCGAAATAAATTACCGCTGACCCGAAAAGGCTACAAATACAGGAAACTTTCGCGGCGCACTGTGGCACCATTTCCCAAAATCCGTGGCAAAAATACAAAATTTGGTGACAAAATTTTGTAAAATAAATGAACACATCGTATAAAGAGCTTCTTACTGATCCCAATTCAAAAACGTTTTTCTTAATTGGATAAAAATTATAGCTGCTGAAGCTCCTTAAATTCGAAAATTTTTTAGAAAGCCAATAAAAGGTGATATTGAAGTGTCAGAAACATTGCCGTTTGATCATTACTTTTTTGGTATTGTTTTAAAGGTTTGTTTATTTTTTATTAAAAAAAGTAACAAAATTTTCATCAGAAGCCCTACTTTTTTCATATCCAAAAATGGCCAATAATGGTCTCGCCCATATTTTCTGAGCATGTTTGCTACATAATACTTTAAATAATTTAACTAAATTTATCCACAAAAAATGACAGGTTTTCTTGATATATGAGGAAAGCTGTTACAATTTCATGGCGAAAACGAGAATAATTATTCCCCATTTCTAAAGTATGTAACAAAGATGTATTCAAAATGTGAAAAGAAATAAATAATAAAAAAGACTCTTCAAAATGGCTTTCAATGCAGCACTTACTTGTTATATTTTTTTTGCTTCTCGTTCATACGGGACTCACTGAACGACTTTTTCCCTTGCATTTTTTTAATTCTCTTTTATATGCAGGTAGTTTTAAAACTTTTTTATACTGAGTAAAAGAGATACTGTATAATCTAGTTAACTGAGGCCTGCATTTCTGTTTCACAAATCAGGTAGTTTAAACCTTTTTGTATTTCTGGGTATAAATTAAACTGCAATTGTGTAATGCAGCCACTTAAGTTTTTACTTTGTTAAAGTAGTGATCGGTACCAGAACTTATACAATTTTACTTCAAAGTGCGATAATGTCTTTTCGAAATTCGGTATTGTTCGAGTGATTCAGAAGCTCACATAATAAAAATTTATTTAAATTGACTATTGTGGAAAAATTACACGATTTACCAGGATACCACGAAAAGGATGTTAAAATTCACTTAATTTACTTGAAAATTAATTAAAAAAATGGCTTGCCTTAAACCGTATGACAAAAACATTATGGAAAGGAGCTCAGACAGGCAAAATAGAGTAAAAAGTTTTGAAAACATCGAAGAACCGCATACTTTTTCTGACAGCAGAAGAGGAAGACTTGCAAAAACTATAAACGATCTTTTAAATGCTTTATACATTTTTAAAATACCTTTATTAATTTAAAAGTTATGATGTTTGTAATGAAAACAGTCAAAAGCCCACACTTATTACTTTAAAACTTCTGATTTTTGCAACGAGAAAACTCAAAAGACCCCACTGTGCGGCGTGTATTCAGCTGTAAAGCGAATGAGTGGCAACAACATCAGAGGCGCTGCTTCGTTAAAAGCAAGTGATGGCTCCGATCTAACAACAACTCGAAAGCTGGCGTGAATTCTTTGCCTCACAATCTTCAACATAAAATGATGAATACCAGGCCGAAACTATAACCATATTGGCGAAATCCGAGAAGGAAAATTTCTACAAATCCCCCGTCGTTTGCAGAAGTTTCGGCGGCGTTAAACGAGATGAGGAATTTTAAATAACCTGGTTTATGCAACATCACAGCGGAGTTATTTAGCTAATATGTTAGCAGAATTTCTCACATCATATATAAGAACCATATCAATAACGAAATTCCTGCTGATAGGAAAATGGATGTTTAGTCACAATTCCCAAAAAGGGTGACCTAACGGTGTGTAAAAACTGGCGGGACATTACTTTAATAAATGCAATTGATTCTGCAACATGTTTCGCTATTTCGATCATGTTAACACTTTACAAATAATTATCGAGCAGTGCGCTGAGTCCAACACCCACCTATATCTGCTTTTTGTAGATTTCGAACGAGCTTTCGAAACAATATCTCGTAACGCTATGTGGTCAGCACTAATCGGTAAGGTTATACCAGGAAAATTTGTCAACCTAATACGCGAATTCTACAAAGATGCACTGTATAAGATGGTAAAGAAAGTCAACCGTTTACAACACTAACAGATGGCAAAGTTGCATCCTATCACCAGTATTATTTATTTTACTTTTAGACTGTGTAATGGAAGAAGGCAACAGGGAGGCCTCTTTGGGCATTCGATGAAATCTGTCAGAGTACCATTACGATGCTGACTATGCAGATGAGATTTGTTTACTGTCACATCGCTTTGTAGACATTGAAGCAAAGATAAAAGGACTCTGCGAAAACGCCAAAAAGTAGGATTGAGATTAAATTCATGTAGATCGGCAGGCAAATAAGAACATCTTTGGTGGCACTGAAATTGAAGACGTGAACACTTTCAGGAACCTCTTGTGAAAAATAACTTAAGAAGATGGTTCGAATGCTGATGTATGTGATCGCGTAAACAAAACACGAACAGCTTTGCTCAAGCTACACAAAGTGTGGCGTGCCAATAATATTTCACAAAATACCAATTTCCAAATATTTAACTGTAGCATAAAGTCCGTACTATTATATGGATGCACTACATGGAGGCTTGCACAACTGACCATAAGGAAGATTCAAATATTTGTTAACCGCTGCCTTAGCCAATTATTACGTATATATTGGCCAAATTGAATTTCCCGTGAGGCCTGGGCCTAGGTTAGGCATAATTAAAAGGGCGCCAAAATTTAAAGGAAAAATATTGTAAGGACAATTAAAATTCGAAAATTATTTTGTCCAAGTTTAAACGAATATGAAATTTCTATTAAGTTATATATGTTAAGTAATTAAATAGTTGAATTTACTTTTTAATTAGTAAGCCGACTTAGATGGTTATCGATTCTGACCACATAGTTAATACAAATATAATAATATTCTCAAAATGCCTGAGTACCTAACTTTTAATTTTTATTTTTAAAATTTGGTACATTTATATCGCCAGGTATAAAAATTTAATTTAAAGTAAGGATGCGTAGCGTAGTTCTCACAAGGTTAATCAAACCTTAATTCTGAATGCTTGTTAAAAATTTGATCACGTTAAAAAAATGGGACCCCGGAAGGATAGAATGAACCAAGGGGATTTTTTGTGTCGAGAAACTCATTTGAATATATTAATAATTAATGTTCGCGGCTTAAGAAAAACACACAGCTTGATGCTATTGCATTGAGGGTTGGTTTATTACTAATACATATGATAGAGAAAATAAGAAATAAAAGATCATAAAAGCATATTTGTGTTGTATAGAAGGAAGTCAAACTATCATTGTGTTGCCATACTTTTAACAGAGTAATTAAAATAGCTTAATATAAAATTTTAAAAAGTCTTAATTTATATATATTAAACCAAAAAAAAATTCCAAAATTTAAATTTTTTTTGTTTTTCATAGAAAATCTATTCCCAGGAATATCAAACATTTCTTTGCCTTTCGTTGTCTTTAGTTATTATTTTCCGAAAGAAGTTTTCTGCCTGTATGAAATATCTCGCGTAATACTGTAACAAAATTTGAAATTTAAATTTTTATATATATAATATTTACACTTTTGTGTGGTGTTTTACGCAATTACAGCATCATAAAAAGAAAAAGCAAAGTATTAAAAATTCCCTATATTTTCCTCAAAATGAAAAATCTGTCCACTTCTCCCTTTGCTTGAAATTTTCCAATTAATTCCCTACAAAAATGGAAAATTCCCTAATCTTGGTATCACTGCTTTTAAAATCGCTAATTTGACGGGAAAATAGCAAATTCCCATAACATTCTGTATATAATTGGGCTGTTTATGTATTTACGATAACTTCCGTAAAGTAATTATAGCTTTAAGCAGTATATAAAGTAATAAAAATGAATACATGATAATTTAAGTATTTAAAAAATCTATTGTTTCTTATTATCAATTATATATAATCTAAGAGGGCGGCATGTTAAAGAGTGCCTAGGGAGGAAGCAGGCCTAAGTTCTCAATTAATATAGAACCAGGGCAAATTACTCGCAAGAGGTCGAAATAGTTGGAGAGAACTCGTTAACATCCTGTGTTCTCCGTAAACATTTTATTTAATTTTTATATGTACATCTCGTATATAAAGTGGCCACCACATTTAAATAATAATAAATATGTTTACGAGTTTTTCAGTTGTTAAACGATCCATATTCGGAAATGCCAAATCTTTTTCTAAATAAGTGACACTTCAGATGAAAGATATTTAACAGCTGACAGCCTTTACAGACTGGTGGTTTTTAAGCCACTAAATGGATTATCCTCTATATGCATTTATCGGTGGCTATTCTAAAAAACTCATCGAAGAAATAATTTTATTTTATATATTGCAAAAATTAAATCAAACTGAGAATTTGTGTGCGTCTTTTATGAGTAGCAAAAATTATATACAAACTGTAGTTTTTGATAATTTTAGTTTTTAATTTTTGCATTTAATTCGCCAAAATGTTTTGCGGTTTTAATCATTGCTCTGTTTTTGTTTTAAAAATGTACATATCGGTACGTAATTTTTTAGTTAAGAATGCAATAAAGGAGTGATATGTATGCATATGTTTTGTTAACTTTAACATATTTTCAAGTTTAAAAAGAATTTTAAACAAATACTGAACTCAAGCTCGTTTCCAATTAAATATCAAGACCTGAAATTTTAGCGCATATTTATTTATTTGTTTATTAGAAAATGTTCTTATAGAAATATATATCTGCATATGTGTTTTACTAGCAATAAGTTATTTACATATTAATATTTATTTTTATAGGCTACACACCATACGGCCAACACCTTAAATGCAAGGCGTACCTTTTATTTAATATCCAATTTGTATGCGAAACTTAAATAGGTAAATATTTTGTGTTGGGCCTTAAACTTTCTCTATAGTTGTGTTTAATAAGTTTCTTCTCTTTTTAGATCTTATGATCCACACTGTTTTCATCTACCTTTGTATCTGCTTTTATAAAATCTTGAAAAAAAATAATGTCATTGGATCTCTTACAACTGAAGCGGGGTTTCGAATTTTGATATTGAGAAGAGTAATCATTTCATCGCCTGGAAAATAAATAAATAAATTTTGTAATTAAATATATCTATAAATAATAGGTGATATTGTTAAAATTAATTTGAAAAAATTCACAAATTAACAAGAGTATAAATATTAACTGTTCCAAAGGAAATTTTGAATGATGTAAGTAATAATATTGAGCGGAAAGTAACGACACAAAATTCGTCACATGAATAGCTCCTTGGCGGTAGATTTTTAGAGTATTACTGCCCACGCTATAGAGATGAACAACAAAAATGTAACAGTGGTGACCGTTGCTATAAGACCGCCACGTGTTTAGTGAAGCAATTGGGAATATATATGAATTGAATAGCACTGTGAGAAATCTTTTTGATATGGGATGCATGATGATCTTACATTAAAAACTAAGAGGCAATTACAAGGAACGAGTTTAGGGGAGAATATATGAATATTTATTCAGGTTACAGATTGCGCAAAATTTCCCAAACGGATATTGCTACCGTTTAAACTGGATGTCCAACAGTTGATTGTTTTAAAATTGAGCAACCGATTTTTTCTTGATAAAAGAATTATTACTTTTACCAAGTAAAGGTATTTGATTTTGTATGTTTCAAGGCACATGTTATCTGTTGACTTTGTTCGTAGCAAGAAGAACTTAATCACGCTATTATAAAAACTATAGGAGGCAAACAACGTAAGTAACAACTATAGGTTACATACGTTACATCGAAAAACCCATTTGCTATAACCATAAATATTTATGTCATAGAAGAAAATAGTTAACCATTAACAATGTTCGTAGCGCCAACTTTATAAAAATTTTCAATTGATTTTAATAATAGAATCAACAAAATTCATTACTAACTAATTAAGCTTTGTCTCCATAAATTTCAAAAAAAAATTAATTACAATACGCACTTGATGAACTGTAAAAAATGTAATATAATTGCCATTTTTAGGAAAACAAACAATAATGAATAAATCATACATTACACAGGTATCGATATTTCCTAACCGAGAATAGAATCTCAATTATCATTTGCAGAAATATAATGAGAGTCTAATAATGCTATCAAATCATCGAAACCAAGACAACATTTCTGTAACATTTTTAAAAACCATGAAATTAAGCATTTTAGTTCTAGTACGATTCCTTTTTTTAGTTTTAATTATTTTCATGTTACTCGTACTAAACAGTCTTTAATACTCAGCGTTACCGATACTAGACATCTAAATACTAGATTAAATTTTTAAATCGTCACACCTCCACCCAGAACTCAACTGTTGACTAAAAATGTGTCCATTTCTAACTTAAAACATTTCGCCATTTGATTTCAATCAAAGTTATTTTGTCTTCAGTGTACTTATTTTTGTATATTGGAATTTCAAATTCATTTTATGGATTCAAATGAAAAAAAATTTTGCCTTTATGAGGATAAACTTAAAATAAAAAAAGTTTAAAAAAGACACGAAGATAAAACATAAATTTCGAGGCTAAAACACAAAAAAAGCTAAATCTAGCTTCGAAAGGACTAAACTGGCTTAAGCTATTGTAATAACTAAAGAAGGCTTCAAAACCACCATCGAAATGTTTTCAGGCTACGCGACGAAAATATTTTGAATCTATTACAGAACGCTGTAGGTAACAATGACGTACTTATAGCTGCTATATTTTGAAAAAAAACATTAGTAAGAAATTTAAAATACTTTTACTAGAATTCATTCATGTATCTGTCTATAATTGATGTCAAAAGTTACCAGTATGTTATTGTTTGGAAATTTTCCTTACAACTCTAACGTTACTATCAATCTAAAAAACAACCCAACTACATACCCACACCAACATTAAAATGGTCATGAAATATTTATATTTCAATACTAATGTTTTTGTAGTTGCTATTGCTTTTATTACTTTTATTAACGCTGATATTTTCAAGCTACTTGGGTTTTGCGGTGCAGACGGTTTAAACTGTTTGGGGTCTTAACAATATTTTTGTTTTGTAGTATTTAGATAAACTACTTTTGAACATAGATTACCAGAAATAAGTTATATTAGTGATGCTTTCTTATTTCATATATAAAGAAACAGTGGGTTCAGCTTCTCTTCGTTACTTTTATAATAAAGGTAATGAATAGAAAAGAGTCTTATATATAAAAAATCTACATATCTTTCCATAAAAGTGAAAAACGATTAGCATAGGACAGACGGTTAACTCATATATTGATTTCAAATGAAAATTTGATCGTCCGATAGGACGAACCTTACAAGCAGAAATGCAGCTCCGTATTTTTACAATCGTATTGAATATGATGCTATTCGACTGCACTGCCATTTGTCTGACCCCATACAGTTTTGGTGTGTACGAATATAATGATAACTAAATTGAAGATGAAGTGCAAAACTAATCATGGCATTTTTGAAATTTTTCGTGTGATGTGATATTGAGTGTTTTAATATAAAAATTAAAAATAAAAATTTTAAATTTGGTACCCCATTTAGGATAACTCTGCTCCTAATGAGCGGCAAACTCTCAAGAAAGTATAGACCATAATTTTTTGAAAAAGTTTTACAAATCACAAAAAGGTAGACATATCATAGCATCTAAATGCATATATCTCATCATGTTTGGAATTTTTTTACAACATTACCAGCAAATAAATAACAGCACAAACATTTTTAAAACATTTGCACGATTTTATTATTTTTTGCTTAATCAGATTATTAAAATTATGTTATAATATTGTGAAATTGTACAGTGAGGACATGCATTCCTATGCTTTAATGTTGTATAGGAAATTACAAAATAAAGATAAAAATAAATAAAAAATTTTTAAGAAGTCGGAGAAGACTTTTTTGTGCTTTTTAATGTGCACAAAGTAAATATGTGTGGAACTAAAACGTTAATTTCATCTTTAATTATATTTATTAATATGCACTGCATTATAATATGAACTGTATAACAAGAACTTTTTACTTTGATGGTTGCTACATAAGGTGTTAAATTGTTTAAGTAAAACTCAAGCTCATCTGTTGCAGTTTGTCGCTATCAACGTTTACCACAAACACTTGTTAAAACAGCATTGAAGTACATACATTGGCAGATAACAGGGCTGCCAAGAGAACTGATTTTTTGCCATTTTGCAGATTTCTACTCTAAAAATTACGAAATATTGATTTGTCGATTTTAGGTTAAAGGGTTCCGATTTATACCAAATCAACTTTTAATACGTTAAACAATATTGTATAACTTTATAAAAAAGTATATATGTATATATATATGTATTAGGAAATAGTAAAATTCATTTTAGAGATTTCATATAGAAAAATAACTTTCTGGAATTTGATCAAATTTATTTCGGGATTTATGTAAAACTTTTAATATTAAAATCTAAGTTAAGCTAATTTGAAATCAAAAATTTTGCAAATTTTTATATAGAAATGTTCACCGAAACATGGAAACGTGGTTGATTTTGATATTTATTTTAACTTTACTATTTTTGATATTCTTTAGGAATTTCCTAATTTTTAGATGAAAAAGAGAAACAGGTAGACTCTAGGTACTGCGAATTGAAATTTCTTAACTTCGAACACACATTAAACATTTTTGGCAAACATTTTCTGAAACAAATTAACGGTCTAACAAATTTATTCGCAAATGTCTAAAGAACATTTATAGAGGACAATTTAAATTAAATTAATTGCAATGTTCCTTAGAAAGTGATACCATAGAAGAAATTGGTTATTCTTAAGGATATTTGAAACTTAATAAATAAATTATTTTGATACTCATACTAAATAAAATTTAGCCAAAAGTTTTAATTCTGAAATGTATTCATAACTGTAAATGAAATAAATTCTAAAATCCAGTTAAATTATATTAATAGTTTATAGTATTAAATATAAAAAAACTGTGAATAGTTTTACTATTAATGTTATAAAAATTAATTAAAACCTCGAACATATCCCTCAATAAACAATTTTAATTTGTTTTGAATAAAACAATTACTTATTTATTAAATGTATATAATATTAATTTTGGGAAAAATTCCGATTAGCAAATTAAGAAAAACAAATTTTGGCATAAAGCACCAGTACTTTATTTATTACAATTTTTCGAAATTAATATGGCGAAAACAAGATTTTTCTATAACTGGCGATTTTTAATTAAAGTCATCTCGCAGCCCTCGTGTCAACAGAAAATCTTAACAAAAGTCTTCTCAAGCGAGCTGCAACCGGGAATATTTAGAATAGGTAAAATAATTGCCCAATTTAAAATCTTTTGTTTAAGTTGTAAGTTGTATAAATGTTGTTGGTTATTTGCACAGATACATTATTCTAAGCAAATGTTGAAACAATATCTATACAACATTCCCCTTCATTTCTGATTTTCAAAATAAAATATTATTGCCAAAACTTGTTACACAAGTCACAACAGAATAAAGAAAAGTAAGAAAAGCGAATTAAAGAAGAAAAACTTTTGTCTTTGTTAAAATGTTTATCCATAAAAATTACTGCCAGTATATTTTAAAAAATTTTTTTCACAAATATCAGACATAAAAATAACTACTTATGAGCTAAAAACATAAAACAACTTCAAACGGTTATCAAAGAAAAAAATTCTGACAAAAAGGAGTGGTCAAAATAATAAGTACATCAATAAATAAAAAATCGTAGATCAATATATTTTCTATATTTTTCTTATTTAATTAATATTCAGTGCATTTCCGCAAATTTCTCAATTCTTGTTGGCATACTGTTGATGAGTATACGACGGGGTTTCATACCAAGTTTTTTGAACGAATCTCCAAGTTGTTCTTTATTTGGAAATACATTATTCGAGATTCTTTGCTTTTAATCTCCCTAAATACTATTGATCGGCTGACTTGCCCATTTAAGCAAGGTAATATTATTAGCACGAATCCGATACATCACATAGCGTGATGAGTGCTGAGGGTCATTATCCTGCTGGAAGACCCATCGAAGCGACATGTTTTCTTCCGAAAAAATGGACTCACGCCATACCACGAAAAACAACCATACTGCACGGTTTTTTTTTAATTGCACCTTACCAGGGCATAACTTGGGGTCTAACCCCTGATCTTGCACATTGGATTTACACGGCAGTAGCGAGACCAATTTACCTCTACGGGATACTACTGTGATAAACAGCCTTAGACAAGATATCATACCGGAATATGCTAGTCGACATATATAGACCCTATGGTCACGGCCGTGTTATAGGGATTATAGATTGTAGCAGTGCTTACATCATTCCGAAATTATAATTTAATAAGAAACCGCGCATTACTTTAGAGGAAGACTGACTCTGACCATTGGACTTTAAATTTTTATACTGATGATTCCAAAATGGAAGAGTGAGTTGGAGGACCACTAAGCTGCTGGCAGATGGGTATTCGGGAATCTTATAATCTTCCCGATTACTGTAGCATTTTTCAGGCAGAAATATTTGCAGCCAAAATGGCTGCTGATCTGGCTTTTAGTCCCAGAACTAGGAACTCACATATTAACTTGTTTATAGATAGTCAGGCGGCGATATCCCCTGAATATACTTACTCTTCGATTGTTCATAGGTTTAAGGTCTCATTTGATAGACTATGTACCAAAAGAAGAGTATATATCTATTGGATTAATGGTCACCAGGGCATAGAGGGTTACGAGGAGGCGAACATATTAGCGAAACGGGGAGTCCAATTGCCGTATAATAGGGTGATAGACATTCCAATTCGCAATGTTAAGAGAGATATAGACGGTTGGTAACAAAACATATGTCTTCTTTCGAAGTCCAGTATAACAAAATTATGTGTTCTTGGGTGTGTCTTTTTGGCGTTCGATGCGTTTCTGAGCTTTTTTCTGATTTGAAAGTATTTTGAACAAACAACAGTGACCTATCCAGATATTTATTTGGCAAGTGATCGCATATATTCTCCTTTGTTTCTTAACTTTAACAGGAGTCTTCTCTCTTTTAGCGTTCACTGTTTATTTCGACCAATCTGTCAATTCAATTTTATTTCTTATGGATTAATTTAAACGAGATGATAAATTAACTTTTCTTTTTGAAAAGAATTCAACATGAAGCAAAATATTACAAAACTTAATATGTTCTTTTTTTAGCAAAAAATAAATACGGGCTTTAACGCAAAATGAACACAGACACAAAGAGTATCGGAATTTTTGGAACTCTCTTTTACGCAAATAAGTGCATATCAGCTTTTTATGTCGAGGTTGGCTTATTTAATTTTAAAAAAGAAAGCGAAATTTATCGGAAAACGAATGATTAGATGTGTACCATGATCTAATAATACAGGTCTGTTTAGTGCTACAACAATAAAACAATTAAAAAACAACAGGCATTTTGTTTCTGTTTAAAATCGCAGGGAAGTCAAAAACAGTTAAAGAAAATTGTATTTTATGTTAGTGATGGAAAATTAAATTTTTCTTCAGTACAAAAAATATTTTAAATAATACTTTTTTTACCCCCACAGAACTTAATTAAAATCTTAGTAATTTTTTTCTTTATTAACAAAAAATATATAAGGAATTGTATTTGTTCTTGGATTTATGTTATGTTATCGAAACAAATACAATGGTTTTAACTGATAACAAAAGTTATTCTTAAACCCCTTTTACACCAAGATAAAGGTGTGAGATTAAAGGTTGAAATCAAATTGACGTTCAGTTGAGGGTAAATGTTTGCTGCCAACCTTAATGTTAAACTACGTTGATCTTCTTCAAGACTGCGAATATTTAAAAAAGTGTATTTGCCTAAATTATTTCATTTTGCACTTTAGTTATTTCATTTTTTCCCGTTGACCCTTTTTTAATTTTACATGAAAATTATTTCATTTGCGAACTGAATATGTAGCGAGACCGGTAAAAGCATTTTTAGAGACAAGCTTAAGACGTTGTACTCTATTAAAATACTTTCGTTATGTTGTATATGTTAGAAAGCGATTATTTTTCACGTATAAGTCAAATAAGTTTTAAAGTTCTGAATGAACCGAGGGTTTAAAACGGATCAAAAAAGAACTATTTAAAATGTGTTTTGTACCGCAGAAAATTTAATTTTCCAGCATTGATTTCAACACAAAACTTTTGACAATTTCACAATTTTCGGCCATTTAAAACACAACGCTACAAAAAATCATCTGAAATATTAAACAGACCTGTATGATTGGATCATGATGTGTACTTACTATTCTGCTCATATATTTATAAAAGAATATATTTTTGAAGTTTTTTATGGAAATTTATTTAATGAAACTTTTATAACTCAAAAAATTTATTTTTATGTGCTGTTGATAGAACCCAAGCAATCAAACAAAGTTATTCGAGTGGTTCCATACATATTTTCTACTCAAGTCGATTGCTTGAATTCTATGAACAGCACATTAAATACCTTAATTTGTGGGCAAAAATATTTATTACTGCTGCTCTTGTTTATTATCGAATGCTGGAACTGGAGTGGGTCAGACAAATTAAAATTTTTTCTAAATAATTTATCATATTCTACGCATTTAGGGAGATTGTCCTTTTTCTTCTCTTTTTTCTATTAAAAAGTAAAATACATTTGAGTCCTTTGTTTTTATGCGTGCGTTTTTTAATACTTTTTTTTTAATTTAAAACATAAAATTTAATATATATTATTTTATTGCTCGGTTTGTTTTTAGAATTTTTTAGCCACCAAAGGATGCATAAAAAATTAGCTGCTTAGTAAGGGTTTCTAAATGACATATACGCTTTTTTATGACTGTGTTACATAGCAATGACAAGTTGGAAGTTACAATGTTGAAAATGAATAAAATGATTTTTTTTGCCGCCTTTGTAATACCTTTGTGTATCATCAGTTTTATAGTCAGTATCACACCACGAATTTATGACTAAAAATATATGCTGTCTTCTTATTTTTGTTATTAATATTCCACTGTGAATGTTGTAAAATTATTTTATAGGCTTCTCCAAGAACTTATTAAGACGGCTGATATTTTCCGCTATTTGGGGCTTATGCATGTTATTTCTGATCTACGAAGTGTGCAAAGTTAAACGGACACACTTGTTTGAAGCGAAAAAGCATAATATGCCTAATGGTAATCAAACAAATGTATACATCGAAATCTTATCGCCTAATTGTAACAGGCAACATTTTATTTGAAACTTGTTTTTTTTAATTAAAATTAAAGTTTTGGGAAGCATTAGTTTACAGCTCTCAAAATGTTAAATAGTTAATAGTTTTTTTAACACTAAGTGTGAGGTTTTATCATAAGCGAATACTCATCTTCATACATACAAGTTATGGTAAACAATAATTAAACATAAATAAATAAATAAAAAATGTTAATATTTGCTTAACTAATTAACCCCTAATAGCCTGATTTTTTTTTATGAAAAACAACTAAATAACTTTTATTCTACAACTTTCTTTGTAAGTGGTATTTACATAAGATATTTTAGAAATATCTGAGTGGTTCCTAGAGGAACCAGCAGGCATTCGGATTTCAAAATTTTAACACGTATGTATATATTGTACCACACAGTGTTTTAAAAAAAATAAAAAAGTTTTATTAATGAAAATAAGCAAAATACAAAGAAAAAATCACTAATAATAATATAAAACTATCATAAATTAGATTTAGTCTTGATGAAACTTAGCAAAGAAATTTTTTTCTGATGATAAACATCACGTATTTGGCATCGAACTTTTGCTTGGGATGTACATTTGGGATTTTTGCATAGTGGTTTGCCTTACTTAACAAATTCGGGTAAGTGGCCAACATTATCCAAACGAATATCACGTGGTGGTAGAGAAGCTGACATTGGACGCTGACGTTTTGCTTCAATTTCAGCCTCAACATTACTTGGTCGACTTTTTCTTACTCTCATTGCATTACCACATTTTGTCAAGCAATTAGCAACATCATCTTCGTCTCTTTTGGATTAGATGCATGATGTCGCTTGTACAAAATCCATTCTTTTATTATGGCCATATCACACACAAACGATTTGTCCATTTTCGTGACTTAATTCGTATATGGCTACGATCGAGAGAAGAATCCAAAAGGTCGACGCCACCCATACACTAATTGTACTCATGGACAATATTTAGACAGTGAATATTTTCCATCTTTTTTTCCTTCTTGTTTTACCGTTCAATAGTTGGTGCGTTCTCGGGAGTTTGTATGTCAGCCAAAATTTTAGGCTTCACTCCGGCCAAAGTCGATGCCATGTTTACTACTTCATTGTCATTCCATGCGAATTCTTCATATTCACATAGATTTTTAATTTTTTTTGCTAATTTGCACTGTGGAACCCGAAGACGACGAACAGTTCCAAGTCTGTATATTCCTTGTGTTCGCATATGTATCATTTAGGGAATAGATGTATAATAATTATTGAAGTACAAAGAGTGATTGACGAATTGAGGAATCGATCGAGCCAATCTTACTACAACATTGGCAGGAGCACCCAGACTGGGTACATTATCTTCACTATTTTCATTTTAAATTACATTATCTCCCACTTCATCATCCAACTGTCTTTCATATCGAAAAACAGCTTCAAAGTCGAAATGTGGGTCGAGTTCCTGGAAAAATCAGCATCATCTTCGATATCTGACCACGCAATTGGGTAAATATATGCGGAAAGTTCCTCCTGTGTTCCAAAATCTAGAACTCTACGCGCCATTTTTAAAAAATTTACTAGAAAACAACAAAAAAACACCACCATACAAACATTTATTTAAATACTTGATTTTGAACTCCCGGAGCCTGGCGGTTCTTCAAAGGACCAACCAAAGAATACGAAAAAAAACATTTGAAAAATTATATTTACTCCAAATACTTACAACGTCTTTTAAACAATACACAGATTATTGAAATATTTTTTTGTTACGATTTCTGAGAATTTAGCACAAAAACTATTTTAACAAAACATTCAATTTCAATAAACTTCCAATGATTTTGCTTAAAAATACTCCTTTTTACATTTTAAAATCAAACGTCTTACTGGAAGACGCTATAGATTGCTAAATACTAGATTAACCAAAAATTAAGAAATGAATTTTTCTGCAGCGCATTCTGAAATTGTCCACCTTGAACGCTTTCGCCATTGGATTTAAATCAATGTAATTTAGCATTCAGTATACTTACGTTTGAACGTTGGACTAGATTTTTTAATGCTTCAGTAGAAAAGAAAAATTTTGCCTTTTTGAGTCTAAAATTAATATAAAAAACGCTAAAAAAAATCAAGAAGCCTAAACGTAAATTTCGAGGCTAAAAGACAAGTAAAAAGAAATTTTTATAAATAAGATTTAAAATCCCATTCAACCGAACCACATAAAAAGGGGCGACTACAGGGAAATTCTCAGGAATACAGATGATAGAGGTGCCGAAAAAGAACGTTGTTCTATTCTGCCAAATAACTTGAAATTAAATAGCCTTACTATTTTCCTTGATAATATTTTCTTTCTGGCTAAAAACATTACGAACTTTAGCTAAATAATAATCAAATCAAAAAATATCTTTGAAAAAAATGCTTTTCTTCTCTTGTTTTTTTTTTGTAATTTTGTACAATTTATTTTAAAACTTTTCTACGAAATATACAAAGGACACTTGTATGGCATAATTCTACACAAATTTTTTTCTTTATTTTTTACATACCTCTTGCAAATATTCGTAATAGAGTGGAAAAAAATTAGTAAGGAAGTAAAAACAATTGCTTGATTATCGAGTTCTTGTTTTACCTTTGATATTGGTAAACCCCTTCATTTGTTTTAATGAAATTTTAACATAATATCTTTATGTTTTCTAAGAAATATATGGGAAAGGTTCCCTGATGATCAGCGTTAGTGAAATGAAACAGCGATATGAGCATTGGAACCATTATAAATTTGAAAATCATGTCAATATTAGTTGCGTATTAATGATCTCTTTTGTCCGAATACTTTTATGAACTGTTCCACAAATTTTCCCTTTGATTTAGAAGAAGAGTAGATTATTAATATTATTAATTTTTCTACGACCATTGCCCCTTATTAGAGGTTCCAAAATATATATTGATACAAAGTCCCTGAAGAATAGCAAAAGTAGCGGTAATTGAAGATAAACGTAAAAGCAACAACAGCTCAATATTGTTTTCGCAAAAAAATATAAATAGAGTGTTAGCAACATGAATGTTTGTGCGAATACTCGCATATTTATAACTTAAGAGTTCTCTTTATTAAAATGTTTTAAAGGAAATTTATTTTGGCTAGAAACGTGTATAGAATTACACATTAGAGTTTTAAAAGAGTTGTTAAAATACTAAACTTTTGAAATTAGTAATTTTACACGTTGGTTTGACATTGGAAGAAGTTCTCTATTTCGTTGTCCAGTCATTGGATTTGATATAATGCTCAGAGTGTTAATAAGCCTTATATTAGTTAATTCCTCAAAAATGTATTATTCATTGTGCATGTTATAATTTTTGCTTAATCTTTTTCTACACACATAATTTAAAATGAACACCAATCATATTTTTGTACACTGGCAAGTATAAGACTCGATCTCAAATATTTTCTTCCAAATCATGTCAATAATTGGATGCCTTAACAACTTAGCTGTACCGCCATCCATTACTTTATTGGCACTTAGGTATCATATACTCAAATTGTTATTGAGAGTAGCTGAGTGAGAAGTGCTATTAAAAGATATATTGATAAAGGTTTCTAATTAATATTCTGGATGTTGTTTATCCAAAAATATGCTCTAATTCATCCTATGGAAGAATTAAAAAATGTGTTGCTTATAAATGACTTCCATTTTGTTTTTAGCATTTCATTTTAGGATTTACAGAGCAAACCTTCCGAGTCGATCTGCATTAACAACAACGGGTTAATACGCGTCAATAATTGTTTTCAAATTTAAGGTGCATTAAAATACTTTAACTTGTGTTTTTGTTAAGAAATCGTTTTGCAAAAATGTAAATTTTATTCTGAATGTAACTATTATTTCAATTCCTTTTCTTTTAAAATAGTTTTACGAAACTGCCGCATTTGTATATGTTTGTACATCACCAGTAAGAACATAGAATTTTTTCAATATAAATTACTTTGTTTATGCAAATTTTTTTAAAATAATTCTATTTGTTTTCGCTAAATTGGTAGTTGGTGTAACGTGTATCGTTTGTGACAAAATTATTTTAATTATAGAATAACAGTTTTTTGAGAAAAGCATAAAATCTACCGGTAACGCAAACAGCACGAACCATGATTTTCCTTGGAAATTTGATTCTCAGTAAAGACAACTTCTTGTATATACTCGTATAACTAGCAGAAATATAAAATATTTTTGTTGTAAACATTCTATAGAGAAGATATAATGCATAATGGACACAACGAGGTAAGCGTGAAATTATTTTGAAAGGCTACAAAAATGCCAAAACATGACAGTTACTTAACTGTTCCAACAAAGTAATAGTCAGCGCAATAATTAACATCAGAAAAAGTAGAAATGAGTGGAAAAAAGGCCATAGTTGCTAATTTATTGGACAGCGATTGATTCGCGAAACTAAAAGACTGTAGGAGAGGCCTATTTTATTAACTGTATTAAAAAAAACAAACTTCGAAATCGATTTCGAGAATACTAAAAGCATATAGCCCCTGAATAATTCCACTATTGACTGTGAGACATATGAGTAAAATAACAGCAATATAACAACAGCTAAGCCTACCCGTGAAATATAGTACTGGACTTCTAAGTTCACTAAACTTCGAAGTTCAATCACTATGCGGATAAAATGTATTCCAATTATGGACGCAAAAATGTACATTCAAATATTACAAAAAGGAAAATTGTTTTTATTGTGGCTCTTCAAGCAAAATAGTGGCACCAAACATACGTCAGAATATATCTGCAATAGTTTGGACACATTTAAATTAACGTAGTAGATATTCTAGTTATTCGCAGAATCTGATCGAGAATCAAAAACATTCGCGTGTGTGAATCCCGCTGTATTATGAGCTGCTCTAGACTGCAGCTTACGACAAATGAAGATAACACCTAAGAGGAGATGTTAACACTTTGTACGTTCAAATAGGCAACACTAAGAATAAAAATAAAAAATTTTTCGCAAACTCTTTTTAAGATTAAATCTGTATTTTGCGAATGATTTCATTAAAATTTATTGCATGTTAACGAAATTGTTTGTTTCGTTCTTGTTTACTACCTCAAGTACAAATTAACGAATACGACTTAAAATACATAACACGTCTAATACAGCATTTAACTGCCTGTTAAAAGTTTGCTTTATAAGACTGTCACACAGGCGTATACTCAATATAGCTAATGGTATATTAATATAATATTAAGTATACGAGCTGGTATCCAGTGAAGCCATTTAGCCGTTTCTAGGCTTGTTTTATGGCCAGTTTATGATTTCATATTTAAATACTCATTTAGTTAATTATCATTTAAATTTAAGTTGCATTTAAAAACAGTTTCAGTTTTTCAGTGTTAAATAGTTGTTTGTATTTTTTTAAATTTATTAATCGAGATTGGCTCGATTTCGTTTTAGCCAGTCTATATGCATGTATTTCTTTGGTACAAATGCCAAATCATCAGTAGACCTTACCCATATTTTTGAAAAGTTTCAAACCTCTTACCTTATACAAAAACTTTTGAAAAACCAATGAGAATTTCAAAAATTACAAAAGTTTTTAAAAATATTATTGTTTAAATTTAACTACGGTAAAAAAGGGGCAGAGTCATGAAATTCTCTTAATTTTTTTGGGAAAACCGATGTTGAACAAAATTAAAGAAAAATTTCTTATGTCGATTGATTTTCAGGCTAAAAATAACAACAATGATAGGTTGCTGCAATGTTTTAAAAGTTTAAGACAATTAAAAAAATGATATAATAGAATAATATAAATAAAAGAAGTCCAAATTTCACTCCAAAAAATGTTGATTTTTCAATGGCCGCAAATTTATTGTTTACTTTGTTGCGTGAAACAACAACAAGGTAGCAATGCCATATGTTTGTGTGTGTGTGTGTGTGTGTGTGCGCAAATTAAATAGATTTTAAATCAGCAAGGTTGGTCATTTAAATACTATTTACGTTTCATTTGATTTTGTACTGCAAAACTGAATTTCGTATTTAAATAGAACTTAAAGATAAATAACATTTAAATACAAAGGCATAAACTGGTCATTAGACTTTTTTTTGGCTTTTTTTACCATTTTTATTTAAAATTTAGCCTTAAAAAGTAAAACAAAAAATATTATTTTCGTCTGAACCCATAAAATCATTTTAAATTAGTGGCGAAAGCTTTTTATATATAATCGAACAAGAGATTCGAGTTTAAGATTTCAGGTGCGACAATTTATGAATGCGTTAATCTAGTATATAGCTATCTATTATCAGAGAGCTGAGCTTAAGAGGCTGGTAAGTACTAAGAAAATAATTAAAACTACAGAAAGAAATCGTAACAGAATTAAAATGCTTACGTCTTTATTATATATTCGATGCTCTTTGAAAAGGATGCAGAAATGTTGCCATGATTTTGCGATTTCCGATGATTTTTCAAAATTAAACTCTCGTGATATTTTTATTATATACTTTTGATTATTTTTATTCTATGATGAAGAATTATGATATATCTTGTTCAAACTTTGATATTGAAAGAACTCTCATTTACTTAAATGAGTGCTAAGTATAATATCTCTGATTTGTAAAAGAAATATTTAGGTAAGGTACCCTGATGATCTGCTTTAGCAGCAGTGAAATGCGCACAGGAACTATTGTTGATTTATATTTGGGAGAATAAGTGCATATAAAGTGCATATAAAATACTTAATAATAGAATTATTATAGTTTAATCAGCGAATTTGAGGCATACACAAAATTTCTTTGTACCAGTTCATAACGTTGCAAACGTAGCCATTTCTATGCTATATTTACAATCGTTTTTAACTTTTAGCTTACAGCTATATCTATTTTTGTGTGACCTTTTCCCTTTGTAATTTTTAAAGTAGCCCCAAAGAAGCCAATTTTATATTATTTTTTGTTTCCTTTTCTATTAGAATTTTATTTGTAAATTATTTCATAGGATTTATTTTTTTTTAATTTTCTCATGATTAAACCTTAAAATCGGAAAAAGTTATCATTATCATTAAGTGCTGGTATTACAGCGACTTTGGAACTTAATAATGATTGTTTATTATCTGATTTATATTTTCTTTTATTGCAATGCAATACATTCATAGTTTTTATTTACTTAAATAAAAAAAGATCCATACATTCAATGGACTGAAAATACAGTATTTATATTTTTAAATATATTAAAAAAGTACATTTTAAATTTTACTACTTTCTTACTTTAAGTAACGGTTTTACTGTTATTTTTTAAATCTAAAAGGGCAGTTTTTAAATCTTATTATAAATCTTTCTCCTAAGCAAGGAAGTGTAAATAAAATTGTACTATTTTGATTCGTAATTGGTTTTGTATTTTCTCATATAACTATAAAATTCAATTGCTGTTCGTTTGTCTCGCTAAAACTTGAGAATGGCTGGACCGATCTTAAATATTTGTGGAAGTTCATGGATGATTAAAGCGATGTGAAACATTAATAATAAGTAATGGAAATTAGTTAAAGCTACAATTTTATTTTCTAATACAAAAGGTTTTAAGCTGTGAAAAATTTGATGTTTTTGTATTTTTAGAAATAAAAAATTTACAACTTGTCTAGTATTTATAGGTGCGCTCATCTGTATAGCTGTAGTATGAGGTCCGATCTCTTTGGTCTGTTTTGTTGCTTTACAAATCAGTTCTGTATCGGCAATAAAAACAATGTAAAAGTGTTTGTTAGTTGTTGAAAAAAAATAAATTAAATAATTTTATATTATTTTTCCAATTGAGCTTGAGGCCACTTTTTTATAAAAATAAATAAACAAATTACAAATCAACAATTTCTTTTTTTGGTTTTGTATTCAAAATTGGTTGTCGACTGAAATTTTTTTTTTAATGAGGAAATGAACTAATTTTAAAAATTCACTTATTATTTTACTTTATTTATCATTTACTCATTTAGCCTTGTATATTAAATGCCTATAATTCTGTGCTACACTATAAGTATCAGATCTAAAATTAATTCTTAAATCTGACGGTACATTAATTATCTGTAATATCTCTGACATATAATGACGTTAATACTTATTTTCAAAATAGATACATTATCAAAGTCCGGATAGTGATCTGAATAATGACAATTTAATGATAATGCTCTTATATGTGATGATGGAATAGTATCTGTATTTTATGTTAGACTTATGTTAGTATGTACATATATTGTAATAACTACTGTAACAACAATTAATAAAAATAAAATTAGGACACAAGTTAACGAATGTCCCAAACAAGTATGAAAGCAATCGTGCGCGATTTTTTACTGTTTGATTTATTTAAATTCTTTGTTGATTCACAAGAATTTTACAAGCTTAAAGCTGCTACTATTTTTGTTTTCTTTTATAAAATTCTTCAATAAGAATTTACAAAACTTTGATGTAAACGCAAACTTTCTTATCCATAATATATACAGAATATTCAAATCTACGCATTCAAGTTTTGGGATGTCATATATGTATGTCCATGAATAAAAATTGCATTAAGATTCGATTCAAAATTACTAAGGAGTTCTTAGCAGCATATTGTTCATGCACTGAGTACGAAGACATTTTTTATATTTATGTATATGAAAGGCATTCATACTCAATTCGTGGTGGCTGATTTGATTTCAGGGGGATTAAATATAACAAGAGCCTGAGAGTAGTTTGAAGGTAACTCTAGTGAAGCTTCAACTAAAATCATTTTGCAAATGCCGCTTATTACCAATTAAAAATCAGTAACTTTGAGATTTTAACTGATCAGTTGTCCAAGAAAACGGACTTCCACCTAGCTCTATTTTATAAATTGTATCAAACGACACACGTTACTCGTACCTTCGGGATAATTAGTAAGCATCCCTAGAACGAAAGCCAACCGGCAGGTAAGGCAGGCCTATATATTTATATAAATTACTATAATGCAATTTCTTAGGAAAATTATTAAATTAGGAAAATGCTTAAATTTTTTTTTTTAATTTGAAAGCTTTCGTTTAAGTTAATTTTCAGTTATTTTTTTTCTCTTTTGTATGTATATACATATTTTTTTATTTTTGGCTGTTAAGGTGTGTAAGACAGTGCATAAGTATGTTTTTGGAAGATTTTAAATACTTTGCTGGTGGTTAGACTTTTGGATAAATTATGATTTCATTCCAAATATTCGTTATTTCCAAATTTTAGTTTTTTTGTAATAAAGAAAGAATGATTTTATTTAATGGTAAGTACTTATGTATCTACTGTAAAGTAATTCATACCGTACGTAGTATGTGCGAAAAAGTATATTGTTCTTAGTAGACGTCATTATTAAGTTTTGGCTGAGAATTTATGAATATGTATTTCATATACATATAAAGATACGAGTTTTAAATTTTATTTTGTTATTTGATGACAAAAAAATAATAAATTCATTCAAAAATTTAAAAAAATAAGTGATTTTGTGTAACTGACAAACAAATACATATGAATGTGTGATTTTTAATGGTGGATTCTCCCAATTGTTTTAAAAAAGATTGTTTTCTACAACACGATACATTTATTTAAATAAAATATACCAGAATATCAACCCTACCATATGACAAATATCAATAAAAAATAAAAAGCTGTGACGAATTGTGTAAAAAATATTGTAATGACTAGTGTTAATAAAAGCTAATGAGTTAAATAAAGCGAATTTTTTCCAACGATATTTATAGAAAACACATTAAAACAGTTCATCTTTGTCCGGGCGAAAATTGAAATTAAATCAATTAGATTGTGAGTTATACGAACAAAATCATTTCTTTCTCTCAAGAAGACATACATGAAACTACATATAAAAAAATGTTTCCGAAAATTTTTTTTAGGTAAATCCGCCTCCAAATACATATTAAAAAGTTTACTACTACTGAAAAATACTTGAAAAAAAATTGATTTTTCACTATTTTTTTATCATTTTAGTGGTAGTGAAAAAATGCTTCTAGGCAACTAAATTCTTTTAGTTATAATTTTTTTTTAAACTATCAATACATTGAATTGTAGTGCAAAATATCAATATGAACTGCATAAAGTGTTCACTAAACTTTTTAAAACAATTTTATATCAAATCTTATCTCATCCAGTTAATTTTGGAGTTCCACAAATATTTAGCGCAAAAAATATGTTGCACTAGGTTAAAAATACATTAGTTTCACTGCCACCATAAAACTTTAGTTGAACATTTTTTTATGTCACTGTTAATGAGAGAAACTTTTCGATTGAAATGTCTGAAATGAAACAAAAATTCCATAAAATGGTACAAAACAGCTGTTTTTCACTAAACTGCATCTGTAATTTTGTTGGCGAGTAAAAGCTGTCACGTAAGCAAATTACTCGCCAATTTACAGAAAAAGTGTAAAAATACAAAACATATTCAAAATGGAATATGTAATGATAATAACACTGAAAGAAACAAGAACTTCTTTATTTTATTTTTAAACGCACAAATATTATTTATTTTTATACAATAAAAATTTAGTTTTTAATTATTTGCAGATATTTTTTAAACAAGAAACATTGGAGCCGCACAACACATTATTTTGTACAGCCGAAGGTTGCATTTTCGCCGCCTTCGTTGAAATTTTTTTAATGTTAGTAGATTTTGGTCGCCGTCAATAATATTTCTGACTAGCGTTCTCAACGTATAAAATTTCAGTTCAGCTTTGAGTTGTATATCATGACATTTCTAACGTAATGACGTAAGCTCTTTTGTTAACTATCGACATGAGTACATTCACACTTTTCTCCAACTTTTCGAGAAACGATGGAATATTTTCTTTCACATCTTTTCGACACGAGAAATTCTCGCCAAAGTTACAGAACAGGGATATTGTACATCACTAAACATTAGTGGTAGACAAAAGAAAAAGTTGCAGTATCACCAACAATTTATAAGAGGCAAGAGTTCTCTCGTTGTGTTTTTTTCCAAACATAATCAGGGGATTCTCAAGTTGTATTATGAGTGATGAAAAGAACTATTTTCCAATCGTTTTATTTTGCTTTAAAACATTTGGACTTAAAAATAATCTTCAAATATTATGAAATGGCGATGAATATCGGTTGCGAGTTCCTAAAAAATTTAAATCTAGATTATTAAATTTAAATTATTAATATTTAAGTGTGGTTTCCACAATTCTAATGATTGACTGAGTGGGAAGTTTACGTAGAAATGCCTTTATTAACTATGGCCTTTTCATACAAATTGTTTGCTAAAGGCGACCTCGCACTTGAATATCAAATTAAAAAATTAACTCGTTTGATTGCTAAATTTTTATTTTTTCTATGTAAGTTATTAAAATAAAAATTTTATTGCTTCATTTTACTTAAACTTTAAATCTGATTTTATTTTTAATTATTAAAGTTTCAATGAAGCTCAATTAAAAAAAACGAAAGATGTTAGTACGACAAGTTTTTTTGTACTAAAAGCAAACACATTTCACAACAAATAATCAAATAGATCAACTTAAAAATATCCTAAAAAGTTTTCATTTAAAAATTATAATTAAAAATGTGGGCTATGGCTGAAAGTGCTTAGACCAATCAATACTACCAAAGAAGTTTAATGAATAATTTAAAATTAAAGCAATTTTTACTTCACGCTATGCAAGACGTTTCACACTATTTTTAAATATCTGACATTTCTGGGATATTTCCTAATTTTGAAGTTTTTTTATGTTTAATATGACCTAAAAATAAATTTAAATGTTAGACAGAAATAATGAAGGCACGTGTTGTAATTTCTTCTTCTTCCTTAGTATAATTAATGAACTTATAATAACAGTTGCGTCTTTGCTTGCGTCATTCAAATTATGTTGAATGACTTTCATAATAAAAAAGGAGTTTTCTAAATTTTCCATTAAGTAATTGGGATTTCTGGAGAAGGGTGCTCTGTGCTTGAATGTTTTAAATATTTGCATGACTGTATAAGTAATGTATGATAATTTTGTTCAGAATTCTGTAGAAATACAATGACATATACCGACAAACTGAACAAGTGTGCTAAATGTAAATTCTTGGTCTAATTTTAATAAAATTTACAGATTCAAATTTTTTATTGCAAAAATTTATAGCCTATTAATTCTGATTTAAGAAAGAACACATTCATTTGCATACTATGAGAAAGAACATTGAATTCGATTTCTCTACATTATTCCTAAACGAACAGTGAGTCGATAGATAACTCGAATGAGAGCGTAAATGTTTTCATATAAAATCCGATTTCTGTGCTACGAATGTGTCGTTAATATTGAGAATAAAATATCAAAATTATTCATTTGTGGTTTTGCTCTCGCAACAATATTTTCGAGTTTAATAAAAATAATTATAACAAACAAATTAATTGGTATAAGCAGTCCAACAATTTGAATTCGCTTGGCCCTCCCACCCGTACTGTTTGTGAATAGAAAAAGTTTAATAAGTTTGTTTGTATTCTATATAAAAAATATATTGAACATTTCACCATATACAGAGTAAGTTCGGGTATTGTGGTATAAGCGGGTGCTATGGTATAGAAGCTATTCTCGAAAACTAAAACTAGAAATTTACAAAAAAAAAATCTCAGAATATTAATAAATATAATATAAATAAATAAATAATATAAATACAAAATCAATAATTTTTTTATAGCAAAACTTTAATCAAATTTAATACCCTACGGGAAATGTTGTACCCATTGTCCTGAACATAACTGTTCTATGACTGGTGAAAATAGGAATGGTACAAAAAGAGTCGTGTCTGATGAAAAGGGAACGTTTTACAAAACTATAAGAAAAGTGCCTACAAAATTCCCTCACGCAAAAAAATTGTACGTATTTTTTTCTATTTTCTTTTATAATTTATGGTGATTAATGTAATCTACATTAATTAAGGATATTATATTCTGATTAAAATAATAATGCATTTGTTGATTTGGACCAAACAAATTTTTAGAACAAACGAACATACAATTTTATTCAAAGTAAAGTTTGCGTGTGTAGAAGCGAAACAAAGTTTGAAAGAAAATTGAAAAGACTTTGTCAACGTAAACTTTGCAATGTTGCTTAAAACTAGCGCTCACTATCAATGACGTAACAATTACACTTGCAAGGAGTGTAAAACGCAATAAACACTGCACTGAATACCGCTATTATGAACGCGAAGCTACGAAATACATTAATCGACTATCTTACTTCTGAAAAACAACGTAAGTTTTTAGCTTGTTTTGTTTTTCATTTGACTAATGAAAATAAAAAGAAGTAAAAATTAATTAGGTAATTTCTTAAAAAAAAAATTAATGGGCAGAATTGAACAAATTGAATAAATTTAAAAAATTTATTTAGTTAAAGATTAAAAATATATATAAATATATAATAAAACGAAGAATTTACAATAAAAAAATAAATTAAATAGATTTATCTAATAACAGACACAAACTGTTCAATTATTCTTTGTATATAGAAAATTTTTTTCTTAAGTGTTGTGTTTTTCTTCCGACGGGGTTTGATGCAATTTGGAATGAATTTCCGTCATCCCACGTCAAATTTGGTTGATAAACAGACCGGTTTCGGCTATGTGCCATCTTCAGTGTTCTCTCAGTAACTGAGTTACTGTTCTCTCAGTAACTGAGAACACTGAAGATGGCACATAGCCGAAACCGGTCTGTTTATCAACCAAATTTGACGTGGGATGACGGAAATTCATTCGAAATTTTTTTCTTCTTTAATTATTCGATTGAATAATATACAAAATTTTTTTCACTAATTGAATATTTATTTATTGACTGAAAGATTTGCACCATGACCCAAACTATATTTGTCGGTTGTAATGAAATTTTACACACTCATTGATTTCGCATGAGTGATCATTACAATTAATATGCTTTAGGTAGCAAGCATTAAAAAAAGACTCACGAATTTTCTCGAAGTCGGTTGAAAATGTTAAGGCGTAAAAACAGTTACTTAAACCATTTTCTTTAGATTTTCCTTAATCCTCTAAGACTTTAATTGTAAAGTTTAATGCACTTGAAGAATCATTAAAAAATAATAAAAAAAAACCTAATTGCCACTTAATAATTCAAGAGGCTTCTTCTTCTGTTCGTGAGTCAAATTTCATAGCTATCACTGTTATTACTACATTCAAAAACAATCACAAATTTGTTATTTGTCATGTTAATTATACCTTAGGTTATAAATTAGGTTTGCAAAAAAGAAATTGTCTAAAAAATTCGTACAGGCAATTTTTTGCCAAATCCCTGGATGCGCAGTTGTAAGTACCAGGATTTTTAGGACTAGCTTTATTTAGTACATATATAAACATGATATTTTTAAGCCCGATAGGACCTTACATTGTAAAAAATAACAAAAACAAAAATTCAATTTCAGTCCAAAAGTAATCTTTATTGAAAGCATTAACATTTGAAAATGATTTCTCGCATATGATTATCGTAGCTGCTCACGACGAAGCCCATTCAGGACGTACAATTTCATGTCAACTTTCTTGAGCATTGCTGGCAGTATGTCGCGAATAACACGATCAAATTGGGCTTCAACACGTCAATTGTTTCTGTTTTATCAGTGTAACCACTGACTTAACGTGGTCACACAGCATATAATGAAGTCTTAGATCCCACGACCATGGAGGCAAATTCACAGTTTCATTTATCGAAATCAACCCGTGGGTCTATTCGGGATAATATCATCCATATTTTAAATTGAAAAATCATTGATCATGGATTAGGAACGATCTCCATTATTTTAGAAAAATAAGATCCACTGACTTCATCATCGTGTAAACCACACTAAACGGTACATTTTTTTGCATGTAATGGGAATGCAGTTAGGAATAAAAATTTACTGTTACATATGACTATTTTTAATCAAGTTTTTTCTTAAGTGTAATGAAAAAGTTTGAGCACCGAAATTAGAAAAAGTTGTTGTTTGCCTTTTGAAAATTATTATTATTATTATTTTTATTAAATACTCACCGAAAATATAGGGTTATCCATTTGGTGGTTTCAAAACCACCGTAAGGTAGGTAAGGTCAGCAAAAAAATTAGTGCATGTGGGACTCGGAGAACCCTGATGACTATTTGGTGTGCATTATGGTCCGGAATTGTCGTTGGGCCGTATTTTTTCTAAATGCCGCTGGTAGAACCGTTAGCGTCAATTGAGAGCGTTTTGGCCGTATGGTAACTGACTTTTTTTTTACCTGCAATTGAAGATTATTAATTGAACGATATGTGGTTTTAACAAGACGGTGCCACAAGCCATACAACGCGAACGAATTTGCCTTCATTGCATTAGAAGTTTCCAGAACGCTTAATTTCAAGTTTTGATGCCGAAAGCCTTTTTTCTGGGGCACCTATAAATCGCGGATAATCACCTAGCGTTGGAGCATTTCAAAACCAACATTCGTCAAGTTATCGCCAAGATTCCGCCTGAACTCCGAAGTGTGCGAAAAAGTGACCGAAAACTTCTTCAAAAGGATCGACTGCTGCAACCAATCTAAAGAAATTAATTGAATTTTATACAAAATAACAAGATCCAAGCATTATAATAAAAAAATGTTCAGAGCTTTATGTGTGTTAGAACTTTTATTGCATATCGAAGCAGGTAAAAAACGGAGTGCCTTATGTAAAAGATTTTTATTGCACATTAATGCAACATTTACTCAAATCGACAACAACATTAAACACGCAAAAATGTACTCAATAAAGGTGAGTACTAGTCGCTGAGGGAATACGCAATAAAATTAAAATAATCTTTACACTTGTTGATATTTAATTTCTAATGAATTTTTATTATAAAAATATCTTGATAAGCTTTCATCTATTTATAAACTAACTTAGTTAAGGTCAATTGAAAAATAGAATATATTGGCATTTTAACTACATACTTCTAACAACAAAAACGACATAATAATAGAAATTTATAATGCCTGTGTCCTTGTTCTATAACAAGTATCTATTGAAGTCCTTCATTGTCCATGCCCGGGTAGTTAAATGACATTTGAGAATGTTTTTGTAAATTTTTTTCTGTAACACAAAATAATGTAATAAACGATTTTTTACTCACACACATACTGTTATTGAACAGATACTTATTTAGTTGATTTATGTATTGGTGAAAATAATTCTATCGTTTAATGAAGTATAGATGAGCTATGGGAACTGATGTCGTAGGAGCCAGTCTGTTGTTGACATCTTTATTTGAGGGCTTCTGTGTTGCTGCAGTAGCCGTTATTAAGACTTTCATTTTGCTTAAACATACATATATCATACGAGAGTTGTATTTAAAATTGTTTAAAAAAATATCGGGCTTTAACTTTACACTTTTTCAAATAAACTTCAGGAATCATTAATTATTAAGTACTTGACGAACAAGAAGAAAAAAATTTATAATTAAGAATAAAATTTAATTGATGAAAAAAAAAAACATTTACTTCATTTAATGTCAACATTGTTCAGAAACAGTTGATAACAATTTCGCCATCATAATCAGCAAATAATTGCTATAATCAGTAGGAGTGATGCTTCTCACTGATTCTTCAATTATAAAAAATGAGATTTTGTTATTTAGAGGATCCGCCAATGATTTTTGTGCTTTGAATTTAGTTTTATGAAAAACATTTTTAATTATCTTCCGCATTGGATGCCTTATCTTCTTCGAAGTAGTGGTTAGATACCGTCAGCCACATTTCCAGATTTTTTTTACAAGCAATTGGAGAGGGATTGGCAAATTTTCTTGTTGTTTTTCTTCCTTGCTTATCTCGCTACTGGTTCCCATTAAAATAGGTATACGGGCATATTGTAATGTCTTCAAATAATAATTATTAAATTTAGTTTAGTTTTAATCTTAGGTGTAAAGATGATCTGGTTAAAATGGTGGTTGCAAAACGAATGAAAAATTAATGTTCTTGCTGTCAACCAATTTATTGATGTCAACTATCAAAATTAAGAAAACCGTAACAATGTGTTTTAGTGTTGGCTATAAAACAATTTCTAAGCAGAAGAAGAACAAGAAGAAAAAGGACTACAAAAGTGTTATTGACCGAAGTAGTTAGCGTTGACTACAAAGCAAATAATGATTGAAGACGCGAGTTCGAGCTCAGTTCCTGGGAAGTTATTTACGTCGTAATTTTTGTGACGTACATTAGTGTGTTATTGTTTTAATTGTTATTGGAAAATATAAGTGACGATGGCAAATCACCGCCAACAATTAATATTGGTTTATGCAAAAACACATTACAGCGCCCTCCTTCGTCTATAATTCGAAGAAAAATAATGAATAAAAAAGGGTTGCATACCTTAAAAAATCAATTTAGCTTGAACTATTTTCAACACCCATCCTCTCTAATTTCCCTTGCTGCTTGGCATTAATTGCCTGAGTATTACTTCTCTTTAAAAAATATATACATATATACTCATTTTTACAAAATAAAAATCGATTCCAAAATAGAGAGGATTACAAAGGAATTCCAAAATTAAAGAAAATTACCAATGCGAATGTTGGAAATTGTCAACTGTAAGGATTTATATAGCACACCCATGGTAGAATAATACAGGTACTGTCGAAGCTACAACAACACTGCTTTTAGGTTCGAAGCTGTCAAGAAACACAAAATAAAAATGGCAAAATGGATGCATTTTCTGTTCTATAAAGAATTTTGTTTCTTTGCCTTTTCTTATTTGCATTTGAAAGAAATGTTAAAGTGTGCTTTTTTAGTAGTGTGGGTGTGTGTTAGTAATACATAATCAAATTTTTACAGACCCGAACACAAAAAAAAGTCCGTTAACGCTTCGACACTACCTGTATTATCCTACCATGAGCACACCACAAGCTTTATTTTATGTCATATCATACAAAAAAATATATATACATAGTAATTTAACAGCCTTAATTTACAAACTAAATTTGGTAAAACAAAAATAGTTTCTATGGTCCATATAGATTATTTTGTTTGCTTTTATTATCTGTTTGCATAAATTTCGAAAACAAAAACGAAATATCGTTTTCTTGCATTAAATTATTAATTATCCTAACTTTGTCATTAAGTCTTCAATAAAAACTAATATTTGGAATTATTACTAATATGGCAGTTACACCAGACCAAAATCTAGTAGATTTCATTTGAAATCTCTTTCAAAATCTATACCGTTTAAGCCTGGTTATTCCTGACATTTTTCAAGATTTCGTATCCATGCCAAAGACAGTTGATTGGAATTTGCCTTTTTAAATTTCAAACTCATATAAAAATTATCGTTCAAATGCGAAACAGCTGGCGAGCACAGCCTTCAAAGAGTTCAAGCAAAAACAGTTAATTGGAATTTTTTACTACAATTTAAGAAAAATCATAGTTGTATCACTAAGTACTACGAGATTTTGAGTAGATTTTGTCAAAATCTAGTGACGAAGTAGATTTTGTATTGTATAGGAAATCTAGTCAAAATCAACAAGATTTTGCTCGAATCCTAAGTATTAGATTTTGGACTGGTGTAAATGCCATGTAATTTACAAATTCAAAAATTTTGTTTTATAAATCGAAAAGTAGACAAAACTTTAAAAAATCTAGTGACAACTTCTTTTTTATTTAATTTTTTGTTCCATTCTAGAATATGCTTGTTTGAATTTTTCTTTTAATAGATACATATTATTATTTCTATGATAATGATTAATGAAACATATTCTGTGCTTTTCTTATAGCGAAAGTGAAGTTATGGCTGAATTCAAAGTGAACCAAACTTCTTGACATACACAACCTCATGCCTCACTATTGTCAAAGGTTTTTGGATGGTATTGCTTTATTAATTCACGCCTACAATTTATGTTTTCCAATAAAAACGCTAGTCCTTGTGCGAATGGTGTTCTCGCCAGGGGTTCAAGGTAGATTCTACGTGCTTGAGTGTTGACTTGAGACAGATCGAGAGTTATGGGAAATTATTGGACGATAACGGTCTGAGTATATAAGACGTTTGCAACATCTTTCATTTCGATAACTCATTGCTGGATCGTATTACTAAATCACACAACATAAAAGACAACCCTCGTATATAAAGTGTTAGCTTAAAAGTTAAACCTAAAGGCTACAATAAAATTAAATAAGTTATAATAATTGTACTTTTCCTTGTAAGCAATTTTTCTCATTTCTAAACAAAAAGAGAAAACAAACTGTGATATACTGGATAACAAAATTTTACATTATTCTTTTTTTTTACACTATTTGGATTAATACCATTAGGAATACAAAAAGAATTTAACAAAACATGCAGAGGAACTCAATCTCTGGACAATTCAGTCTATCCAACTGTTGTGAGTTGTTTCTAATGTACAGCAAGCATTGCCAGAAGTTCTGACAGCAAATTCATTATTTTATGAAGAAAACAAAACAGATTACTAAAGAAAAATCATCACAAACAATTAAAAATGGTTTCTATTTCTAAGATATTTATTATAAATATGAATTAAACAGCAACTTTTTGTTTAAGTCACTTCAATTTATAAAACGAATTTAAATTAGTATCGGCTTGTAGTTTCTCTATATGGATTGCATAATTTTTTGGTAACAATATACATATGTATCTATATGGAGTTCTACCTCGCGGTAAGGACCAAATAGCCTTCTGAACCAACTGATACCAACTAAATATAATGTTTGCCCCAAATACTTAACAGAAATCTTCATAAAAAATATTTATATGGCATATTGTAGCTGTAGTTTCACTTCTATTTAAGTAAGGCACGAACTTAATTTAAATTCATATAATTTGCTAGTAATAAGTTAACATAAATATGTAAAATTTAACTCAAATAAAAGACATTTTATTTATAGAAAATACATACTGTAGTATGCACCCTGGATGGTAATGCAGTGCTGCAAGTGGTAACACGCTGCAAACAGCTGAGCGCTATATTTTCTTCTATGTTAGGGAAATATTTGACAAAAAAAGGAGAGGTTAAAGGGGAAAGTTGACGAGGTCTTAGCAAATATTAAGAAAAAAAGATGGAGGAGGGTTTTTTTATTTTAAGCGGGCAGAGGTTAGTTGGGTCGCCATAACATGGAGTAGTCTTTTTAAGGTTGCATGTGAAAGAAGACAGATGTGGCAGGAGTGTGGTGTATGTAACATAAAAATATAAAAAAGTATAAAACACATTTTAAATTAATTTGAAAATTTGATTTAATATTAGATTAAAAATAAAAAAAAGGTGAAGTGAAGTGGCTGAGTGCAGAAAAGAAACATACATATATTGTTTCAACAAAAATAGAATATAAAATTACCAAAAAAATGAAAATTTTTTTTTTTTGGCTGAAGTTCAAATCTGAGTTTACCCATATCTTCTTAATTTAAGAAATTATATTTAGATAAATTCATTATATTTTTATTAAGAGAGTACTATTTTATTTGAAACAATTTATTCATCAGACTAGCAGAACGGATCAGTACTGATTTCGAGGTCGCTACACCATCTCATCAGCGTTCTTTGTTCGATTTTACCACTTTTGACGGTGGATACTAGTGATCAGGAATATCAACTATTTAACCGTATTATTTAACGAATTAGAATACGAAAAGTGCAACTTATTCATTTCTTACAAGTTAAATCAATTTCGGTTAGTACGAAATTCCATCTCTGATTTTTAACCCTTTGACGACGAAGAATTTTCCGCTGGAAATTTTTAAAATTTTATTTAAGATTCTTACTCGGAAACGCAACATTTCAAGACTAAAGTGTTGTCCAAATTTAAAAATTTTTACTCCTTCTACGAGAAAAATCATGGGACATATGTGTCCCATTCGTCGTCAAAGGTAAAAATTTGGGAACAAATGCTTGATCATTTAAAATTATTTTTTCGTTGCAAAAAGTGAACATGACAACGCATGCACTAACGTATTGCTTTATTTACATTGCAAATTAGCAAAAACCATTCTAACTATGAGTTGCTGATCGTTTGTACAATAGTTTGTATGATTATGTTTGTTGTTTTATTTACATTGAAAAGCACACAAAAACGATTCAAGCTATTAGTTTCTAATCAACTGTCCAACGGTTTGCATGCCGCGATTTGTGCGTAAATTTGTGTTTTTAATTGCGCTTTGAAAACGTCTTTTCCACCTACGTACACAAGTGTTATAAACTATATACTAAGATAAGCTATTTTTGAAAATGAGCAGATTACGTCGGTTTTATAAAACTGAGAGTGAAATTGTACAGCTTTTGAACGCATCGGATAGTGAAGATGAAAAAAATGTGTTGGAATTAGACATCGAGGATAGAAGTGTTCTGGATAATTTTACGGATTTAGCGATCGGAACCGAAATCGAAATCAAAGATATTCTGCAGACCGAAAAACCTTCAACGAGCAAAAATTCTATGACTGATGCGTCAATTGCAAAAGGTGTTCCCAAACCTAAAGCAGCCAAAGAGCTTTTTGTTAAATTTCAGTGGAAAAAAGCCAATAAAAATTACATTTCACCATTTTATACCAACCCTGATTACATATACGGACAGGTTTTAAACCCAAAGGTAAACCCTAATGAGGAAGTCCCATCTGTTTTAGAAGTGTTCAATACAGTTTGTGAGTTCGACACAATAGCAGAGCACATAATTCACCAAACGAAACTTTATTGTGAGCAGAAAGGTGTAATATTTTCTATAAGTAAAGAAGAGTTGAACGCGTTTTTTGGGATGATTATAGCAATGAGTATCCACAGATTGCCAGAAATAAGATTGTACTGGTCTACGATGGAAATATACTCAGTACCGTTTATTTCCAAGGTTATGACTCGAGACCGCTTTGAAAAAATTCTTTCCAGCTTACATTTTGCTAACAACGCTGAACAGCTAAGCCGTGACGACCCATCATATGATCGAGCTTTTAAAATACGACCAGTAATAAATCATTTAAACTCGGCATTTGGAAAAACCTTGAGCGAAGGCAAATGCCAGTCTATAGACGAGCATATGGTAAAATTTAAGGGCCGCAATATAATGAAGCAGTATATGAAAGACAAACCCATAAGCTGGGGGTTTAAATTGTGGTGCCGTTGCGATGCTAAGAGTGGATATCTATATAAAACTGATATATATACAGGCAAAAGGGAACAGAGAGAGGTTGGTATTGGCGAATCCGTTATTCTAGATATGGCAGCAGGGCTGGAAGATATGGGAATAGAACTATATTTCGATAACTTTTTCAATAGTCCAATGCTATTATATAAACTTATGATCAATGGAATACGAGCATGTGGCACTTTGCGAAAAAATCATGCACAAATGCCAAAATTTGATGTCGATAAATCTTTTAAACGTGGAGACTTCCAAAGCTTTGTGTCAAATGGAATTTCGATTGTGAAATGGATGGATAACCGTGCAGTGCATATGGGATCCAATTTCATAAATCCAATCGACACCGTAAATGTCAAAAGACGCCAGGCTGGATCTGCAAATAAAATTAATGTGACATGTCCAAAAATGATTTTCCATTATAACGCAGGAATGGGAGGCGTTGATATTATGGACCAAAAAAAGGTATAGCTTTATGTTACTTCTAATTAACTTCTTTAGTTAGAAAAATTTATTTATTTTCAGTCTTATTATGAACATGATCGTAAATCGAAGATTAGATTTTATCTTCGTCTGTTTTTTGATTTAATGGATTTGGGTGTGCAAAACTCATACATAGTGTATGACAAGATATCCACAAGCAATACAAAACCATTTTCTATAAAACATCTAGAGTTTCGTACGCAGTTGGCTACCCAGTTAATAGATAGCTTTTGTAGTCGAAAAGCTGGTATTACATCGACACCACGAGAATCCGTTACACGGTCAAGACTGCGGGCAGTGTCGAATTTAGCTGGACATTACCAAACAAGAATGGAAGGGGTAGTCAGGAAGCGATGTGTCGTTTCTCAAAAAACGGAATCGAAAGTCGAACAAACACAATTTTTTCCGCATGTAAAAAACCAATGTGCTTTACTATGAACAGAAATTGTTTTGCAATTTATCACAACTAAGTTCGATTTTGATTTAGTTTACATACATAAACCATATATGGGATCTCATAATTTTAAATTAATTTTTTGAGTTATTTGTCAATGTTTTTGATTGAATTGTTTTTGTTTTCTTTGTTTTTTTTTCAGTTATAAACTTTTAACTAAAATAAAAATGAAATAAAAATAAATATCCTTTATTTTTACCTTTGACGACGAATGGGACACATATTTCTCCAAACTCTTACTTAACTTATTCAGTCATATGTTTTTAAAAATATATTTAAAATAATTATTCTTTTACAATAAGTTTGTTCATATGCGCAATTCAGTGTTGATAATGAAAATAATCAGGGAACTTTTATCCAGCAATTTTTACAAAATCTGCAGGGTTTTTTATTTATTCAAATGAAAGTTTAGTATGATATTTTGCTTTGAAGAAAAATATTCGGAGCTATTACTCAAAATTATTGCTACTAATTGTGAATTAATAAAAAAATATAAATATAAAAAGTTTTTTTCGTAAACGGATGCCAAACATTTTTCATTTTTGAGGGGCAAATAGAAAAATAGCTGATTTTTACAAACAAAATTATTTGCTTTCAAAGAAAAAATGTCTCCAATGTGAACAAAGTGTGACCACCCAGTGTCAAATATCTTTTCTTTTTTTTTTGTCAAATAATTATTAGTTCTTGCCAAGTTTTTGTAAGAACAAACAGTATGAAACAACAGTGTCTTAAAGCAAAGTCAGTGAACTGTAAGTAAAATCACATCAAATTTATTTTCGGCATAACCACGTTAAGAATAAAATTTTTATTGTTCAATTTCCATTTAATATATCCTCATCGAATGTGTTGTCAAATATTTTATCTAATGTTTTGTATCGGAAAAAACTAATTTAATTGTGACCACAGGAAAAAAATATTTTCTCATGCTTGCACCTAACGTTATTTGAAAGCTGTTTGGCAAATAAAAAGTGACAAAAAAATGTGCGTAGTGCGACTAGAAAACCAATTGTGTACTGAAATAAAAACATTTTAGTTAAACATTAGTTAAACATAATCAAATATATTTGAATTAAATTTTTCCCCGATGTGACCGTTCCTTGAGTCAATCATAGTACGCTAATCTCTAAAATACGTTAAAATTTCTTCTAAAACGAGCTACAAATGCAAGAAAATTGAAAAACTCGCAAAAAAGATGCAAAAATAACGAGAATCGGCAAAA
The DNA here is from genome assembly GCA_956483585.1 of Gymnocheta viridis. Lineage (NCBI taxonomy): Eukaryota > Metazoa > Arthropoda > Insecta > Diptera > Tachinidae > Gymnocheta > Gymnocheta viridis. The sequence continues at coordinate 66,360,808 of OY101441.1, forward strand.
ACTTTGAATCCTTGGGAAAATTAAAAATTTTTATTTTATTTTAAAAGTCGACGAAACAATAAAAAATCGAAAAAGGGTTGACTTTGAAAAAAAAAAAAAAATTGCAAAAAGTTGCAAAGTTTTGAAAAAGCTGTAAAATCTTCTAAAAACACCTAAAAATGTAAAGAATGTGAATGTATGTATATCAAATTCCTTAAGTTTTATCTCCATTTAGGAAGTTTTACAAATTTTTCAACATATTTCTACGGGCTTTAGCTATTTTTGCGATATAAGAGATTCCTTGTCATTTATTGCTTCATTGAATTGTACGTTTTGAAAAAACGTAACTTTAAAATAACAAAAAATCGAAAGTGACATCACTGAAATGTAAATTAATCAGCTATTTGCTATGTACATAGCTGTCGTTTTTTAAGTAATTAAGTAGCTGGCTATTGGGCGAAATTTATAGCCAGCGACACTGGTAGCCGTGTAGCCTGCTGTCGTGAATGTGTTTATAGCTTAATTTCTCATGTTGCCAAGTTTGCCTGGAAATTAAATCTTATTTCCAATATCAAGAAATTGGTCCTCTTTTTGATCTCAATAATTTTAATGGCCGCCGATTTTGGATAGCAAATTGGCCTTGTTTTGCACATTTATGTATGTTTTTGTGCGACCCTGACGCCTTTTTTGCCAAGTTTTCTTGATAAAAGTTTTGTTGACTAATTTACAGATAGTTGTGTTACATAATATGAAGATACAGTGTAACGTCGGTGAACGCAACCAATAGAAATTTTGGGCTGTTGCGATAACTGAGTTGTTGCGCAAACCAAGTCACAAATTTCTAGTCATATTTTTCTATTTAAAAGCTCACTTTAAACCAATCAAGAATTTTATATAAAAAATAGATAAGGTTAGCTTTTAATAATCGTATTTATTTGATTGAAATAATGAATAAAAACAGAAAAACAAAATATACATTTAATAAAAAATTAATTAAGTACACATTCAAATGTATGTATGTTAATTTGTACTGCTGGTTGTTATCGAGTTAAAGATTCATGTTTTTAAGGGAAAAAGTCTGAATTTTCGACTGAGTTTTTGTGCTTTTCATATTTTTTTGAATTGCAATTTCACGAATCTTTTGTAATATCCTCCAAAGAACAGGTGTTCTCCTATGTCATTCATAAACAAAGAAGTTTCTAAAATAAGTTGATTTCAAAAACAGAAGTAATACGCAAAAAATATTTGTCATTCTTAGAATAACGGTAAATCAAAAAGACTATTGCACTTAAGAATAAGATTTTACAAACACGTTTTAGTTTTGAATTTATGTATTTATCAATAACCAAACTAAAAAAAAAACAGAAAAAGCCTTAATTGTTCTGCAAAGTTGCGTTAATTGAGGCTTTGTTTTTGGAAAAGTTGCGTTTACAGAGTCACCAATGTTAAGAAATTGGGTGTTGCGTTAAGCGAGGGGTTGCGCATATCGAGGGTTCCGTTCAACGAAGCTACACTGTATTTATTTCAGTAGGAAATTCGCTAATTCTTTCATCTCGATTAATCGTTTAACAAGGCCTATTTGTATACCAAATTGCAGTTCTCTAGGCCAATGTCTTGAAGGTACTTAAATAAAATCAAGGGGAACCTAAGCCTCCGATAAAAATACTCCATTTTTAGACCAACGCCTATTCGTTCACCAAATTTCAGCTGTCTAGCTATTGTGAAAGGTCCCCATAATAATGATGAATGTGTCAGTCAATAAGTCAATGAGAACATGCCAAATATGAACTTTTTACACCTTCATAAATCGGAAACCTTTAATAATAGATCTTTGTAATCTTACATACAATGTGCCTTATAACGGTTTATTTTGTGTTCAAAATTTTATAATTTTATAATAACGGAAAGTAAAGTTATGGGGGGATTAAAATCATTGTAAATGAATTTGCTTGACGAATTTTAATAGTTCCCTTTTTATTTTGGAATATTGTCTCATGTCTTATTCTTTCCAACTACACAAAGGAGGCTGATGAATGTTGTAGCTGCACACAAACGTTATTTTGTACTGCAGCAGGAACTATGACAGAATTAGTAAAATCAAATTCTACAATTTACAAAAATTAAATAAATTAAAATGAAAAGTTTTTGGTTTAAAAAATTTTAAATCAAACAAAAATGAAATGATAGAAACAAATAAAGAAACATTTTTTCTCTGTGTTGTTTAAATTATTCTCCTAATTTTGTAGATAGATATCAGATTAATACCAGATGAATTAGTTAGACGTTCCCCTATTACTTCCCTTATGGGCCCAGAGCCAGACTGGTACTGGTAACTACCCTTACTGACCCACAACCATTTTGTAGTGCTTATTGTCAATAATAAGGGGAAATGAAGTTTTGATCCGAAAGGGGACTTGGCTTGCAGTATCAAGTACTTGCATTAGGTCAGTGATGGATGCTTTACTGTACAGCAAACTCATGGAATTTGAAAGGAGCAGTTAGTTACTGGTTCTCGTCATTTCAGGCTAAGCTATCCAAGAAAAAGTGTTTTCGGAGGTAAGACACCATTGGCTACAGTTTGGTGCCAACATATGCTTACGGCAAATTTTTATGGCCTCGACGAAAAAATTATAGTTTGGGATTTAAATTTTTGACGAATTTATCATATTGTCTCCCGTATCTGAAATAGACGCCTATTTGAAGGACTACTTTAACATATAGAAATCATTTCACTTATCGTGATGTAAATAAGTTCAGTGCATATAAAAACCACATATTTTCCATCTGCCTCTAAGGATATACAAAGATAGTTAAATCCAAAAGCTAAAAATTATTTACTATTAAAAACGTCCTGCAATAAATTTCTCGTTATAAAAATATTTAAATTAAAGCAGCTACACTTTGGACAGATTCAATTAGAGAAAATCAACAAAATTTATGAGAATATCTCTTTGAGGATAATAATAAAATCAAATTGGACCTTCGAGAAAAACGTTAGTAATATTAAAGCACACTTCTGAAAATTTTTTTTTTGTTGTCAAGTATACCTGTGCTCTTTTAATAAATAAAAATGGAGACATGATGGCAGACACACCAATAAACTAAATTTAAATATAATTTATAGTACAACCGGAAGAAGCTCAAATGAACAAACAGTATTTTGATTTATGATATTGTTGTGTGAGCCAACAAAAAAAATCACTTAAGTTTTAAAAACTTATTTGTATGCAAATAAAAAGTATTTCCAAAAATGTTCATGAGGGTGACGACGACAACGATGGAAACACCGATGATGATGATACTGGTGTTCTTTCTGATATTAAAAAATTCTTTTATTTTATTTAAATTTGTTTGGGATGATGCCTGCCTTCATAGTTGAAATAGTTGCAAAAAAATATATGTATATATGTATGTATGTACTCGTATTTAATATTATCAGTGAATACCAGGCGCGCTATGGCACATATTTCGCCCAATAGTCATTTCTTTTTATTGCCTTCGATATAAAATTGCGAACACGCGCGTGCAAGACAGCACTTGAGAAACTCAGTAGCAAAAAATGTATCTATAGCGGGACCATTCTAAGCGAGCCGACAGATTTTAATAAAACTTTACATGCCATGCAAATATTATTCGAGTGAATACCCTGTATATGTATGTAAATGTACATGTATGCTGTTTATGCTTATACATATACGGAAACACACACACATTTATTTTTTTATATTCCATTGTTTGCTTTTTTCGATTTGATTTAAAATCTTGATTTATTCAAACCAAAAATCACAAACAAAAATCACGAAACCATGCTTTTAAGGTTTTCCTTTCGCAACAACAAAATACCGGACCAAAATCTACAAGGACAAATACAAATACGGTTAGAAACGTAATCAATATTCTTCAACACTTTTTTCATCAAATTCACAAATTTAGAAATCTTTTTCTTGTCATTCTGACAACACAACATAGAGCACAACGGGACCAGCAGCTTATTTTTCGAAGGTTCCAAGATCCTCTTTTCAGCGTACATCTTCTTTTTTTCCACTTTCTTGCTCTCTGTTAGTTGCTAGCCGCATGTACTACTTTGACAGTTTCCAATCTGCCGTATAAAACTTTTTAGCAAGAAAAATTGTCTAATGTAAACTCAGCTTAAGAGCGTCATTAAATTTTCTTGAATTATTTGAATACAAAAATATTTTAAAAGGTTTTTTATTAATGTGAAGTGGTGTTATTAGATTTTATCAGTTTTAATTTAAAAAAATTGCCCAGCAAAAACTGGATAATGTGTTAGAGCTACCCAACTACGTACTTTTCAATGCCATACTAGTTACCTTCTGCACTACTTGAAAGCAGTAAGGTAATGACTTTTATTTTATCTACTATATGAGTACTTATTTTTTTTAAAGAAAAAAAAAACGTGACTAATGAATGACAGCTGTAGCAAAAAAAACGTTTAAGGATATTTAATGCTTAGTAGCCGCACACAGAAAAAACATCAATGTAAAACCAAAATTAAACAATGTTGATGGCATGTCATGTAATTTTTTGCAAAAATATTAGCAATGTTGAAATCTAACATATATTTCAATGTTATAAACTTTAAATTTTAACAAACAAATAGTAGATTGAAAATTTTTCGTTGTTCAAATAACATTGTGTAATATTGAATTTACACAACTCATATAAATATTATTACATTAAATTAACTTTGGATTTTATAAAATCAACATTGAGTAGAGTAAAGACAACATTTCTAAATTTTAAATTAATATTGCTAATAAGTATTACACAAATTTAAATGAGAATTTCAAAAGTATAAGAAATCCTCACTGGTTTTTGAAAAGATTACGTAAAAGATAATATATTGGAAACTTTTCAAAAATATGTTTTAAGGTCTACTGATGATTTGGCAAAAGCACCAAATGTAAAAATATTAAAAAAGTAAATACATAATAGAAATCGCTTTTATGGGTTATTGAATTAACGGCATTATTTTGAACCAACAAACATTTAGTATTATTTTAATATGAGTATCGGTTTAATTTTAAAAGAATTTCGTGTTAGGTCAATCATTGAATGGTATTAACTCAACATTATAATTACTTACTTACAAACTGAACTAATTTTGATTCAAGATTCGTATTATTATTTGAATGTGGGTACATTTTCTTTCAATAAGACTCGCATGCTATATTGACATATGCAAGTTATCGTAAAGTCATGCTGATTTAACAAGAAACGACTATGTATGAAACAAAATCATTAATGAAAAATGTAAAATCAACCTGGTTTTCGTTGGTTTTACATTGTGTATTTTTCTGTGAGCGAATATACTAAAAACAGAATTACTTAAAACTGTGAAGGTAATAAATATTGTTACTAAAAATTAGGGGTGCAGTAATACGCTTTTTTGTTGATACGATACTGATAGCAATACTTTAAAAAATATCAACGATACCGATACGCGCATTGAACTGGAATATGTATTTTCACACTGCATATTGAAATTGTCAGCTGCCAATGTTGTGCCTCGATGTGAACGTCGTATCGCTTTTATATATTCTGCTGCGTCCCTTGTTTATTGAGATCTTAGGTACATTTTTGTAATAGATAGCAAGGTATCAATGTTCGGGAAATTTTTCACTTTGCGGCTACCTGAGCGCTACCTAAACGGTATTAAAAATCATTCCTAGGAAGTTCACATGTTCTAAAAAGTTGTTAACTGAGGTCTTTGGTATACTTTTGTATTTGATTGTTTTCTTGAATTTTTAACGGTTTGCTGCCTATGGACCTGAACAGTGAAAAAAAGGTAAAAAAAATCTATTCTTTTAATTTTTTGCGATTTTCATCTTGAAGATGAAGATTTTTTGATTTTTTATGGTTAAAGTTTTTGTTCTTTATAAAAAGATCTAAATTAAAATTCCGAACAATTTGCAAGATATGAGCCTGAGAAAATGATCAGTATTTTGCACATATGACACCGAAGCCCCAAATCTTTTGGGGCCCATAAAAAAAAGTGCATTACTTTTGGTATAACTGGGAGACGCGAGTATTTTTTTGGTCTTTCATCACGTAGTGGTTATGATTATGATCAACTCCGGTCTGCAGAAAACAAGCATAATAATTAATTAAGATAAAAATTACGAAAAATAGTTAAACAATAATTTCCTAAAATGTATTGTAAGTGACGGGTTTGTATAATATAATTTCCTCTAGACAATCTAGCAAACTGTAGTCGTTCAAAAAGATAATTGGGTTCCTCCGTCATAATAATCTTGTGCAAGAGAAAACTGAACTTAAGGTAATTTAAAAAGGACAAGTGAACTGGGACATATGATCAAACTTTCTAAGGCTAAAATTGTAACGTAATGAAGAGCTTAGATGCGTATAATAGAGTCGGTAATACATAAGTTTTTGCCAGAAGTAATCTTACTCTTGGCGGAGTGAAATATTGTGTGGCCCACAGATTTTATAACATACCGTATATTCTCCCGCAAGATTGGTTAATATGGTTTGACCAGGTTATGCGTTTAACAGAAAACATTACGCCGAGGCTTTTTACCGTATCAACTATGTCAAATTTTTGCGCCGTCAAGAATAATATTTATATCATCCTCTATTATCATTGACTTTTTCGTAATAATTATGCACTTAGATTTCTTCGGATTGCCTAGGTCATATATCAGTTCTTGAACCTTAAAAGCAATGTCATCAGGATCAAATTAATATAAGTAAAGTAATTTATTTGTTATTATATAAAATTACAGAGTAAGAGATTATTAGTATTTGAAAATAATATTAATTCGATTTTTTGTTCAAAACAAAGTATTCTCAAATTTTGCGGAGAAAGATAATTTAGTATTGTAAAAGTATTGAGTATTTAAGTACCGAGTACTCAATATCATATATATTTTCCTGTACTCAATACCCAAAACTAACTACTCAATACTTTCAGAGATGCTTTTCCAAATGTAAATACGAAAATTTTACTTAAAAATATTTGAAATTAATACAACTCGGTGTTAAGGAAAGTTAAACGCCTTTAAATCATTTGCCGTTTATTTAGATATTTTTAATGGTTTATAAAATTTGCTAATCCCTGAATTATTATGCAGTAAGTGTAATAATAAAACCAAATTTCTACCTATTAAATATTTTTATTTTGAAATCAAGTACTCAATTGAAAAAGTATTGAGTAAAATTGAGTACTCAAAAGTAGCCGCTTTTTACAACACTAGACGATATTGCCAGTCTGTGCTCGTTCACATTATGCATTTTATTTCTCTGAAATTCTTATTTTATCAGCTAAAGGGAACAGAGAAATTTTTTTTGTTCCCTCCGTCGTATAAATACAACTGTACGCATCCAAAATAAAGTTGTGCAATAAAAATTTAACATTTATAAACATAAGTTTTTCTCTGCCAGTCCCTTCAAGTCAGGGTATGTGATGTATTTGCGATGGTATCACCCGGCTTCTTCTTTCGGAGAACCTCCGCTAAGGATGGGTAGAGACTGATTGTCCTTGGATTCTCTAATAACAACGAGTACTCACAAAGTAAAAATCAAATTCATGAGAACAAGTTGTTTTTCAATCTATTTTATTATTCTGTTTTGATTTTATGGTCTGCTTTTTCACGTCTATTTTCTCTTCACTGTTGTTATGCAGTGAAATAGGAACTGAAGATAGTTGATCAGTTGCAAGAAATTAACAACTCTTAATGTTTTTATATAAAAAACGTCCAAAGTATTTAAAAAGTATCGATGTGTCTCGACAGTAAAAAGACCTACCTGTAAAGTAAATAGTTATTACAATGAGTTCTATGTAATGATATTTAGAAGGCGTTATCCGAGAGTGAGAATCTGAAGCACTTGCCGTTAATGACATCGCAATGACAAAGTAATAAGTTTAACTGCCAAAGTAGAAAGAGTGGTTATTACCATCTAAACTCATTACTTTTCCATCAAAAATTCTGCTGGGTGTGTGTCAACGAAATATAAATGTCGACCCCAATTTTGGTACAGAATTTTAATTTCGTAAATACTTTTAGGGTTTTTAAATATTTCTGTTAACTTTATCATGCAGTCAGTTTCCAAAGATGAAGCAGACATACATACATAATTTTTCATTTTAAATACTTTTTGATCCCAAGACAATAATTAAATTTCCATTAAATTTTGTTCCGAAAATTATCAATTAATTAGCAGATCTTGAGTATGATACCAAACCATTTAATGAATGTTTTCTGCAGTGTTTGCAAAATTTATTCAATTAGCACTTACATAGAAATGTGACCTATAAACTACCCGACAAATATTAAAAGTTCACTTGGTGGTAAAGAAAAAGGATTTAATGTTTAATAAAAGCAAACGTAATTGAAAATAATTTTTGTTTCGAAATATGAAAAATATTTTAAATGTAACCGAGGGTCAACGAACATAAAATGTGTTTTGTAGTGATATGAAAAACTTACTTTTAATTTAAAAAAAATACTGGAAGAAAATATAGATTGTTTCAGCAAAAAGTTATGAGGATTAGGAATAACGTATGTATACATTAAATTTTTCGCATAACGAACTCAATGATTGATTAGCCTTTTTTCTGGAAGCCTAATTTCGCATCAACGAAAGTTAAATCGGGATTGCTTTGAAGAAGTAACGCTCAAAAAAGGAAGCACCAATTTCACCAATAGTAAAATTAAAAGATGAAAACAGTTTGCAGTTATCCTTGTGCTTTCTGCTTAAGTACTAAATAAAAATTGTAAATAGAAATGTCAACACAATTAACAAAGCAAAGTGACCTTACTTTAAGTTGAGTGCGTGTTCGAAAAAAATAAGTTTTTAGCGCGTAATAAAAGAGTTGTGCAAATGTGTAAAAGACTTGATGATTCAAAATATTGAAATTTTTGAGTCAATTGTTGAGTCAATTGTTGAGTCAACAGTAGAGTTCTGGGTGGAGGTGTGACAATTTAAGAATGCGCCGCAAGAAAATTCATTTATTGATTTGGTTATCCTATTATTTAGCTATCTTTAGGGTCTTCCAAGAAGAGGTTTCATTTTAATATGTAAAAAAAGTATATTTAATTGTAAAGATGGGGGTATCCCCATTCATAATGAAAAACAATATCAGCCAAATTATCGCCATGGCTATGCTCCCAGGACGGTATTCGTTCCATCCTGGTTTTCGTCACCAATTCGCTCATTTGCTTTGAATGCCCTCGATAAATTCTTGAATAGATTGTGGGCAATTGTCACGTACCATACCTCTTCGAGGAATCACAAGTGTGTGGCACGTAGCGCCAGCTTTTTGAAAATAAACGTCACCCACATCAATATCTTTATTCAAACTACCGTTTAGTCTCGTTCCCGAATATCTAATTGCAAAGAGTAACGAGAAATTGACAAGCCTCAGATTTTGAAGGGAATAAATTTTAACTTAAAAAACATTTTTAAGAATCGATGCAATAAAAATGCATTTCTTGATTTGGTTAAACTAGAATTTATCTATCTATAGGCTTTTCCAATAAGATTATTCATTTTGATAAGTAAGAATAGAGTATTTTTCACGAAATCATCAGATGTGTCTTTAATTGTAAAGAAGAGAGCCTCCGATGCATAATGGAAAACAATATTAGCCAAATGACCGCTATGGGTACGCCTGTATGGCAATGTTCTTCTCATGAAATTTTCCATCGCCAATTTGCACATTTGCTCTTGAATGTCCTCATTAACTTCACGAACCCATCTTTGAGGTCTTGAATAGAGTTTTTGCCATTGGCGTAGACCATATCTTATACGTAGCCCTAAATAAAAAAGTCCAAATGCTAAAACCGAAAGATCTCGCTGGAAATTTGTTATAGCATCTTCGAGAACTCACACGGTCAGGAAACTTTTCACGTGTCGTTTGTGAAATGCCCAATTCCCAAACACTATGGGCTATGACAGCATTATTCTCAGTTAAGCAACGTACACGAGCTTAGTTTTTCACATCACTGACTTTTTCCAACTGCTCAAACTTTTCGCCAAGTTATGTTAGCAATAAAAGAATGCATAAAGATTTAGATATACCACTTGTCATTGATGAAATAAGAAAATTCAGCACGCGCTATTTTAAAAGACTAAGTACTCAGACTAAGAAATACAATAGGTTAAAAGATTAAAAATATTCCATATTCTTGATCTCCCATATAGGAATTAAAATAAAAAATATGTGTAAATATGTAAATAAATATCATTAAACTAATGTTAGCAACACTATAAAATATGTACATATGTATATTTAATATTACATATACTAAGAGTTTTTAATCTTTATAGAAGCTTACTAACGCATGTTAAGTTTTAATGTAAGATTACATTTTATATTACACCATTTACTTAATATTGCAAAAATATATTGTAAATTAAATAATATATAAAAAAAAATTTCACAATTAATCACCGATGAGGTGCTCCACGACGACGTAAAACTGCTTTGGTTTTGTGAACTGTAACCGCGATATTTTTAGTGAATTTTAATAGTTTCTACGTAGTTACGGTTGAGTCATGACATCTTTTTAACAGGAGGGCTATTGAAAATGAAACATCTTATTGGACCATCCCGTATTCTTATCTTTCAGTAACGCTGAGATTGAAAAATTTTTTAGTATGAACGCTGAGAATAATAAAAAAAATGTTTTAAATCGTACTAGAATTAAAATGCTTAATTCTTTATTATATACTAACTGCCAGGCCCACGATGTCACACGTATTCGTTCTTTCGTATAATTACATTTAAAACAAAAAAACTTTAATTAAAAAGGTTACAGAAATGTCGCCATGATTAATAATTTCCAGTGATTTTGTAAATTTATATTTTTATAATAAAATTTTAAAATTTAAAATTTTAATTTTTTTTATATAATATAATGTTGTGAGATTTTACTTAATAATACTGTCCTGAGAAATATTTGTAACAAAAATCTCCTACAAACTTGAAAAATGCTTTCAACAAAAGATTCTCAGTGACTCTTTATTGGTTCAAAATTAGTAATTTTTTCATTAAATGACAGCGTCAAATCGTTGGCAGAAGCGTTTAACATTTTGTGCTTTAAGTCCGTGGGGAATCTAGACGAAAGATTATTTATAGTGTTTCCTATATAAATTGCAAGTGTGTACATGTATATTACTTTTTTATAAAATATTTCATAATATAAGCAATAAATGTCTTTAATAAATAGTAGTGCTTTCTTGTTATCTTTAATATCCTTTTTTGTTAATTATTTTAAGTTATCTTGAAATATTTATTTTGTTGTTTTAGTTTTGATTACAACTTTTTATTTTTAGTTGTTAAAACTTGAGAGCTGTTTTATTAAATTTTAGCTTTTAAAGGCTTAAATATAAAAAAGTATGTGAGCTCAGAATTATCAACTAAGCCATAAAACTTTGGAGGGGACTTCAATAGGTCATTAAAGTCCGATCATGTATTCGCTTTTCAACTCGGCCTAAGTGATAATTTTGGTTGGTATTCGGTTTGGGTCAAATCATGGTGGAATCAAATCCAACTCGAATAAAATGGCCTTATACTCTAACAAGTTTTTGGTTGCTTACTTTTCCGGCGGCTTGAAAAGTTACAGATTTACTGTCTAAAGCGTATCGAAGTGAAAAGAGACCGTATTGAAAAAACTTAACAGAAAAAATATATTTTTAATATTTATTGAGAAGTAAAAAAAGTCGCGTTTAAGATGAAAGCTACTACTTTATCATTTGCAGCACAGCGACAAACAAAAAAACAACCAGAACATTGACACAAATAGTTAAAATTTATGAACAGGCAAATATTTCTACAATTTCGTTGTTTGACATGAATATAATTTAACAAAACGAAACTGGTATAAAAGTATTTATTTAATGGACAGTGCAAAAGGAATAATAATAAGCCCACGCAACTTAGTAAACTCTAAAGGATTTAGCTATTAAAAAAATAAGTAGACCCGAGCAGCAAATATTAAAAAATGAACAGATGTTTGCTCGTTGTTTATAGATGAAAAGGGTTTAGTTATTTCCGTTGTAACTTTGGCAAAAATTAAGACGTACTTAAAGTCTGATAAAGAATATAAGCGAGAAAGTGAAAAAGGAAGCAAAAAACCACCATCCACAAGCATATTTACGTTTTAACAAAAAATAAAATGACAAAGGAAAACCTAAAGCTTTTTACAAGTTTTCTTGAATTTCTAGCAGATTTACATGAATATTTTATTGGCTGTAAAAGTTTGCTTTTACGATTTGTAGAAAATTATGTTAATCTTTATTCCAAATCAGTCATATTTAACACTTTTCTTAATTGGTTGCATATTTTTTAAACCGATAGAAATTTTAGGATTGGTTTTCAATTTATGTATTTTATATGTTCACTTATTACAAAATGTTTAATAATACAGATTGATTTTTTGTGGCTGGCGATGAATAATATTACTGCTCAACAATATTTTCAAAAGTTTTCCAATAAATAATCTTTTAAATTTCACTTCATATTAAGCAAATTTCTCTTTGTTAATTTTTTATTTCAGCAATTCCTATTTTGCTTGCTTTAGTTTGTTTTTGAATAAAAAAATAAATAAAAACGCTCTAGCAAGCCTTTTTTATTACAGTTTTTGCACCTCAATAAGGTCCAGACTTTGCGTAAGCAAAATTTAACAGTCGTAAGGTTTTAAGATTTTTCTAACTTAAATTTATGATATAAATATTTGTATAGCTTAATACTTTAACAAAGTTTTTCTTGAAAGAAAATTAAGCGCAAATGAAAAACTTTCAATTCATATTTACACGCAATTTCAATTTAACTCTTCTGGTTTCGGTTCGCTGTTTTTTTAACAACATGCATTTTCTTTAGCCTACTTCTTACCAGATTTTATACATCTACCCAGCAAAAACTTTTGAAGGCAAAGTAAGTAAAAAAGGAGTATCCTGTGTCTACTTTTTTATTTGTTATATGCATCAGTTATGCTTTGCTTATGATACCAACTAAAAATCTATTATATACTCGTATAAGTCTAAAAATGCACCTTACTATCCCAGCTAGCATTTTTAGAATTTTTTAATCAAATTCTAGTCTTTTTTGACTCCACTGCGCGATCAAAAAGTCGCAATATGTGCTCATTTTCTGAACATAAAAAATACTTCTGTCGGGAGGAAAACGTGACTACTAAGTCATTTATGAGTCTTTTTCAATATTAGCTTAGAGCCAATTTCGATCCCTTTTCTAGTAGTATTAAAGTTTTTTTGGAATCGTTGTCTGATCATTTATTAGTCTTACTTCACGTCATATGTGACTCTTTTTCGAGTCGTCTTTCAATCATATTTATAATCGCTTATGAGTCTTTTGTGAGTAATTTATCCGTCTATTTAGGACTCTTTTTATTGTCATTTATCACTCATATTGCTATTCATTTGGGAGTCTTTGTTATGTCATTTATGACTGTAATATTTCAGTAGTATTTCTAATCGTATATGACTCTTCTTCGAGTATTTTTCAGTCGGCTTGTTGAGTCCTACGTTTACACTGACGCGATTTATAAAAATCACATCCATATAGACGTGGAGTAACAAAAAAATTTTAAATTCATATTCGTGTAATGTTAATATATAATACATCAGTTTATTTGAAAATATATAATTTCGTTAAAAATAGTTTTTAAAATCAAATTTTATATAAAAATAACTTAAGCGATTATGGAAACAAATTATTTGCACACTAAGAGATCCAGTTTTTAAATAATACTTTTAAAAAATTTAAAACAAACGTGTTTTATAAACAAAATACATATCCATATACTAGTAAAAAACAAACAAAAAATAATTATAATCAATAATTTGTAAATCAAAATTACTTATATGCACATTTAAGGTCCATCTTGAAAATTTATTATAAATTACAAAATTATTTCAACATATAACAAAAAAAACTAAAAGATATTTACATAACAATAACAAATGATAATATTGAATATTGACTTGAATGTTTTCTTCAATATTATCTACAATACATTGGCATACTAATGCACATCTAAAAAATGCTGGATGTCATGAATTGCGTGAAGCTGGGCTCGAACCCACGTTCTCAGACATTATTTGCTTTGTAGTCAACGCGCTAACTACTTCAGCCAACAGCACTTACTTTAATAATTATAATATATGTAAGTATTAAATTTAATCACATGATTTAATTATTTGTTATTTTTCACTTTCACAACTAAACTTCGATGTAACTTTTATATATGAAAAAAATTTAACTTTTTGACAATTATTCAAGAAAACGCAAAGATTGCCCCGTTATACTTAGGAAAAACATAATTTATATAATATATAATTACTTTTCAAACACCTGCGTGATCTGTTTTTGATTAAAAATTTTTAAATCTCCCAGACGAGCAAAATATGATAATAAATAACGGAAATAATAGTCACATCTTAAACGTCTGGATGATTAATTTGCGATTGCTATACAATTTGTTATTGTATTTTAAATAGAACTCTTTTTACCCGTTGGCGCGAATCATTTTCGAGGCCTTTTTTCATCACCAAAATGCTCTAAAAAGATTCAGCAAGGTGATCTTTCAAAAACAATCTTCCAAATGCTAGATGGGATATTACAAATAATGATATACACAGAGACCCTGCAGTTATAAAAATCTCAGAAGTAGTACAGATCTTTGCAGCTAAACACGTAAATAGATTTCTATTTAAGAGGACTGAAGAGAATCCAGTTACAAGATTTGTGTAATAAAATGATGTAAATTACTTTCAGTAACATTTCAATAAAAAAGTACGAGTACTACATACTTTTCACTACGTCTTCTTTGACATTTCAACTCATTATTTTAATATGACGATGTCAGTGGAAGCAAGTATTTACCAACTTTGCTAACAAGTAACGAATTAAAAACTTTAACTTTTAGAAGTCATTTAGAGCACGAAAAACAATAAAACTTTAAAGTGTTTTATTACCCTGTAAGGAATGTACATAGTAGGACTTTAGTGTCGTACTAGTGACATTTTCCCCAGTACTACTGACCAGTTATACCCCAGCCAATGTTTTCGACTATTGACATTTAACATTTTAATATTTTCGAGCTCATTATAAAAAAAACAGGCTATTGATACATTCGTCTACAGTGTCACTAGAAGTGTAAAACATCTGTTGTCTGTAGCTAATTTATACTCGTGCGTAGGAGGAAAGTTGTCGAAAGCTTCACTAGTACATTTGTCGCTGAAGAAAAGAGCGTTGACAGAGAGACACTTGGTCCGAGGCTTACTGTAGGATGGTATTAAGTTCGTGCTTTTGAAGGAATTGTTCTGTTTGAAGTCAGGTGTATTAAACACACGAAATTAAAAAAAAGTTCCTTCGACATGGGTTGAACAACTAATCTAGAGTGTGATAAGCCCACGCTCTACTAAATAAATAGTGTGTTTAATTACTAATAAGTGAATGCAGAACTACTGCAAAGTAATACAGACGATATGTAGATTATGTTGAAAATTATGTTATTCTTATTGGAAGGTTTTGCTGGGTGATTCTTCGTGTTTGTGTTTTTGTGTACGTAAGTTAAAATTTTATAAAATTTAATGGGTTGTTGGCACAACAAAATATTCTTCTAGAGAAAAGTATAAAGAAAGTTCTTTGAGCGAAATCGAGATTATTAAAAAACTTTTTCTTTAAACTTATGTACCTAGCTTTCGCAGTCTCTCTTATTTTAGTGCTAAAAAACAGCATAAAGGAAAATAGGAAAATTGTGCCAATATATAAAGAAAGGAACTGTTTAAATATAGAATTGATTAAAAATATACATACATATTCACATTTAACTTAAGCAAGAACTTTTTGTTAAACTGTATGTGCGCCACAAAAAAAAATTCTATTGCTCTGCAATGTATCCAGTACCTATATAGAGTTCCGTAGAAAACAAGCATTTTTACAATAAAGATCTAGTTAAAACATTAAAATATAAATGGAATTGGTTACAGATCGGCTGTTCCAATCCAATCTGCTATGAACATTAGATTAATCGTCCAATGTGTTTAAACGTTTTATTTCTTTCGTTTTTTTTATTTATTAAATTTTCGATTTTTATGTTTCTGTTTTTTTATTTCATGAAATTAGTTGTTTACGTTTATATTTTACATATGGATGTATGTATGTGTATGTAGACTTTAATTTATTTATGCAGAGCTACTAACAACGACAAAAAATAAACTTACAATGATTGCATTCCCTTATAAAACACGTACAGGCACCCGGTAACCTTCATTGGCGCGTATTTAAGAGTGTTAAAAGTCAAATGAATTCTCACGCAAATTAAGAAATGTTTTTAGCTGTACGGCTGCAAAAATACTATAATTTTTTGTTTTAAGTTTAAGTTAGTAGTTCTCAAGAAGTTTTAGGTATGCAGATTATAAAATTTCAAGGCTAAAACACAAGAAAAAAGGCTAAATCTAGACTCGAAAAGGCTAAACTGACATCACTGGTCTTGAATCAGCTTTATATGATACTTAAAGTAAGCGTTGTGCAGAGGAGTATTTGAGCCAAAACGCTGAACAGAAACGTAAAAATGAATTTAAGGAAATTTTATGAACTAAGTACGCACCTCGATATTAAAAAATAAATTATCTTGAATACTGTAGTACAGCATTAATTGAGGCCATACGACTCACATGTGAAGGCCGTAATAATTCTCTATCGAGTAAATATCTTAAGTTCATTGAAAACCTCTGGATAAATTTAACAGTTATATATATTTGTTTTTTATTTTTAATTTCCAGTCAATAGTTTTGCAATAGAAAGCCAAGGGTTCTAAAATGTCTTTTGCCAGCCGACAACATTTTCGTCTAACAATAAGTGGTGCTGCTCATGAATGTTGTCGACGTCCATGGCTTATTCGGAACTGCATACATATTGTGAATATTAACAATCAATGCTGTTCAGAGTACTAACGCTGAAGTCAATTATTTGAAAACGTCAAAGGGTTAAAAAAGAGGAACTTGTACATTAATGGATTTTTAATTACAAAAAATCTATATTTGATAAAATAAATAATACTAGCAAGAAACCAAAGCAAATGCAAAAAATGTAACCAAATACCGATTTACCAAATACATTTCTACGCTTCTCACGGTTCTCAATTATATGCAAACATATTTATTTATATCTGTTTAATTGAAAGGTTCAACCTTTAGTGTTAAATTCTACCAGAAGTATCACTTTTATTACATGCACTTATTAAACTCATCATTTGAGCAAGTTTATGCATGCACGTACTTGTAGTATTATATTACTTGGTACTACTTAGTGTGTTGTAGCAAGTTGTTGTGTAAAAACTTTTAACTATTAAAAAGTTTCGTATACTTAAGCAAAGAATAAGGCAAAAAGAAGGATGAATTATACAATTATAATATTTGTTATTTTTGTATAATTTACAGGCAGACTTGCAGTCAGTAACAATAGATAAACTTATAAGGGAAAAGTTTGTTTATATTAAAAACCGGCTAAAAGTGTGCAAGGAGGTACAGCAATATTCCTAACATGACCAATAACAATATATTTTAGGTAAATTAAGCATATCTTTTACAAGAAGATATCAAAGAAAAATCTGGCAGCAAAGAAACTTTTTATTTAAGGATTCCTTAGATATTTTTACTACAAAGAACAGACAGAAATACAACACAGCAAAATATTTAAATTGGCATATCAAACTTATTTTTATTAATTGTTTATACATTGTGCGTATCTTTTCTGGTTATGGAAATTAAAGCCAATATTTTGGAGAATACGAAAGTAGTTCCATAGTCTCTCGATATTTCCATATATCCGATTTTATTATTTCATTGAAACTTTCTAAAGGCCATTTTTTAGCTACATCCATTTGTTAGTCTCCAGTTCACTTTTCTATTTTCTGTTATAAATTATGTGGTAGATGCTGAAAAAGATAGGACAAAATAAATTCCAGTAGCTGGTAAAATGTATTTTATGTACGGCTAAGCACATCATTAGCATCCGCATTTGGTTCAATTGAAATTATTTATGTAACCGGACAATGGAGTTGAAAATATAATACGGGATATAATTTGTTTTCTTAATGACTCATACTTTCATGTGTCATAGTGGTCTCAAAACTTACAGCGAGAATGTTTAACCCTTTCAGAGATAACGCTAGGCTACTGATAGTTTTTTATAAGGATTTTCAGGACACGCACAATTGACTTAAAATTCCTTCAATTGGTTTGCAACATTAAATTTATATTTTGTTAGTTAAAATATGCTTGTTAACACGATAAGTAAAAACACAACCCAAACTTGCGGCGCATTTTGACTGAAAACTGAAATGTGACGCAAGAATTTCGCAAAAATGCAAGTAGCGGTGGAACGAACAGCGAAACAATGTAAGAAACAAACATAAAGAACAACGAGTGCAATCGACGCATGCCGGCTTATTGGGCATTGGTCAAATAAAAGCGAAAATATTGAGACCGAAACAAACCAGCACAATCGATGCATCACGGTCTGAAAGGGTTAAATAATGTTAGACTGTATAGTACATAAAGGTGTTTCCATACCAAATATTTAAGCTTGATTACAAACACCTTAAAAATTATTTTTGATAACATTTCGTATTAAGAAATAATGTGTGACTCATTTAATAGTTTCAAACTAATTTTAGTTCCACGCGTCCAACAAATAATAATAACGTTTTCCAATATATCTCAACATAACACTTTAGACCACTTTAGACTTTTCGAGGCTAGACTTAGCAGTTTTTCTTGTCTTTTAGGCTCGAAATTTACGTTTTATCTTCGAGGATTTTTTTTTAGACTTTTTTGATTTTCAATTTAGCATCAAAAAATTACAAAATTTTTTTTACACTTACGACAATATTACATTAGTGAAATCCAATGGTGAAAGCTTCTGAGTTAGAAATCGACAAATAATGAGTCCACAGTGGAGTTCTGGGTGAAGGTGTGACAATATAAGACTTCGCTGAAAAAAATTCACATTTGCTGAATGTCCTCGATAACTTCACGAATCCACCTCTGAGGTCTTAAATCGATTGTGGACGATTTACGTAGCCCCTAATAAAAAAGTATGAAAGCTGAAACCACAAGGTCTCGGTAGACAATTGTGAACGCCTTTTCGAGAAATCACACGGTCTTCGCGTGTCGTTAGGGGAATGCCCAATTCCATAGATCGATGAGAAATAGACAAACCTGGGATATCCCCAATACTATCGGCTACAACAACAATATTCTACGTACACGAGTTTAATCTTTACATCAC
Source organism: Gymnocheta viridis (assembly GCA_956483585.1). Classification (NCBI taxonomy): domain Eukaryota; kingdom Metazoa; phylum Arthropoda; class Insecta; order Diptera; family Tachinidae; genus Gymnocheta; species Gymnocheta viridis. Next base: position 66,380,090 of record OY101441.1, read on the forward strand.
TTACGTCCCAAATGATCAAATTTGTGCACCAGTTTCCCAATTGTTGTCCGAGAAGGTGCTTCACGACGACGCAGAAATGCTCTAGTTTTGCAAACTGTAACTGCGAAATGTTCACCATATTTTTTGTGAACTTTAAATGGCGTTAAAATGGCGGGCTAATGAAAACTAACGCTGAGGTTGAAAAATCTTTTAGTACCATGAAAATAATTTAGAAGAAAATTAAAAAAATTGTAATAGAATTAAAATTCTACATTCTTTGTTATACATTCAATGCTCTTCGCAAAGCTTTTAGAAATGTTGCCATGATTTGCCGGATAACTTCGGCTCTAGCTGCTTCTAGGCAAACCCGGTTTGTAAACAGGGATACACCACAGAGAGGAGTTCCTTCGCCACTGTTGTGGAACCTAGCTCTATGTCCTGTGCTGCTATCTCTAGAATCCCGGGGTTGTAACATTATGGCTTATGCTGATGATGTGACATTAGCTATCAGAGCAAAATTCCCCACTTGTCTAAGGGATATCCTACAGAGTGGTCTTTCATATTCAACAGGATGGGCGGAGAAACGAGGAACTTGTCCTCTTCTCCAAGAAGTACAAGATACCTGTTTTCCAACTTATCACTCTTAATAACACGGACATAAAAGTTTTCAATGCTGCAAAATATCTTGGGATTGTACTTGACTCGAAATTAAGTTTCAAAATTAATATTCTAGAGAGAGTGAAGAAAGCAACTTTGCACTTTATCTATGCAAGAAGCCCATTGGAAAAAATTGGGGTCTTAACTCGAAAATCGTTCACTGGATCTATACTGCAATAGTACGACCAATTCTTATGTATGGGATCATTGTGTGGTTGCCGTACAAGGTTCAACGACTTGTATCCTTGTAAATAACCAGTGCTCTTCGCAGTACATCTACAGACACATTGGGGATGCTACTGCACTTACTACCATCGGACCTAGTAGGGAAGGAGATAGCAATAACATCTCTGTGGAACAGAAATGGTACCGGCCAATGCAGAATACTCGACGAAGCTTGGGGGAGGATTAATCAAACCTCCCCTTTGTTGTTACATGAACGTCTTTATAAAACCTGGATACCACCTACAGAATTGTGGTGATATGGTACTCCAGGCAGAAGGAAAAACGTTGATTTTTATACGGACGGCTCCAAATCACAAGAAGGTGTGGGTTATGGAGTCTTCGTATCGCAAACCGAATTCCGGATCACTGCAGTGTCTTCCAGGCAGAGATCCTTGGTATAAAAGATGTTGCGGATTCATTGAAAGTGAATGTTACTTCAACGACTTTAACTAACATATACACTGATAGTCGAGCAGCTATTATGACCATAGACTGCCTTTCATCTCTAAACGAAATGGCAGAGCAGTTTGATATTAGGATCATCTGGACCCCGGGGCATAGAGGCATTCAAAGGCTTACCCCTTCTCTCTTGCATACTCATACGTAGGCGCAAGACAGAAGATGAAACAAATAGAAAATGGGAAACAAGAAATGATTGCATGATCACCAGGCAGCTATGGATCCATCTAAATAGAGAAAATATGGCTTTCGTGCTTTTAAGAAATAGGAAACAAATCTCAATTCTAGTGTCCGTGATAATCGGACACTGTCTCATTGGCAGGCATGCACAAAGGTTAAATGTCGAACACAATGATTTTTGCCTCAGCTGCCAAGATATCGATGAAGAGGAGCGTTTAGAACATTTTCTGTGTTACTGTGCCGGACTGGCAAGAAAGAGAATGGTCACAATGGGCGCTCTTGAGTTCAGGGAACTTTCTGACGTCGCCAGTGTTGAACTGCAACGTATTAGTAGCTTTATAGCTCTGGTTGGTTCGACGGTGGTGATTCCACATAAGCAGAGTCCCCGTGGTATCACAATGGTCCAAAACGGTCTAAAAGAGTCAGAGATTCTGGCTGCCACCCTTACTTAACCTAACGTGGTTCATGTACAAGTATCATTTGAAATCACATGTTATTTTAACTAATATATTTGCTAATAAATTATTTCAGTCCAAAATATTGACTATCGGTCGGTATCATAACCCTAAGGACCTAAATGAGTCGCTTTATGCTTGAAAAATTTTACAAAATATTGTAAACCTATTATAGGACACCGAATTTGGCAAAAAAACACGTCAAACAATTGTGATATCAGCCGTCTAGTCGATGTCAGTTGGCCGCCTCGGAGATGCGATTTGGTACCATTGAGCTATTTCTTGTAAGGATTCGCTAAAACCCGATACTGTGCGAATAATTCAGAAACAATCCAAACAATCTTGCAAAAATCGACTGACAAGATAAGCTATTGCAAAGCCATCTGTTATAATTAAATACAAAGTTTTAATAGCAGATTCGCTTTAAAATTCAAAAGCTAAATTTATTAAGTAAATTTTATTAAATTTTAACCACTTATAAATTTTACGTTAGCATTTTGAAATAGGAGAAAATCCTTACGTTGAGTAGTATCCCTGCAGATAACGCGACTAGTCCAAACACGCATGTAAAGTATACTCCATAAAGGACTAGGACTAGTCCAAAAGTAACCCAAATGTATGAAGAAAACATAGTCTATTTGGCATTGCGATGTCCTAGGGCTGGATCATATGGTCCAGGTTTGCACTACATCGGACTTACCCCAAAACTACTCTATGTCATTAAAAATGGACCACTCACAAGTAGTTTGGTCGTCACGAGTGCGATCGTGAAAGCACGAACAATTGTCGTATAGCAATAAGTTCTTGTTTGAAAATGATATACTCCATGACTGCATTACATCGGACCATGTTGTAACTAGTCCGTTTCAGTTATAATGGACCACGTAGTCCAATATTATCTGCAGGGATCATGGCCTTAACCACAAGATACATATTAATTCTGATGTTTAAAATAGGCGTACAATGATGATTAGTAAAATATTTACATAATTGTAATGATAGTCAAGTAATTTTCGGTAACACCATCCATGGGGGCACTCTCGTGAATGACTTCATAAATAATAAGGATATTTTTTATTTTTAAAATATCAATAATTTCTAAATATAAATTAAGCTTAGCTCATTTTATTTAATTTTTAAAAATATGCTTGCAATAAGACAACAGTGCACAAATATTCATACACAAATAACTTATTGTCACTGATAATAGTTTTGCAGTTTTGCAGCCAGACTTAGCTTTTTTACGTTTTAGCTTCATTGCTTTTTAAGCCTTTTATTATTTTATATTTAGCCTTCAAGATTTAAAAAAATTTTTCATTTTCTGCTGATCCCATAAAAGCACAAAGTTAGTAAGAACTTTTCACTAACTTAGGTAAAAACCACGTTTAAGCAAGTACAACTTTCTTAAATCATATTAAATGAAAATGTAACCACAAAAAAATAACGTAACTGACATCACAGAGGAGTATTTGAGCCAAAAAGCTGGCCAAAACTATTTTTATTTTTCTTGAATTGAAAGATTGAGCCTTTTGATAGTTTTAGCAGACACAGAAGATTATGATGTCAAAAAAGTATTTGAAGAAGTGCGTGATGAGCAATAAAAAATTAAATTTTAAAATTAAAAAAAATTAATGGCTCGAACTTTCGCAAACTTATTTTTTGGGTCTACAATTATAGATTCCAAATTTTATTGTAGTACAATATAATTTCTACATTTGCTACCTTCACTTTTTTCCAAAAAGAGTGTATAAATTTAATTTTTTTTATTTTTAAATGAATTGTTTCAAATTTTGAGCAAATTTTTCAGTGAAAAAAAATTGTTTAGCTACAAAAAAATATTATATAAACATCTTTAAACCGAAAGAAAACCATTAAAAGCGCATATAATTTTCTTCACTTTCATGACTTCACCAGTTTCTCAATCTGCATACTTAGTTTTTAATATTTCCTTAAATGAATTGTTGCCTTTTTGGCCAGCTTTTTTGCACAAATACTCCTCTGTGTGACAAGCAAAAATGTGGGATTTGCCAAAGAACTAGCGCAATACACATATGAATTACATATTTATAAAATATTTAAATATGTATGTAAATAACAGCTGTCTGTATATTGTATTGTTTGTACGAGTACTCTATCTTATAGTGTGCTATTTAAGAGTCAATAGTTTAAGATTGACTCAAAAATACTGAAATTTTCATTCATTAAAGTAAATTTAGGAGCAATTGAATGAAATATACTTTAAAAAATTAGTAAAACAAAAAAGTTAAAGCTTTCAAAATAGCGGTTAGCATCAATTTGAGTGCTTCCATGATTTAAATTTTTCCTTTAAATTATATACATGCACACAAATATTTAGCATTTTTCCAAAGAAAAAAAACGTTATCAGTTTTTTTGCTGCACATAATCTGTGTATTGGTAAATTAAATTTGTGAAAAAATGTTAGCATAAAAAATAAAATCATGTTTCCCATCGAATACATCTGCGAAATGCAACAACCGTTTGAAGGTCAAAAGAGGATTTAGGGACAATATTTTATGACCACTTTGAAAAGAATAACGAACGAATAAATAACGAAATAAAATCAAATTGCCAGAACAACGATTTTTTCACACTAACAAAATCTTCAAAGGCCATGTTGTTATTGTTGGTGTGTTTAAGGATAAACATTTGTAAGGCTGTCATCTGTTAATGTTTTGGTAGTCAACGAATGTAAAAATACATGTGTATCAAATATTCCAAAGTGTGAATGTGTTTTTCTTAATGGGCTTTAATAAAATAAGAAGAAACCTTACAAAGAATAAATAAATGTAACTGTTAAAACAAAAGCATTACGGTATAAACGACTACGAAAAGTTTGGTAAAATATTTTTACTATCGCAACCACAGAAATAATGAAGAACTAAAAAAGAAAATAAATATAAATAAAAAATAAAAACACGACAGCAAAGGAAAATGTAATACCGCATGTCGGTAGCTAGTTGTAAAAAGTGAAGAAAACTCAACGTAAAACATGAACATTTTCATTTAACAGTTTTTTGCTACTAAATATACATACTTATATATGTTTGGAAGTTCATATTATGTTCGTATATACTCGTACTTGTGTATGTATGTATGTATATCTTGTACGATGTCCTTTCTTTTCTTTTGTTGTATTGAGTAGTGTACTAAATTTCACATTTAATACTCTTTAAAACTACTACCGACTCAAAATGTTAATAAATTACATTTTATGTATGTTTGTATGTATTTACATGTTTGTTAACACAAGGACCGCTGCTTTTGAGTGTAAAAATATAAATATAAGCACATGAGATGGAACATATGCAAAGCTACATATATTGTAATAAAAGTTATAATGAAGGAAAGTTTTAATGACCTAACATTTGCTTTTTTACTAACACTTACAAAAATGGTGCCGCAAGGTGATGGCAGTAGAAACTCAGTCCCCAATGAACTAAATCCCTAAAATAGCACGGATCTACGTTTTGGTTTTGGTAGCTTAGCTATTTTTAGCCCTTTTTAGACACAATTAATTTTCAAATATGGGCACACAATTTCGGCGGCTTGAAAAGATCTCCCAAAAAATAAATTAAACTCTTATTTCATATAAGATAAAGCTCCAATTTTTTTATTTACAAATGCCTAAGAAAATCAAATAGAATCCAAACTGGAACGAAGTAAACTCCCATTACTGAGCGTTTAGTTCATAGTAAATAAGACCCCAATTTCTGAAATTTAAAGCAATTAAAATTTGGAAAAAATAAATTTTACTTTAAGTTTGAAGTTTACTTTTAAATTTTCTTTAAAACTTTATTTCACTTCTCCACACGAAAAGTTTACATTGACAAATTTTGTGTTCTTTAGATGGATAAAAGCGCAAACCGAAAACACAAATACAACCATATACAAGTATTTGTAAACGACGAACGAAAAAGAAAGCAACTTTGCGAGTATAGCAAAGTCTGTACTCACCCCAATTCTTCTTTTCCCTCTCACCAACAAACTCAAGACTTTGTAAAGTAAACTTTGCCTGTGGAAAGAGGTATAATTATGTTAAATAAAAAAATTTTAAGAAATTTAACACCACAAGGTGTTTACAGAAAATAACTAATTGTCAAAAACGTATTTTCTTAACGGCGAGACTTTAATTTATTTTTTAACTTGAAGCAGCACTCAGGGGATGACACATACATATGCAATGCATTATGCCGAAACTAGGAAAATTGGTTGTGGGAAGGAGGATGAAGGGAGTAGTGTTTCTGGAAGTTCGATTTGATCTTTCCCACACTGAAAGTAACAGGAAAGACCTCGGCAGGAAGTTTATTCCACATGCGAACTGTTCGGCTAAAGAACTAATTTTCTCTGTAATGCGTAGTGCTATCCACTGACACATCAACCACAGCGCTCTTAACGAAGAGCGTGTTGTTCGTAAAAATAAGCTGGTTTCGGGAACAAGTTCCCTGATTTCATTAGAACACATTCCATTGTAGTAACGATAAAACAGTGAAACAGAGTCAATAGAGTTGGCTACCCTACTGTCACCGATGATCTTCTTCGCCCTCTCCTGTACCCGGTCGAGTATCATCAAAATAGACTTTGAAGCACCGGCCCATAGATGAGAGTTGTGTTGTATTTTCGGTCGGATATAGGTTTTCTAAATATTAAGGAGATCAGACGGAGTGAAGTATCTCTAACACCTTCTTAGAAAGCCGAGGCACTTAAATGTTTCTTTTGAGAATTGAATTGAATTGAATATGATCAGTCCATCGAACATCACATTAAATTTTCATGCCAAGAACATCAAGAGTCTCTGATTCCTCAATATCTACACCACCCATTATTACTGATGGAGCAGCATGATAGTTCGTACATCCGTGTGTAAGCATACAACAATGGGTCTTACGAGCATTCAATTCGACCCTATTCGAACGTTCTCATTTAAAGATTGTTAAAAGATCATTATTTAGCGAATCATTTATATTTTGCCTCATTGCCGCGATCTACGGCAGGCTTGGTCTGTTACTGAATGAATACGAATGGCACATGCTGCTGTCATCTGCAAAAGAGTAGATAGGATTAAAAGTTTGACATAGAAGGTTGTTTAGGAAAATAAGCAAAAGTGTGGGAGAAATAACGGAGCCTTGCGGTACTCCTGAATAAACCTTGAACTCGTTTGATGAGTCCCATCTATAACAACTCGTATAGCGCGATCTCTGAGAAAGCTTGATATAAATCGAGGGAAGACATCACCGACACCGACAAAAGCGCACCATGCCAAAGTCTATCAAACGCCTTGGAAATTATATTGTTAAAAACGAAAATTAAGCAACAAGAAAATAATACCGTGGCGTTTGACTTACTTTTAAATGAAATTCCTTTCTATGAAAAAGAAAATCTTATGGACATTTTTTCCTCTATCTGCCACACCATTAAAACCACAGTACCAGCTATAAAGTCTATATATCGCCTACAAAACCAAAATAATAAAAAGAAAACATTTTCTAGGAATGCGGTTATTATTGTTAAAATGTGGTCACCAATAACGAGTTTTCCTTTCGGTTGCGGCATATTGGTCTTAAGTCGGAAAATAAATTCTACATTAATGAAAATCTGACGAAAACTAATTTTCAAATATTTCGTGCTGCTGTTTAACTCAAAAGAAAAAATCGTTCATAGTGTTTTCACTATGCGCGGCTTCGTGGACATCAAATTGAACAGCTCTATAAGTTATATCCTGACGATGAGAGACCGCATGATATTGAAAGCCGTGGATATAAGCACATTATGTAATGAATTTTTTCGCGATTCGTACTATTTTATCATTTACCCTGTCTTATATTTAGCATCATTAATTTCATTTTATTATATACTTAAATTTCTTTTTATAATTTTGATAGAACACTCATTTACCTTAACCTCTTTTTGTTTAAACATGGTGAAACTGCTTTTTCCTTGATGTGTCATGAGTTTGCCTAATAGCAGATTTGGCGTCATAATGCAAGAAGTTTAAATTATGTAAAACTTGATTGTTAGAAAAATTTTTGAGAATATCAAAGTGGACATAATATGTGTGACTGAAACTTGGTTTAATAATGAAGTATCTGAAACTCACTATACTATAAATGGTAATAAATTGTTGCCAGTTAGCAGAGTGAACAGAAGAGGTGTAAGTGTTGTCATGTCAAAATAACGATATCAATGTCGAATCAACTGTTAAGCCATTTAGAAGTAATGTTAAAGCCATGTTGAAATAACATGAAAAGATGTTAAAATTACAGCAAATTATATGTTTATTTAACATGGTTCCAGTTCCAACTTACATCACTTGTGTTTAGTTTTGCTTATATTTCATGCAAACATGTGTTGTCACTCTGTTACAAATTTGATAAAATCTTTTACAATTCGATACCAATCAAATGCCATCATGAGGCAACTCGATTGGTATCGGGTTTAATTTTTGCTCGGTCATTCGTTATCGAAAGCGGTAATTAGATCCCACCTTTTAGTTAGAGAGTTATCGAAAATAATCTTGAGAAACATGATATGTATTGAGGAATTGATCTATTGCTTAATATTAAAATAGATTTGAGTGCACACATTTCCCAAGGTATGTGTGGGACTAACGGAGTATTACTATCATTCAGGGTTCGCGAAAAGTGTTTGTTGATCCGTATGTCGTAAGGCAATGTTAACATTACATCAAATAGAGCTTGTTTAACAATATTGTATTAATTCGCGATTTCAGGATTCTTTATAATATTATATTAAAGATGTTCCAAAAATAATTTTAAAATCAATCGTTTTGTTACGGAAAAGTAGTAAAAACATTACAGAGTTTCCGCACCGTGTTGGCATGAATATATCTTGCCGACTTTTTCCCGAAAGTGCAAAAGTAAAAAACTATATACACTATTGTTAAACAAGTACGATATGAAAAGCTTCTGTCATTTAATGAACCTCCTGTTACCTGAAAGTTACGAGAACATATCATTTATTAAAAACTTACTTAACAGTATCACTGCCTCCAAAAATTTTCCTTGACAAAAGAAAATTATTAATTTCAGAACGTCCAACAAAAATTAATTTCCTGTTATTAAAAATAAAATTAAAATTTTCCGTTCAAATTGTTTTTGTTTTCAACATGAACTCCAAGCCAGTGATTCCCATTTAGCCTTTTTGAGGCTGAGTTTAACCTTCTTTCTTGTCTTTCAGCCCCGAAATTTTCTCTTCACCTTGATGGCTTTTTTAGCCTCTTTTTTTAATTTTAGCCTCAAAAAGACTACATTTTTATTATCTACTGAAACCATAAAAGCATCCTAAAATATACAAATTTTAATCCAATGTATAATGTACTGCGAACTAAAGCCAAAGAGCGTCTAATTGTAAAAAAGTTGTAAAGAAAATAAAATAGATTCATATCGAATAATATAATTTGTTTGTTGGGATTTTTGAATAAGCTTCAAAGCCTACTTTTCTTATACTATTGTAATTATTGTAATTCTCATTGAGTTTTTAAACGTTTTTTGTATAAGATAAGAGGTTTGAAACATTTCAAAAATATGGTTTAAGGTCTACTGATGATTTGGCATTAGCACCAATGAAATACATGTATATAGACTAGCTCAAAGAAACCCTCAACAAACAAAAGTTTTTGAAAATCTTTAATTTTCTCCTAAACATCCTATTTGAGTTTTCCAAATATGTTTCGGTTTATGTTTTAGAAATAACTGTTTGTATATGTATATTGCGCTGAAGTTGAATTGTTTATTTGATTTAGCTTTATATTTTTTATTATTAATTGACAAATTGTACATTGAAATGTAAGGGTTGATTAGAACATTGAATTGGAAACGCACTTAAGCTTCAACATTCATGCAAATGTAATGTTCTTGAGAGCATAAATACAGAGTTTAAAAAATTAGAAATTTATGTTAATAATCTGCTTAAACGAATTCTTCGTTTCAGTAGTGTTATTATGGAAAACAATGTCTGCCAAAAGGCCATCAAGAATACGTTAGCAGGACCATATTATTTTCACCAACTGTCCCCGATGTCTTTGAGGTTATGGGTCATTTGCCACAAGATCTCGTTATTTAATTGTAATCGGAGAAGTCATACGGTAAGTAAACTTTTTACGCAAAAGTGTGATGGTTTCGTTACCTGTATTTCACGTTGCGTCGTCTTCTGGAACACAAACAAACGCCTTCCACATCAATATCTTCCAACTGCGGGCATAAAAAATAAATAATCATCATTCGATAGTGCATTCCATTCATCGTAACAGTTTCTCCAGCCCCATTAGCTAAAAAGTAAGATGTACTGGCCTCGCTGCCAGACTGTGTGATGCCATTAGTGGAACTCCCAATTACAAAGATCGACAACAAATTAATTAATCTTGGTTTTGCTCAACTAAAACTTGTTCACCAGTTTCACAGCTGCTGGCTGAAAAGGTGCTTCACGATGACCGTAAAATGTTTTAGTTTTGCAAACTGTAACCCAGAAATTTTCAACATTGGTGTAGTGAATTCTAATAATTTTATTGCGTTGTTGGAGCGTATACAGTTCTTTTTTATTACTGGCATAATTTTACCTGTCAAGTAGTTACAGGTTGAGTCATGACAGCTATTCAAAAGCGAGCTATTAAAAATGAAACGTCTTATTGGAACACCCTGTATCTTAGAACCTTTTCGATAAATTTTCCGTTGTTGAGAAATCTTATTATTATTTGTACGAAGTGAAAGAACTTTAAACTTCTTAGCATTTATAAGGATACAAATAAAAAAATTAATTTACAAATTCTTTAAAGTCTTTGAAAATTTGTTATTAAATTTGTTCGCATAAACAACAAATAGTTCATGAAAGAGTTATGTAATATTAAATAGTGTCAAGGGTAAAGCAAATAGAAGAGCTTTCAATGCAAATGCTTGCAAAAAATATTTCTATGCAAACGCATACAGACAGATGTTATGCATACAAATAATAGCTAAAGTATGTCATAAAACACACTTCTATATGGATGGAGGCAAACGACTGCATAGAAGCATTAAGGCGGGCCGGCACTGGTGCTATAATTGAGAATAATATGGAATGGAATACACAATTGTCCTTAACACTCATTCGAACTTTTACCTGCATTGTTGTTCTTGAATAAAAGAGGTGGGTAACCGTAAATTGATAACGTTATGAATGTAATTTGTAAGACACCAGAATTCAATTCATATTAAACAAATCTTTCTGTTTACGTATGTATAAGAATAATTTATTCAATAAAAACTATACAAATTTGATTACGTTTGTATGTATAATTTCAAAGCGAGTATGCTATAATTTTACATTATATGTATATCATTCTAAGTATTTATATGTGCATCAAATATCAAAAATACAACCCAATCGATTACGTAAACCATGGTAAGTAACGTCAAAACCCCTAGATTTTCGGGTAGCGTACCATCTGCTAGAGTGGTGCACCTGCAAAATTTTAAATGGGCGAAATTGAGAGATATATAGGCCCGCAAGCGTACCCATGACGTCCATTTGGTTGATATTGTTTTCTATTATTAATGGCAGTTAAGTAAACATATCAATTGAACCCCTTATTGGAAGACCATCGTATAATGGAAATAAACAAGTTGAAATAAGTGAACTCTCCTTTGCTTACTTCGACTTTCCTTAAAATTATCTAAGTCTAAAGTAAAGAAAAATCTATGTCATTGTTGTTCTCATCTCTTTGCGAAAACAAATTGGACTTACAAACATTCATGTTTCATTTATTTTTCAAGTTGATACTTCAAACACATAGACCACAACAGGCTGCATAGTTACACATTCAGTTAATTTTAGCCGTCGCCATGCAGCCACCTACTATATTATTTTGAAAACGAAGGCTACATCGCTAAAACAGCTGCTTCTTATACACTTACATTTTTCGGTGATACTACCACTTTGAAATATTTAATTTTCATGAAATAAAATTATTTTTTCAAAATAAAAATATAAATAAATATATTATAAATATAAAAATATAGTAAAATGTGAAAACAAATCAATTAATTTTTTAAAACATCTGCATTGTTAATGCATTTATAAAATTTTAATTTTGTAATGGTTTTCTGTTAAATCTTTAAAAATATTTGGAAGCTTCCATTTATTCCACATTTCTTATTGTATTGGCAGCACTACATCTATCATGTCATTGTCATCTACAAAAAATATAAATCAAGTTAAGTTGGCGACAGCTAAAAATAAACCTGTGTATTTTATATTTGACAGATTGTATCCTGATGTGGTCAATGTATTTAATGCATAAAGAGGATACAGACGTGTGTAATAAGTGTAGTTATTTTAAATGCGTACACATCCTAAAACACTAAAACGATCTTAATAAAATAGATTGCGCAAATCTGCAAGCAAATACCATTAAAATTGTTAAAGTTTTTTATAATCGGCTGTAAAGTGTGACCATTAGCTGCATTACCAAAAGAGGTCTCGTCTATTAAGTAATAAAAAAACTCATATTTATTGTATTGCCATGAAAATTACAGAAAAATTTCTATTTCGTATTTGTGCAATAATCAGTCGTTACGTATAGCTCATCTTTGAATCGTACATAAAAATTTTTTTAGGGTGACTTTATTGAATGAAACCAAATTCAGTTCAAAGTTATTTTAATTAAACTAAAATATTTATTGCATATACATATGCATAAGGCATATATAGGTTTTTAACTTCAAGTTCACCAATTTCAAATCAAATTTAAGGTATTTTAAAACAAAATCATAATTGTCCACACTAAAACACATTCAGTATTTTTCAAACTAAATTCGTCATTTTAAAGATCAAAATCAGGCTTTTTCAAATGAATTTTAACTAAAGGAGGCTGATTTTTGTTTTTAAAATGCGGAACTTGGTTTGAAAGATACTGGGTTTGATTTGTAAAATACGGAATTCGTTTTGAAAAATTCAAAACATCTTTTTTAGAAACGTAAATTTAATTTCGAAAAGGCCAAATTTTATGTTAAAAGCCTATAATTAGAGTAATACTGTATTTACATTAAATTCATACATTGCTTTACTAAACTTCCTAATCATTTCTTTTGTTTGTTCAAAATTTGTAAAATTACTATCAAGTTTTTAAAAAAAGTCTTTGGTCCTTAAAATACTACACAATGTTGTATATCTAATTAATTTCTTAGTTTGTTCTTATTGATATTCATTTGAGAAAAAATTCTTTCGACGTTAGCTGTTGCTACTGGTATTGACAAAACTATGTAAACTAATTTTTTCAAACAACGAAAAGCTTCAGAGCAATCGCAACGATTTGCATTCAAAAAGATTTCCCAAAAATTTTCAATATTCTTTTCATCCAATAAATTATATTCTTTAAAGTTTAAGTGGAGCATATCTCGCCATTCGTAATCAATTTGTTGAAAATTATTTGAATCGATAACGTTAGAAAAGAATTTCGTTAATTTGGAAATAATTTTATTATTGCTTTTCATAATATTAGTTGGTGACAGGAACTCAACACAACTTGAAAATCCGCTGCCAAAATCAAACTTTTTTAATAAACTATTACATAACTAAACATTAAACTTTATACAATTATTTCGAAATGGCATTTCATCATGATCTGATAATTTATGAGTAGAACTAAGTGCTATAATTATTTGGGCTCCCAAGTTTATATCCTTAATATCTTTAAGATAATATTTAACATTAAAGCAGAATATGTACAATTATTAACATCAATTTTGTTAAATTTTTCAAAACATATATATTCATCTTTTACAATGTATTCAAATATTTTTAAATACAGACGACGAATTTCATTATAAAGGAAATGAATTTGTAAATAAAAATAAAACATTATTGCAATTTAATGGATGGAAGTCAGCAGTATTGCAGCGGTTAACTTCTCTTCACACTTTAATGAAGTGAAGAAGAAAATATGTAGTTTATTTACCAGGAATCTCAAGAGATAGACTAAAAGTGTAAAATATTATACATTAAAAAATTTTTTCTTAGCTAAAAAATCGTTTAATCTTTATGGCACCTCAAAAAACTTCAAAACTAAGATAAAAAGATAAAAATATGGTAACACTGGTACAGCTTTCAAATAAATCACTGATATTCTCCTCAGTTCTCGCTCCCAGTATTTGTTTTTGATGAAAAATAATATCTGACGAATGTCCACCACGACCACGCTGACAGATGTGGATTCTTTGATCAAAATTTTTCATCACTTTTTGTCAAAATGGCGGCTCTATTTCGTTAATCACATCACGAATTTTGAGTTTTAAGGCTGCAATCGATTCTACTGACTCCGTATAGACTCTGCCCTTAACATAGTACCACAAAAAAAAATCCAGTGGTGTTAAACCAAACGATTCGGTTGGCCACTTAAAAGCAGATTTTTGTGAAATTATGCGATCGGGAAATTTAGTTTGCAATAAATTGATCGTTTCATTGGCAGTGTGACATGTGGCACCGTCCTGTTGAAACCACATTTCAGTGATATCCACGCCATATATAATAGGCGAAAATTGAGTTGTTAATATCTCGCGATAGCGTGATCAATTGATCGTTACCGCATTTCCAGCCTCATCTTCCTAAAAAAAAAACGTCCCAACCACGCCTCCAGACTACAAAGGACACCATAAAGTGACCCGTTGAGCATGCAAAAGTGTTCTCAGTAATCGCTCTAGGATTTTAAGAAGCTCAAATGCCGCTATTTTGCTTGTTGACCTACCCTGACAAGTGAAAATGGGCTTCGTCTGAAAAATTATTTTTTTTTTCAGAAAAACCAGCGGGTTGTTCTTAAATGAATTGAGCGAATCTGCGGCGATGTTAATGCTCGGCCGGCTTCTACTCCTGCACCAGTTGAACTCTGTAAGGCTTCAAAGTCAAATCCTTACGCAAAATTCGCCATGTGATGGTTTTGGATAAACGCAATTGTTGAGAACGTCGAGAAATTCACAAATTTGGGTCTTCTTCTACACTGTGTCTCACGGCTGCGATGTTGTCAGTTGAACGACCCGGTCGAACACGCGCTTGTGTTGGCATATTTTGTTATCAAATTTAACGACCAAATTCTTAATAGCGTTCTTAGAAAGACGATTATGTTGTCCGAAAGTATCACGAACTTTATTAAATGTAACTTTAACAGAACCACCGGTTTCATAGTCGATTTTAATTATTGTAATGCGATTTTCGAGCAAAATTTAATTTACTGTAACAATTGCCAATCTACAACGAATACGTTAAAAAACTAAATATCAAAACTATCATGATACAATTTTTTTGGACGATTTAGCTTTTTCTTGCCTTTTCAAAAAGCTTATTTTGCTTCTTTTTTCTCCAGCTCTTGGCTTTTGCTTTAATTGGCTAAATGCCGATCGGTTAACCGATTAATAAAGTTTGTTGTTATAAATTGAGTAATTTGAATAAATAAAAAATAATACATTAATTATTATTTGGAGTTTATTAGTAAAAAAAAACAATAACATAACAATTCTTGAACTAAAACAAAAAATAGTATTTTCAATAGTTTAAGGAGATCTTATAAAATATTCTGTTTGAAAAAGAATTTGGTTTAAATGTTTAGGATTTAAGGGATTTTTTTCTTTAGATTGATTATCGAGAGATTCTTCTAATGATCTGCAAAAAAATTTATTTCCGAATTTCTTAGTTTCTATTTTTGTAGTGTATTTTAAGAATGTATTGATAAAAGAAAATATGTCTTATAGAAGGTACAACAATTTATTTAAAATTTGAATTCGCCTCTCATTCAATCTAATCCTTAGATTTTCAATTATATCGTTGGTAATAGTGTTATTTGCTTTATTTAAATTATTAATAAAACTAAACGTTTAAAGGCTTTAAAATACGGCAAACACTTATTTAAAATGACTATCGCTGAACACCTTCTTTGTTTTATAAACACATACCTTTTGTACATAAGACGCGCCATATTATTGAAAACACAAAAAATATTATAATACTGTAATATTGGTTAATTGCGTGCAGTTAACCGGCCAATTTTAAATTAGCCGATTAATGGTTAACCGTATGAACACCCTAGTATAGACTCTCCAAAAATATAAACTCTTACTTCAAGAATCTTAAAAACTGCATTCTTAGAATTCAAAGTTTAATTTGATGTTGTATTTAGAGGAATTTTCCACAAGAGTTCCAGGGATGAACTTCTAAATGTTTTCATTTCCAAAATCCCAGGAAATTAGTGCAGGAATTGATGGCAATTTTACCAAGTACGCTTTGTAGTTTTTTTAGCAAAATATTTAAAAGAAATTTAGAAATCTTTAGATATTCACATATTTTAAAACAAAAATCACTTTATTTCTATATGAAATTAAAAATGAGATCCTGCGAGGTCTTCCGAAGTCTAAATGTTTGATGATATTAATATTGTGTATTGAAAAAGAACTGCGAGGGTGTGTTTTTCCCCGCAGTGAATTAAAAACACACATTTTGGTGATCCGTTAAACGCAGTGAAGATTTTAAAAAGTCACCATGGTCGAATAATATTAAATGTTTGTTTATTTAAGCTCTTCAGTATTGTTCTGTGTTTCAACAGAAACGGAATTTATTTCTATAATTTATTGCCCGTTTTGTATTTTTTTTTTCATTTTAAAGTACCTCACATATGATATTTTTTGATAAAATGAATTTATTAAAAGAATGCCTCCTAAGAACAACCGCAACATTCATTAAAATTAAAATATAAATCAAAAAATATATACATACTAGTATTATTTATATGTTTAGAAAGGGAATTACCACGGAAATGAAAAAGTAGGGGAAAAGAAAAACACTAATGAGAATACAACAAATAATTATGGCAGCCAGTTGTGGTATCTATCCCTCACATTTTTTTATAGTGTCATTTATTGCTCAAACATAATCTTTGTGTAAAACACCTTATATTAATAATATTTAATAACTTTATAAAATATTTATGTCTACCACATAATTTATTGTGTTTCAATCAAATGATTTATGTTATAACTATATTACTGGTTATTTATATCCTATTGAAATTCCCAAGAATATCTTTTTTATATCCTTAGTAAACTTAGCATGAGTAAAAATCATTTCTGTAACTTATATGTGCCTGCCCCAAATACATAATAAAAATTCAACCATAAAATATTATAATTTTATATTCATTCCTCGCAACCATTATGTTAATAGCAATAAACGGCTTTGAGACATTTCTTTATATAAAAATAAATTGCTGAATTCAAATATGTTTCATACATAAATTGTATTGTATTAAATTTTAAGTGTGCAGACTTTTTGAAAATTTTTCGTACTTGAGTCATTTTACAATAAATACTTAAAAGGGATTTAATTTTGCAAGCTTATATTTTTCTTTTATTTTTTTTTTTGCACAAAAGAAATAATAAAACAAATCAAAAACTGCAAAAAGTTTAGCAGTTTCTTTTTATTAAAAGCCACTAATCTTTTTACTGCGTGGCGTTATACCGTGTATCATCTTTGCGCACACATAGAAGTTTACTAAATACATAATGGTTTAACCTACATGCAACATATATCATTTATAATTTTAGGAAAAAATAGGTTTGTAAAATGCTTGTTGAAGTATCTAATAATGTCACAAATAGTTAGTGGTTTTTAATGAATGAAAATCAGCTTTATTGAAGTTTGTATCATGGTAAACGTTTATCAAAAATGGTTGCTTTTGAGGCCGCTGATAACTTTCTTTTATTGATGTCTATTGCGATATATCAAAATCACACTACACAAGTTGTTATAGCTGGCATTCAATCAAACGACTTCAATGTTAATGCAGGATTAAAACACGAAGGCCTTGTTTTCTTATAAATATATGTTAACGCAAATTTTTAAACACTAAAAAATGCTTCTTATAACTGGAATATTTTCTACAAACCTCACAACAGCATACGTTTTTGAGCGGGCAGTACAGTAAACGTAAAGAAAACGTAAAATTAAAATAGTGTATAATCTTAATCTTCTAGCAGACACTACAGAAAGTGAAAGAAATGTTAGAGATTGAGAATTTGGTATTGATTCATATAAAATTATTTAAAACCAATTTTGTTTTTAATATCTATTAAAGATAATGCAAAAAAGAATTAAATTGCACAAATTTAATAGTATTTTTTTAATGTGCTTGAAAGAAATGTATCTATAAATTACCAACAACATTTGTACAACATACAAGTCATATAATACGACGTGAAGTGGGAAATGGTACAAATGGCAAAAGTAACAACCCGCACCAGGAATCAGCATATATTTACATATATACATCCATAAATATTTTTTTGTAGAATGTATGGCAATATTTTTGTTGATTTATATCTATAATGTCTATTACGCACAGAGGTGTATTTAAGCCAAAAAGCTAGCCAAAATTATTAAACGTGTTTTTTGAATTGAAAGATTGAGTTTTTTATAGTTTTAGGTGTGATTTAATATAAAATATCTATTGGCAGATTTTTGGCTGTTTTAAAAATTTCTTGTATCTATTATTTAATATTTGACACACTAAAAAACGTCAAAATCATTGTCATATGTCCTCATCTTCTTGAAATTTCGCATAATTTTCTAACTCAAAACTGCAATTTCTCGTTAATTGCTCAGATTCTATTACTATTTGGAATAACTGTAATCTTATCTAAACTTTTTCCATGTTATCTCTTGAGGTTACAAAATTGTTCTAAGAAAAATGGTATGCAATACCCCATCATATACGGATATGTATTTTTATACGTATGTTTTTATCCGTGAATTAGTGTCAATGTTTTCTTTTTTTAATCTAATTTTTGTGATTAATGCCTTAAAAATTACTTTAGTTAGGTATGTTCACATATTTTTTAACAAATAATGTTATATAGATCGCAGATAAATAAAAAATTGTTTTATAGCTACTACCGATAATAAGCATTTTGCGAATTCATATTTATAGGTAATCACATTATGAAGTCTTAAAAGTGACGTGAATAACATTTAACATGAATAATTCAACAGACACAAATGATTAAGATGTCAAAAGAGTATTTGAAGAAATACCTGATGAGCAATAAATAATAAAATTTTAAAATTTAAAAAAAAAAATCTATAAAATTTCTGTCTAAAATTAGAGACTCCAAATTGTATTGTGGTATAAAACATAATTTATGATGCATTTGCTACCTTCGCCTTTTACAAACCTTTTTTAATTTAATTTAATTTTTATTTTTTTTTAATTTTTAAACGAATTGTTTCAACAATTCAAGATAATTTTTTTTTAATACCGAAAATTGCTTTTGAACACATCTTTCAGTTTGCCACAAAAAACATTTCATATAAATAACGTGAAACCGAAAAAAACATTAAAAGCGCATGTAATTTTCTTCACTTTCCTGACTTCGAAACATAAGGTGTTAAATATTTATAATATGATGTAAAACTTTCTTGTGTATCGATCTGCGTACTTAGTTTTTAAGATTTCTTTAAATTCATGGCCGTTTCAAAAGAAACAGAACCATCCCTATTTCAAAAACATCAGCAATTTTTAATATTTGTTTTTATGCATCCAATAGCGATTACATCTTAATACTCACAAGTTACAGCTCTCTATAGAAAATATTTATCTTGTCGATTTTTTGTTTAGTGGGCATAATAATTCATGTCTTTTAAAAAAGAGTGTGTTTCAGACGGACAGACATCCTGGCCACAGCAATGGGGTTACTTTGTTACAATTTGTGTACGAAACCATAGATTAATTAAAAAAAACGATTTTTTGATCATTTTAAAAATTAATCCAACAGCAATTTTAAATAGAACTAAATTTTCCATTGAGGTTTACAAACGCACTTCAATATTGAGACAGAAAGATGATCATGAGATAGTTGGAAAAACGTGGAGTATTAATTAATTAAACGTGGCTTCCTTAAATCAGATTTCCAAATTAAAATTTTTCATCTAAGAAACAAAAAACAAAATACATCTATTCTAGACAACAATATCAGATTATAATTTCAAAGAGATTTATTGATCAAGTCGATGTTCTGAATTGTGCAAACCACACTTCAGTTTCTAGTAGAAAACAAATTAAAAAGCCCAATTTTATAAAATTTAAATCCAAAGTTATAGTTAAAAATAAAATGTAAAAACTAAAGCATTCAGCAGTAAAAGCAATCCATTTTAATTATCTCTCATTTTGTAACGTAATCCTGCTCTTTAATTTATTTTACAAATATATGCTTATGTATTGCTGTTGGCTTCACAAATTTTTTAGACAACTCCATAATATTAAGACAAATTTTAATATATATATGAGTACACACTGCAACTATTGAGTGTTTTTGAAACAATTTTCCATATTCCAAGCAATAATAAAGTTTTTCATATTATAATGCATGAAAACGAGTTCAACTTTTCGTTTAAAGAAGAAAAAAAAACGAAGTAGAAAGCTAAATATATGAAATTATTGGTTGAGTATAATCTGTTAGTTTACAAGTAAATTTGTGTGAATAAGTATTTATGTGTAAAATATGAAAATATAAAAAATTAAATTGTAATTCAAAAGGAAAAACCTGTGCAATTTCTCTATTTTTTTGCCTGTAAACTTACTCGATTGTATAAGTCAATTGAATTTAAATTGTAAAAGAAAATAAAATATACAAAAATTGCATGTATTAAAATAATATTTAAAACCACTATGCGGAAGGCGCAGAGGCATTTACTGTTACATACTGTTTACAAATATATTATTTTTTTTATGTATCAAGCTTGAGGCTATTTTCGATATTTATACGTACTCTCTACGTTTTTGTTTTTTCTCGAATTTCAAAGTACATATGAATGTTTAAATTTTATTTCCAAAATCAAAAGTGATCATATTTCTGCAAACTTCATACTCTAAAAGATTTTTAGAACCACTAGTGATTGACTTATAATTTTTATCAATAGGATGATTTTTTTATAGTAGTTAATCCTCCGATTTCAATTTATTATCTAGAGTTTCACCAAAGTACCTCTAGAAGACGTTAATACACAAACTTGGAGAATATAGCATTCTTTACAATTCCTTTGGTTTGCTCAAAATTAATAGGATTTTACATCTGTTCAAATTTGTTACTTCCTTTACGGCCTTTTGCAGGTTTCTTGCAACATCAATAGTTGAATGTCAGTGCAGATAATTGCTATATATTCGGAAAAGCAGTAAACTAAGCTGGAAATATCTAGTGTGTATACAGTGCAATGTATATGATTTATAAATAGAGATAAACGTGAGCATTGCTGTAACTTCTAAAATTCTACAAAAATGTGTCCCTGATAGAACTCAACAAAATTACCAGCAAGTAAGAAGTAGGACTTCCGTCCGCCAGGTTTGGTCGGTCTTTAATGACTTTAGTATGTTTTGGAAATTACGAGAATTTCAAACAAGCATTTAATAAAATTTCTTTAATTCGTAATGCTTTTCAATACCTATTGTTCACGATAGATCTCTACAGGTCTGCGATTGATGGTGCGACTGGAACTAGACTTTCCAATCTAATCTATAGCTTATTTCGTACACTGCCGAAATGTTTTATTTTTAGGGCCCGGGACTTTGCGATTTTTATATTAATACACCGTCTAACAAATTAAAACAGAAGCTTTGCTACGTTTACCCACATTAAGTAAAAAAATACTTCACAATCTATAAAAATAAATATTTAATAGTTTCAGTATTATATAAACCGACGCATCTCCTCTTGAGTTAATTTTTTACTGATTACAAAAACATTTTGCTAGTCTGCCGATGGCAATTCGTCACTGTGACTAACAATGTACGAGTAATTTTTATAATTGTTCTAACATTTTTTTTTTCGTTTTCTCCCAAGACATCATTTACAAAATATTAATATCAAAATAGGACAAGTTTTATTAAGAATTGGATGCTACTTTAAAAAAAAAAATATCAAACTAAATCTTGCCTTGAGAAAATATTCCAAAAAGTAAACTACAACTAGAAACGTATTTTAGAAAGGATCTTTACAAAACAAATCTATCTGCAATTTGAGAGTGTAGCAAAAACATCTTTTCTGCGAGGTGGACCACTGTCAATAAATAAACTACATAAAATAAAAATTGTATAAACGCCCCACCCAAGTGATTCCGCTGCATCAGTTCAAGGGTAATATATTCGTCTAGTGTCACTTAAGTTACTGAATACCTATTTCCAGCTATTTTAGAAATGATATCCTCAATTGATCAACTAAACAACAGCTGATAACTTCCAGAAAACTCTTTAAACTGAATCAAGATTGGTCAAGCCATTGGCATAGACAAACCCACACAAACCAGCTTCAAATTTATAACACACCTGTTTTTTCTGTGTCGTTAAAAAATTATCTTGAAGTGCACAAAACTTCTAGAATTATTTTCTCTACGGTGGGCCGCATACAAGCTGTGTAATTTTGTTTTAAATCTACATAAAAAAACATTAATTTCTTTTTAAAATAAAATATCTGTCAATGGCCACAACTTTTCTGATGACTGACCAGACTAGTTTCATTAAATTTTTCATGACTTTTTCACAGAGATATATTTTGTAGTGTATGTTAACTCTTGAACGTTACTGTATTAAAATTTAATATTTAATATTTTTATTTTTACTTTGTCAGTGCTGAAGTTAACAACAAACAAAATAATTCTTACGTATATTTGTAAGCGTCAGTATAATTCGTGGGAAATTATTGACGTCAAATTTATGTTGACTTCAATTACTTTTAAATAAGCCGGCAATTTATTTAATAAAAATTAGAATTAATTAAACTAACAAAGAAACTTTTAACTTCTCAAAGAAGTTGAAATTTTCATTCTGTTTTGAATCGGCTGAAGAGTTTAGACAAAATTCATTACCATCTAACCGATGACGCGTTGGATCTTGGACTTGAGCTCTGGAATTGCTTCTGGATTATTCGCATAAGCCGGAAATTTTACAAGACCCCAAAAGAAAAAATTGCAGGGCGGTAAATCACATGATTTACGGCTACCATGTTTCTGTAACGAATGCCGTTCACAGTCACTGCAAATTTGGCCTCAGCTTCAAAAAATTAAGGCCCAATAAAGCCGACTGACCGATATCAGGATCAGTTGTTCGTTGTGAGTGCCTTTGTTTCTTATAGATTGTATGAGCATTTTTTAGTCCCACGAAGCCAATCAGATGAAATGCGTTTCGTCAGAGAATTTAACTTTTGTCAAAAAATTGAAATTGATCTCAATTGAATCTATT
Organism: Gymnocheta viridis; assembly: GCA_956483585.1. Taxonomy (NCBI): domain Eukaryota; kingdom Metazoa; phylum Arthropoda; class Insecta; order Diptera; family Tachinidae; genus Gymnocheta; species Gymnocheta viridis. The sequence continues at coordinate 66,403,322 of OY101441.1, forward strand.
GCTGGCGCGTTATATAGTTCGCCGGTTTGAGCTCCTGAGTAAACTTAATTTTGAACGCATGATAGTGGAGATTTTTTTTGGCTAAATTCGCTGCGTACTGCTTTGTGAAATTTGAAGTTGTTGAGAATGATGCCGAAGTGATGTTTTCGTAGTTTCATCGACATTCTCGTTTACAATATGTTTCCATAAGACCAGTAGGTACATTGGCTCTTACTGTCCATAATTGGATCAATTTTGTTTTATTAAATGGTTGACACATTAGGTGCACTCTCCCGACTGAAAATTCTACGAAGTTTTCCAGCGGTCTCAGAATAAGTATCTAAGTTTTCGTAATAAGTTTTCACAACTTTAACGCGTTATTCCTTTGTAAAGCAATGCATTTTCAATAATTGAAATAAAAACACGTTAAAGCTGCCAAATTTCAGAGATGCCACTTGGCAAAAAAATTAACAATAAATTTGAAGAGTGCATTTTTACTGACACCCTCTTTACATACAGTCGAACTTACGGAGGCTTTGAGTATTTGTTGAAAAACAAATCAATTAATCTGCCAGTGTTGTTGATGACCTCTTACCGTTTGGTAATTACAATTTTATTTTTTTCTTTGCAAAAAAGGAAAGGCTAGACTTGGCAAACATGTCATTTTAATAACACGGTGACGCTCCACGCAAACAAAAATGGCTTGATGAGAGGCGAGTTCAGCGAACTGATTATTTTACGTTTTGACAATTAGCCGCACAGATCGTCCGATTTAAAGTCTTTAATTTTGTATGTCTATGTTAAGGAGCATGCCTATAGCGACAAGCCCGCAACGGATGACACACTAGCAGCCAATATTGAAAGAATTATTCGTGAGATACCGGTCGATATGTTGGAGGTAGTATACCAAAATTAGATCCAGAGTATGAAGCCGTGGTCAACATTTACATTGAATCTCTTTAAACATTGAATTATATAGATCGTTCAAATAAAGATTTCATGCGTTTCTCTAAATTTTAAGTGTTTTTTTTAATCAAATCCGAAAGTTCATAAAAAATCACCCCTTGTTAAGCAGTTACACCATAAAGTTAATTTTGTGCCACCTTGTATAAATAATATAAAACTGGTTAACGCAACAAGTATACGCCGGCTAGTCAAATGGTATTCAAATGTACAAGTAATGGAGCATACTTTTTGGAAGGCAATTGGTATTAAAACCAATGTTGCCAGGAGCTGGATGAAAAAGTGGCTAAATCGGTTTTTTTAAATGCCATAAAAAGCTAAATCGCCGAAAAATAAAAGCTATTTTTACTTATTATTAATAAAACACATTAAAAACATGCATACAATACGTTAAAAGTTATTAAAAAAATGAATTTCAAATGCATAAAAAACAAATAAAAGACATGCAGAAAATTCTTATGTCAATCTATAACATAAATATCAGGTATTTCTTTTGTCTTCAATTCAGTATTGAATAAAAAATATAACAGAATATTTTTATTTGGGCATGATATAAAAATTATTGTATCACTATTTAAATATAGAGCTGGTATCTCTAGAAAGAACAAAAGCACCGTAAGCTGTTCCAAAAAGGGTAAAAAGCGGAAAAAAATTTCAGAAAATGTGTAAGATAGCACCATAAGAGAATTTATGAACAATTTAATTAAAATAAAATCACATTTCATTTATACACACATACATATGGTACATATTCATAAGGTACATACATATATAAAAATAAGATAAAAAAATACTTTGTTTATACAAAATTTAAAAGTATATGTATATACATATCGCTCCTTCAGTTTTTTTCAAATATGATCATGTTGCATTAAAGGGGCGATGTGTGGCATACAAATTTCTGCAAATTCTAAGTAATAAGAAATCGATTAAGAAAGGGAATTCCAAGTCGAATGAAATTTATGATAGCATTTTAATCGTTTGTTATTTCATTTTCGTTTATTTTGCTATCAAAAAAATCCATTTCGTCTTAGAAATCAGGCCACAAAACAGTTGTAATAAAATATTGAGATTTCTTTTATGATCCGTTCGAATTACTTTTGCTGCAAACATTTAAAGGCAGTTGGAAATTAGAACAACATGCATTTTCGAATTTTAAACCGTATTTAAAATGCAGTAACGCATTTGCTGAATTTAAAGACATCCGGTTTCTAATTTTTGATTTAAACAAACTATTTGCTACTACTATTTGCGCTTAAAAGAAGTTGCCAATCTTTGTAACTAGAATCATTTCTCAGTTGTACAAAAAGGCACAAAAAGCACTGTGAGAAATTGTGAAAAGCACTGTAAACACCCGATTTTTAAAACGGGTATTTAACAAATTTTCGTGCGTATGAAGAGACAAAAAGCACCAAAAAATTACCGAAATGCACCCAAATGCCATCACTGATATTCAAGTAGTACCTGTCTTAGAGCAAAAGAATAATTTATATACATGTTTATATTTAATATATTAAATAATTTTATGTACATTTATTATTTATACATATAAGAGGCATCATAATTTCCTCATCGCTAGTACAATCGGAACTATCATTTGCATAAATATCACGAGAGCTTTTCTCTAATATATTTAAAGAGCATTGAATGTATAATAAAATATTAAGCATTTTAATACTAGTATGATTTTTTTCTATAGTTTCAATTATTTCCATGGTACTAAGAAATTTAAAAACCTCAGCGTTACTGAAAGTAATACGGGGTGGTCCAATAAGACATTTCATTTTCAATACCCCTCCGTTTTATCAGTTATCGTGACTCAACCTGTAACTACATTGAAATTATTAAAATTCACAAAAATTATGGTAAAAATTTCGCGGTTACAGTTTGCAAGACTTGGAGCACCTTCTCGGTTATTAATTGTGAAACTGGTGCAAAAATTTGAGCGGGTGGGAGAAGTCAGTGAAGCAAAAATTGAGCTCGCGTACGGAGCTCAACTGAAAATAATGCAGTTGCATCCCATAGTACTGTGGAAATCCCGACACGTGAAAAGTTTCCTAACCGTGTGAGTTCTTGAAGAGGTCATCGCAATTGTCCATCGAGATCTTGTGATATAAGCCTTTAGACTTTTTTATTTGTGGCTACGTAAAAGATAAGGCCAAATCCCCACAATAGATTCCAGACCTTAAAGATGGATTCGTGAAGTCATCGAGGATATTCAGCAGGAAATGTCCAAATTCGTGATGGAAAATTTTATCAAAAATATGGCCCCATAGGCGTAGCAGTCATTTGGCTAATAATGTTTTTCATTATGAATCGGATACTCTTTTCTTCATAATTAAAAACACATCTGATGATTTCGCTGAAAAATACTCTTTTTTTATTAATCAAAATGAAAAATCTTATTGGAAGAGCCTACAGAAATATAAATACATACTAGTTTAACCAAAGCAAGAAATGCATTTTTATTGCACAACATTCTTAAATTGTCACACCTCCACTTAGAACTCAACTGCTGACTCAATATTTGTCCATTTCTAACTTAAATGCTTTCGCCTTTGGATTTCAATCAAAGTTATTTTGTCTTCAGTTCACTTAATGTTTCAAGATAATTTTATGAATTCAGTAGAAAATAAAAAAGGCACGAAGATAAAAGGTAAATTTCGAAGCTAAAAGTCAAAAGAGAGGCTAAATCTAGCCTAGAGAATGCTAAACTGGCATCACTGGTATTAAGTTAGCTTTATACGATACTTAAAGTAACCGGTGCACAGAGAAGTATTTGAGCCAAAAAGCTGGCGGAAAATTCAAAAATGAATTTATGGAAATCTTAAGAACTAATGTTGAAACAAATTATTTAAATGTGTCAAAGGGTTAAAAATAGGAATTTATATATTAATTGTTCAATTCACAAGCTCAGTCGTAGTGCTTATCGTATAAAAAATACGATATATGTTTATGGGCTTGTGAGCAGAAAAATTTGTTGTATCGTCATTTTTTCGTATTTTAAATTAAATTTCCATTCAATGTAGTCTGTGAAATTAGTGAGTTGGACAACAATTTTTAATTATTATTCAACTTATGTACTTATACGTATAATTTTTGCAATAAAATTTATTAATATAAATAAAAAATAAAAATAAACATAAATGATGTCGCCGGAGGAAATATCACTAGCTATTGCAAAACTTTCCAAGTACAAAATCGAGATAAATTAAGATATAAACACATTCACGAAAGCAGGCTACCCGGCTACATGGCTACAAATTTCTCTGGCTTTTTTTAAAAATTTGCAACTTTTTGCGAAATTTCGCATTTTTGCAATCGGGGTTCATTTTTCTATTTTTTATTGTTTATTTATTTTATTTACTTATTTATCTAGTTATTTATTATATATCCAATTCCTGTACAAAAAGATTTAATCTTATATTTAAAGTACAAGAAAGCAATTAGAAAAAGAAAGTTACATTAGAAGATCACACATTTGTATAGATAATTTACTACTCAAAACTACTTGCTATTAAGTTGCTGAGCTTGATTAATACAATTCCAAAGGCGTGACGCATGTATAAAAAATGCCATTCAGATACAAGAAGGCGGTGCATGGGAACTATAATTTTTCCCCTCTAACTGATCTGGCAAACCTAATTTGATCACTAAGATATCGTGAAATCTCCAAATAAATAATTTTATGCAATAGTAAGAGTACAAGAATGTTTAAAAGATTGTTAATTGAAACGCCGTATAGTTTTGAGGAGACATTTGACACATGATCATATTTTTTCAGGCCATACACGTATCTTACAATATTATTATACAAAATTTTCAGCTTTCTTATGCTAACAGAATCGCAATTTGCGAAAAGTTCACAACCATACATTAAACCTGGCAGAAGATAAGCTTTTGCAATCATTTGTCTAATATTCAATGGAGTATAGTATTGCGTCGACCAATGACACATTAGCTTTATATAAGTTTGACCGACGAGTGTATTAACATGAATTGTCCAATTAAGGATATTATTGAAAATCAGCCTTAGGTTTTTGGCAGCATTTACAGAATTGATTTTTTCTCCGTTTGTTAAAATATCAAGACCGATATTAGCATTATATATTCTCTTATGAATTATTATGCACTTGGACTTACGAGGGTTTAAACAAAGTCCATTTGCCGTGGCAAAACAGTAGATTCGATCCAATTCATCATTGAGTCTCAGAATGTTTTCAGTGACAGATTGCACTGGACATCATCTGCGTACATATGAATTTTGCAGTGTACAAGTTGTTTTGGAAAATCGTTTACATAAATTTTAAAAAGAAGTGGTCCAAGAATGGACCCTTGAGGTTCATTGAAAGCATGGTGTGATCAACGCTGTCAAAGGCTTTTGAATCATCAAGAAGGACCAAAAAATTTAATTTGCCTTCATCAAGTTCCCACCGTTTATTTTCAGATACATCCAGTAGCGCAGAAACACAGCTATGATTTGTACGAAAACCTGATTGCCTATGTGATAGCAAATTATTATCACTAATGTATGATGATATTTGAAAATGAAATATTTGAAAAGTGCTATTCAATTATAATTGTTTCATCAAATTTTAAATGATATTAAACATTTGAATCTTTCCAATGATTGAATGTTATTGCGAATTTTCGCCATTTCTGTAGATTTTTGTGAGTTTTCCACATTCCTTGCATATGTAGCTCGTTTTAGAAAATTTTTAGAAATTTTCTAAATTTTGCAACTTTTGGCGGAATTTTGCGCTACAAATAGAATTTTTCCATGCCTGTCCTCAATATAACCATTTATAAAACGTATAAAATTCAAACGTATAATTACAACACACTTTTGCATGAAAATTACCAATAACAAAAATGTATAATTAGACGATTACACAACACATACGATGTTAATACGAGCTCGTGAATTGAACAAATGAATTTTAAATTCCAAAAAATCAATATTTAAATATTTCATCATATTTTGAGATACTGTTTCGTTTGACAAAAATTTCAAATCACAAACTACAAAAAAACTAAACAGTTACTTGATCGTATTTGATAAAATAAATAATACTAGCAAGAAACTAAAAAAACTGTACAAAAATCTCACCAAATACCGATTTACACTCCTCACGGTTCTCTATTACATACTATATGCAAAAAGATTTATATCTGTTGTAGAAAGTTGCTGTATAAAAAGTTATAACTATTGAAGTTTCGTCTATTTATGCAAAGAATAAGCGAAAAAGAAGGATGAAGAAAATCCAATGCCGCTTTGTACAATAAAAGCATTTGTTTTTTTTTGTAAGTTTCAGGCAGGTTTGCAAATAGTAACCATAGAAAAAATTATAAGGGGAAAAGTCTGAACTACTATAACTTGAACGATTTTATAAGGTATTTTCCTTCTTCTACATAAATTCATTACCGTACATTACATATCGCTCCTTTATTGCAACGTAGTCATATCTCAAAAATCGTGTTAATACACATTTGAAAACGCTATTGCGTATGAGTAAAATGTTAATTAAATTGTTTGGTATTTACTGCATATTCTTTATGTATTCAAAGTTACCAGTAGAAGTTTTAAAAATTCGTACAGTAAGGAGTTTTTAAAAAAGTAGTGGCACGAAGAACCCCTTTTTAATACTTTTGTTAACATACGGCTCTTTAGGAAAATAATATGATCACTGTTATCTTGTAATACTTTTTCTTTATGAGCATAATAATTACTAACTATGCTATTATTCTCAAAATGTTCTTAAAGATAAAGTAATAAATATTTGTATATGTAGTTGTTAATGAATGTGCAGAATCGCTGATGGGGTTAGAAAAACTTTAATATTTATAGATATTTCCTTCCAATTAAATTGTATCAATAATCTTTATATTTACATGAAGTACACTTTTATGAGCCATTGAGAAAGTAGTAAATATGCCAATATTAATTTTCTTTATTAAGTACTTTTTAACGTTAATTAAATTTTGTTTTTGTTTCCATAACTAAACACTTCCCTAATATTTATGTATTATGAGAGTCGTTGCTGGACATCAATTGTTGTTAAAATATTTCTTTGGTTTTAATTGGACCATGTTTTATCAATATAGAATATATTTTAACAATACCTATATATTAAAATTTTTAGAAATAACGACCATATAAATTATACATATAGTATAAAATATTAAAATATACTTAAATATATATTAAAATTAAATTATTGCCAAATCCATATTATCCAAATGTAATGAGCATTTTCTAATCATGTTTTTTATCTGTGTGATTCTGTGTGATTTCTTAGAGCCACTTTTTGACCTTGAGATTAAATCTTAAATTAAATTGATCTAGTGTCAATTGAATATAATTTTTCTGGTGATGATTTAAGCCATGAAGTATTAGAATATGAATAATAAAAAATGGCAAAATTTTTTTGCAAATGCCAAATTTGTTATCAAAACAGCATGGATTTTTTTAGAGAAGCAGAATAAAATGCGCGAATTCTATCATATTTATCATATTCACAAGCTAGATAATTTTAGACTATTTTTACAATTTATAAGATTGTGGATTAAAGAAGATCGGCGAATTTCACAACTAGTGAGGTGGAATAAGGTTTTTATATATTTCGGAATCACTAATATCTTCCTCTCCACTATAATAATTCTTTTTTTATTTGGTTTTCTTAAAATTTGTTTTTTTTTTGTTTTTATGGGTTCAACAGCTGTTCAAGTTAAGCGTGTGTATTTTGGAAGTTCCAGTTTAAGATTAAACCATCACGATTGGCCGCTTAAACTAGCAAGCAAAGCCATATAATCGACTACCCAAAAGCCCCAAATAAAGATTAAGGTTAATTTAATCTCTAATCTCAAAGTCAAAAAGTGGCCCTTAATGTACAAAAGATATAAAACATTTTGCTTAGTTCTGTTTTCTTATCATATGTTGGAATTATTTAAGTGCCGTGTTGCGTCTGGGATCCACATGCAAACTTTGCTGTATAGGTGGCCTTGATGTTGCGGAGCAATTTGGTTTGGCAAAAGGTGCGGCAAAAGACCTTTATGATGCAGTTTGTCCAAACTAAAATTTTGTCCGTAACAAAAAAATATAAGATCCCACCTTGGTTGATGTTGTGGATGTGGTTATTTGTATGTGCCTGTTTGTTCGTGGCGTGGTTGGTGGTGGGTTATGTGGTGGTGCTGACTGTGCGTCGTGATCAATGTGGAAATAGTAATGGCAGTAGTACTAAAATACAACCAAATGTAGTGGCAGTGCCAACTAGTTGTCTATTGTGAATGTAAACCGTGTTGTATTTATATGTTCGTTTTCATTCATAAGTGGGCAGAATATTTGTCCTCATGTTATGTCGTGATGTTTAATGTGTGGACAAGAAAAAAAAATTGTGATGTATTTTGTAAGCTAGTGGAAAAGGGAAAAATATTTGAAAAAGAAAAGGTTTAATTAGATTTAAGAAAAGGCAGCCATTACTAAAACAATTACCAGAGCGATTGGAAGCATGGAAAAAAAAGTTAAAGCCAAACTATAGTAAAAATATTTAAAAAAATAGGAATTTTATTGAAATTTAAAGAAAAACTGTCGGTGAAACAATTAACAAACATAAAAAAGTGTTGAAATAGAGAATTTTTCTTAACATCAAAATAACAAATTACTAAAATACAGGGTCGAACCAGTAAATAGGTAAGCAATTACAAACAAACAGAAAGAAAAGGTGTAATAAAATAAAAATTAGCTATTAGATATATAATATAGATATATTTAAGATATATTTTTAAAATTAGTCTTTTGTTTTTTGGTGGTTCAGGAAGGCACAAACAGCAGACCTACTTCCGGCTCACGTCACGGGTGATATCTGTGGACCTGGGATCTGTGTGACTCCTGAGGGCAAATAAAAAGGAAGAAGCATTATTAAAATTATAAAAATAAAAATTAAACACAGGAGGAAACAGGTAATCTGCAAAAGTGTTATTTACTTAGAAAGGCTGACTTACCATCGAGGAATGAGACGGATAGATATACAGAAGCCATCCGTCTACCATTTTTTTGTGTTTTCGAGGTGTTGTTTTTTTGTGTACTGGCGGAGCGCAAAGCTTGCAGCAAATATTTTTATTGTGAAATGACGGCAAAAATTTCGTCCAAGTGCCAATCACAAAAACAGTAAAATAAGAGACAAAAAGAATTTGAAATTATAAAGTATATTAGGTGTAGTGTGTATTAGTTTATAGTGTAATTAGTGATTGGTTGTGTTAATGCCTAAATAGGACAAAAGGAAGTGGACACGCAAAGGTGTTCTACAACCGGAGGGATATTTTTAAAGGGTTTTTTGTTTGCATTCCCGTCCATTTGAGGACGAGGACCTATAGACCGCCTGAAAGAGCTCATTTAGGAAGGGGATTTGAGACAGCTACGGAAAATTAAGATTCAAAGGCAAGACTTTACAAGTTTTTTTATTTTTGGTAGGTGAAAATTAGTTTTTCTGTTGCGTATAGTACTTTTTTGATGGTATTTGTTTCTTGAATTGACCGCGGTTCTTTTTACTTTTTAGGCAATAGCAAAGTATAGAGTTAATGTAAGTTAAAGTGAGTTGCATATTAGCGAAGGGTTTAGGTTAAGTTTGTTTTTTAAACCAATATAAGTGGTTAAAGTTTCATTTGGCCAAAAGACCGTTTATTGTAAATTAAATGCTTATAGCCCAACAAGGGCGGTGATGTAAATATAATACCATAAATAATTATTATAACAATAAGGTATTTCGAATATTTTGAAGAATATTTTAATTGGTAGTTTTTAATTTTTTTTTATGAAATAAATAATGTAATGTAGTAGTGATTGTAACAAATATGTTTGAGTGATAAATTTCTGTGTTCGTGTGAGGTTTGATGTGAAGTCAGTGAATTGAGGTAAGTGTGTGTGGATTTTGGGGGACAACAGAAAATATTGAGAGGGGTCTTAGTGTTCTAGGTTGGGAGGGCAAGTAGGGAGCCTTTTACACCTGGTTCTCTCTCTAAAAATTATTTCCGCGTTATTTAGTGTGTTTTAGTTAATTTTTTTCTCGTGTTTCTTTTATTTGTTCTTGTCTCTGCTATGGTTGTAGGTTGGGACCTGTCCTGCAGATGCCACGTTGAGCTGGCTGGCATCACAACCATAGTGGCTAGAGGCACGCAACAGCTGCTAGTTAATTACTACTCGTATATTATGTTTACGCTAAACTTATTAAACTTATCATCTGACATATTAGATGAAGTTGAAGTCTTCCTTTGAACCACAGTTGTTATTTACTTATTAATATATTGTGCTCTTGATGATTCGATATAAATGCTCTTAGCATAACTGATATATCTGAGCTTAAGTTTTCTTTGTATTTGGATAAAGGATAATAATAAGATATTTGGTGCATCAAAAATAATATGATTATACTAGTTATAATGATTTCACGCAATCGATTAGCGGTTGGATTCTGTATTTTTAATAAACGTATGTTTGTGAGTTTTTGGTTTACATGTATCTTTGCAAAAATCAATTTGGAAATTTTATAATACACAATATTGATAATAATTATTATATTAATTCTTTCAGCTATTTATAAGCCTCCCTGCACACAAATTGAAGACATCACCAGTACGTTTGTTCCCGAAGGAGGTACCTTCCACAATAAACAATTTTGTATTTAGCGTTGTTGAAGCGTATATCGTTTCACTTTCATTAATGGCTTAGTTTTTACTTGTTATCTGTCAATTACTTACAGGTTAAGTCATGACAACTGTTAAAGAGGCGGCTTATTGGAAATGAAACTTCTTATTGGATCATCCTGTATTTGTTTTATTATGAGTTGAAGGATTTATTAGCTTGGTGTACAATTAGTATTTCATTATAAATAAATTTCCTAAAATAATTTTCAAAATATATAAATTGAAAAATGTATATTTCTATTTATATTCGGTTCTAATTATAACAAAAGATTTGCAATTATAGATAAATTGGTATTCAAAGCGAATGCCTCATAATATTGTACATTTATCAGTCAATAGATGTTTCAATGTTTTTGTCGTTTATATTAAATAATACATAAAATATCAAAACAATTTATATATGGGATTGAAGAAAATGGTAAAAATATTTTTAAGGAAATGCTAATCAAACTTTTTCGTAATTAATTTACAAAGCTTTTAAAAATTAGTAAAGTGAAGCTATAAAAATGGAAAAGGACATGTGCTATGGAGTAGTAATACACAGTAATTAATAAATCTCGATATTTCGAATTTTTGTTGGTTACGTGGTTTTGCATTTTAGCTAACGATATATGCTAATAATTTTTTTAAACATGTACTTTTAGCATTTATTGAATTTGTTACTTAGACGATAATGTACAGAGCGATAGAAAGAAAATGCTGGAATAAAACTTCAAGAAAACTGAGGACATCTCGAGAATACAATATTCGACATAAGCTACTTTTCCATATTAGGACAGAAGTATACACATATGCATGTTTATGAGTACATGCATTTTATATTTTCAGAGTAAAAGGATAAAAAACATGTAAATCTTACTTAAATATAATAAGATTTAATTTCAGGAAAGACAAAGTTCAACTAAAACAGATTATTCATTCGCTGTTCTACAAACATGATTTAATGCAGAATATTATCATTAAGTATCATATCATATCATACTCGCCCATACCTCAAGAACTTACTATTGTTATCTATTGAGTGGCTCTTAAAACTTCAATAACAATAAATCGCTTTTAAGCCGATATTTATATATGTAAAGTATGTGAAAAACAAATCATGTGCACTAACCGAATTTTTTTTCTTCAAGTCAGCTTCCTACACAGAGGGAAAAAACCGGTCGAAAAACACCGAAATTGACACCATCCGTTGACAAAAGTGAGTTAAGCACGTTTGTTCTCACTTTGACAACGAAGCGTTCTCATTTTGACAACGAACCATTCTTGTTTTGATAACGTTCCGTTCTCGTTTTGACAACGCTTCGTTCTCAATTTGACAACGTTCCGTTCTCGTTTTAACAACGCTTCGTTCTCATTTTGACAACGAATCGTTCTTGATTTTGGAGATGATAACATTTGTTCTTATTTTGACAACGGGTCGTTCATAATTTGACAACATGTTGTTCATAATTTGACAACGAGTGTTCTTGATTTGACACCATCTGTTATTTTTGTACTTTCGTTCTCGATTTGACAACGGAACGTTCTAGAATTGTCAACGCTGGTTGTCAAAATACTGTCCACATTTCGTTGTTAAACTGACAACGGCCGTGGACAATTTTAGAACGTTATTTTTCCCTCTGTGTACCTCTACCGAAAATATTCAGTTGCTTCTAACAAAAATATATGTATTTAAGCTCTCCGGACGGACAAAATTCGATTGACAACAAATTTGGCTACGAATTCGTTTACTCTGTGCGAATTTATATGATATAAAAATTTGTATTCGCTTAAAATCAAGAATGTAGATTTGAATATAATTTAAATCAGCAACAGAATAATTAGTTTTTAAAAAGTCAATGATTCCCAGCGGGTACACCCAATATTAAAGTCATCTTATTCCTTGGAACAAGGCTTGTAAGTGACTGTCTTCTTGTATTTAGGTACATTCTTTACTGCGAACATAATTTTTAATTTGTGGATTAAATTTCATGAACAACTTTTTGATACTTAAGGGTTTAATTTAGAAAAATTTTTATATTTGTTTTGTGGCAAATTTCGTAGAAAACTTCGGTTACAAGAAGAGGTTTTTTTTTAAGTCGTTTTGAGTATTTTTTACTACAGCATCAACAAAAACAACATACTTAGAAAGAAGGCCGTAAAATTCATTTACTACGTTCTTACACGGCTCCGTGTAAAAAGGGAAGTCTATTATTTTCGCTAAGATGGTTGTCCATATCATGAACTTTAATAAACACACATTTGAAATTTAGGAATGTATTACCAAAGTAAGTTTACTCAAGTACATACATCTCTACAACAAAAACGTAAAATTGTCTGACTGTCAAACAAATAAGTTTTTTTATTTTTATTTTATGTGGAGTTTAACAAACAGACGACGCACAGTGGACCATTTCGTGAGAACGCGGTCCAAAATTTATGACATATGCGTGGATCGGAATTTTGATATGCGGTTTTTTTTTGATATGCGGTAATGATGGGTTTAAAATGCATTTGAAGTTTTAGCTGATTTTCGGTACAAAAGTGAAGTTTTAAAACTTTTTAAAAAAGTTTGTTTTACGTCACGTTTACAACTTATACTTAATATAATCTTAAATTTTTGTTTTTAGTACGAAGAGCCAAAGGTTAGTTTTTTTAAGCAGTTTGAGTTAAAAACTAAATTATTAAGTAACGAACATTAAAAATACTAACATTGGTTCAAATTTACTTTAGATAAAGAGGTTTTAGTGAAGAGGTCGTAGGTTTCTATTTAAGTACAAAATATGCATTATAAATATTATTTATAAACTTTAATTATAAATTTGTAAATTTAAAATTGATTAGTATATATAAAATTTTAAAGCGGTAAAATACCTCTAGCGTTTTGAAAAATTAAAATTAATTAAAAGATTTTAGTAAATATTTCTTCTAAATAGCCTTGATTTTTATCTCCTAGAAGTACGTCTAATTCAATAGAGTTAGTTTTAAATTTTTGGCGGATATAGGACATATTTTCATAATAAAATTGTTATCAGGTCTTAATTAGTACAACATCTGGAAATTTTTCTTCTGTTGTACTCGCGAAAGAATTTATAGTCTTTTTAATTTGTAGTCTAATTAATTCCTTTTTTCCAGCACTAATAGCTAACAAATTAGACAAACAAACAAAATTAATTTCGCTTGAAAAAAGTTATATAGCTGCTTAAAAATCAAAAGAAAAAAGAGTTTTGGCCGCCTTCTCGTAAAATGGTCCTCAGTGCGAAGTATCACAATTGTTTTATTGCAGACTTGCAAATACTTTATGTAGTGTATTTCAATGGCTGGTGCCATCTTAAGCCAAAAATTTTCATTTCAATATAAACCTTAAACAGTTCAACAATTACGAATAAATATTAATTATTAAAAGCGATGACACCCGTAAAAAAACCATCATGTTTACATTGTCACAGGTGGTTGAATACTAAGAAAGTCAACTACAAGACAAAAATAAAGTAAACAAAAAAGGAAAACTGCTTGATCTCAAAGCCAATGGCTTTGGAAAAAGCAAGAGAGTATGAATGAAATATTTGGAATAATTAAAAATCAGAGATGGAATTTCGTACTAACCGAAATTGATTTAACTTGTAAGAAATGAATAAGTTGCACTTTTCGTATTCTAATTCGTTAAATAATACGGTTAAATAGTTGATATTCCTAGTTACTAGTATCCACCGTCAAAAGTGGTAAAATCGTACAAAGAACGCTGATGAGATGGTGTAGCGACCTCGAAATCAGTACTGATCCGTTCTGCTAGTCTGATGAATAAATTGTTTCAAATAAAATAGTACTCTCTTAATAAAAATATAATGAATTTATCTAAATATAATTTCTTAAATTAAGAAGATATGGGTAAACTCAGATTTGAACTTCAGCCAAAAAAAAAATAAAAAATTTTTCATTTTTTTTGTAATTTTATATTCTATTTTTGTTGAAACAATATATGTATGTTTCTTTTCTGCACTCAGCCACTTCACTTCACCTTTTTTTTTATTTTTAATCTAATATTAAATCAAATTTTCAAATTAATTTTCAATGTGTTTCATACTTTTTTATATTTTTATGTTACATACACCACACTCCTGCCACATCTGTCTTCTTTCACATTCAACCTTAAACAGACTACTCCATGTTATGGCGACCAAACTAACCTCTGCCCGCTTAAAATAAAAAAATTCTTCCTCCATCTTTTTTTCTTAATATTTGCTAAGACCTCGTCAACTTTCCCCTTTAACCTCTCCTTGTTTTTGTCAAATATTTCCCTAACATAGAAGAAAATATAGCGCTCAGCTGTTTGCAGCGTGTTACCACTTGCAGCACTGCATTACCATCCAGGGTGCATACTACAGTATGTATTTTCTATAAATAAAATGTCTTTTATTTGAGTTAAATTTTACATATTTAAGTTAACTTATTTCTAGCAAATTATATGAATTTAAATTAAGTTCGTGCCTTACTTAAATAGAAGTGAAACTACAGTTACAATATGCCATATAAATATCTTTTATGAAGATTTCTGTTAAGTATTTGGGGCAAACATTATATTTAGTTGGTATCAGTTGACAAAAATAATGTCTTCAGAAGGCTATTTGGTCCTTACTGCGAGGTAGAACTCCATATAGATACATATGTATATTGTTACCAAAAAATTATGCAATCCATATAGAGAAACTACAAGCCGATACTAATTTAAATTCGTTTTATAAATTGAAGTGACTTAAGCAAAAAGTTGCTGTTTAATTCATATTTATAATAAATATCTTAGAAATAGAAACCATTCTTAATTGTTTGTGATGATTTTTCTTTAGTAATTTGTTTTGTTTTCTTCATAAAATAATGAATTTGCTGTCAGAACTTCTGGCAATGCTTGCTGTACATTAGAAACAACTCACAACAGTTGGATAGACTGAATTGTGAATTGTCTATTCTAATTTTAATTATATTTCTAATGCATTGGAGAATGCAATAGGTCCACCTGAGTCATACTTGTTTTTGGATAAAGCTGGAATGATTCAGGACCAAAATGGTATCCCTATATTTTACCATAATTATAGACTCGCAAATGATAAAGCAGTCAAAATAAATTTAACAGATACCTCTAGTAGACATGATAAAAGTATAGGCTATAAAGAACTTCGACTATTACGAAGAGAAAAATTTAGAAAATACTGGTGGCTAAATGAATAGTTTTATAATATATAAAACTATCTTTTCTTTTGTTTTTTATTTTTCTTAGACTAAGCTTTTATACAAATGTATAGATAAACAGGTAATGTTTTTTTCATTTTTTCATTACAAAACAATATTTATTTCTTGCTGTGTCTGTAAAACAGCTTCATATATGGTAATATAAGTTCTAAATAAAAATAAATTTATCATAGCAATTGTACTCGAGAGCCCGTCGCTGGGACTTTGTATATATGTAAATTTATAAATATGTATACTATTGTTTATTGCAGTTTAATATAGATTAAGAAAATGTAAATAAATAAATGGAAATGAAAAAAAAAATATAATGAATTTATCTAAATATAATTTCTTAAATTAAGAAGATATGGGTAAACTCAGATTTGAACTTAAGCCCAAAATTTTCATTTCAATATTTCTCAAAATTATGATTATTGATCCGACTTTCAGTTGGATTTTTGTATTGTGGCAATCCGGGTAATGATGTTGATAACATCATCTTTGTTAGTATTGGAATCCACCGATATGTACGTCATCAATTCGCTAGCAATTTCAATTTGAATCTTGAAATTCAATTCGTCTACATCAATGTTCACGTCCGCTCAACCGAACATGATTTGTGAAATATTGTGCAATGTTTGGGAACACCTTTAGGATGCATTCGGTCTTCGATTCAGTAAACTGACAAAAGTTAACAGAGAATTTAATGTAGCCAGTCGCAATATCTGCGATCTAAATTGCTACGTCTTATTGGCGGCATTGTAATGGGTATAACCTGTAAATTTGTTTAAAATTAATTTAATTTTATGAAACGATGGCGAGGAACTTATAACGGATTCACAATTCAGCAAAACCAACCATGTTAAAAAAATCATTTTTCGAGACCACTTGAATATTTTTCTCATGTTTTCACAACCGAATCATATTTTAACCAAATTTGTCGTATCCACCGTTGCAAAAATTCACTTTTACGGAAGCACTTTAATATTTTTCTGATAATTGCATAATAGAATCACATTTTAATTGAATTTTTTACTATGTAACCAATTAGGTCTATTTAAATTTTGAGAATAGTAAAATAATGGTACCTGTTGCACAAATCGCGACCAATACCAAAATAAGAAACAAATGAATTATTTTCATATGATAACGATCAAAACAAAAAAGAAGAATCGATAGTGCATTGAAAAATTGTAAATTGCTTGGGGGGTTATTGCGTATTTCGATTCGAAAGAAAACATTTTCGAAATGCAATGTATAAGCTATACAAATTCGAATGATTTCCTTTTCGAAGCGAAATACATAATAACCCGACTGAATTAATTTTTCTTTTTTCAACATATTGAATAACATTTTATATTAAAAAAATAATAAAAATTATTTAAGCGTCAATATAAACAAAGAAATACAGAAGAATATATAGCTGCGAAAAATTCATAGTGATTGCAAATATATCTTAAATATAATTACTAGTACAACAAAACTGTTTATTACTATTGTTAATAAGTTTTTATAACAAAAATTATTTTAAGACAAACACAATGTTTTACGCAAAAATTATATATATTACAAGACTGAAAATAGATCAGATGTGCTTACAACTTGACTTGTATTTATTGACAATACATAGTTTGTGGCATGCAACTTTCTTTCTTTAATTGGAAAGACAGAAAAATAAATACAAGATGTGTACGTTGTGTAAAAAAAGTGTTAAAAAATTGTTGGAACTTCTTTTGAAGTTTTTTGTTTTGAGCTATTAATGCATTAACTTTAATAGTAAGATGAAAATACCTTTTTTTATTTGTATGTATTCAAAACCAAAGTCTCTTTGACATTACAAGCAAGTCTTTACCACTTTCCGTACTAAAATTATTAATACAAATAAATTTAATATCCACTATAATTTACTAAGGTGATGCAACAAACAAGTTAATATGCTCTCATATTGCATCTTACCATTTTCATTTTGTATTATGTATGTATAACCCGGCATGCTTCGCTATCTTTATGTTTACGGAAAAACTAAATTTTTAGTAACCATAAAATTGCCGGCTATCTGTATGATTATGCCTTAAACTAAGCGAATACTTCGCTTGTTTAGTTACTATTAAGTGGTGGTATAACTACTGTAAAGTAATGCAGATGTTATGTTGTTTTGTTGAAAATTATGTTGTTCTTAAAAGAAGCCTTTGCTAAGCTTTTGCTGGGTTCTTTGGTGGGAAGAGAACAAACGATGTTCATGGGCTGCCTGCTCATATAATTTTGAGGTTGTGCAAAAGATATAATTTTTTTTATTCTATCTCTTTTGCTCTCCCTTAAAGATAACAATAGATAGCAAAAATGGTTTTGTGAAATTCCAGCCAATGAAATTTCAAAAAAAAATTAATTCCCATTAATTTTAGGAGTTTCATAATTTTTTTTTAATAATTTAATTTTCATTTATTTTTTGTTCTTATTTCGTTGAGGAAAAAATTGGGACTTTTTTTACTGCACTAATACAAAAATGTCAAAAACCTTAAAATTAATATTTCTAAAAATAGATTGAATTTTAGGAACTGCGTTCATAACGTACTAATTCCTCGAATACTGGGCACTTAGTTCATTCTATTCTAGTTCTGAGTTCATTGGGAACATAGTTAATGAACTAACATGATTCTGGGGCTCTAGTGCTTTTTATTCCTTGTTTGTCGGACAGTGGTTTCGCTTTGCCAGCCTTTGGCCCTGCTTAAAACTTTCTCCTCTGGTTGTAAAGGTTTTAAAAATTTTTAAACATTTTCTTCTATATACATGTTGAACAGCGGCTTTGCCGAGTAAAAGTTTTCTGCCGAGCTGGTATTTGGCCGAACTTAAGGCTTTTTTTTCTCTAATTATTTTGAATACTGGCTTCGCCCAGGCATATACATAGGTATTCTACATTTTAAAAACATAAGTACTGTAGATAATCTTTGCTCAGTGAAGCTATTATTTGTAAAAAGCCTTTTTTAAGTGAACCCTTTCTTTTACATACCCACATAAGGAATCTCTTAAGCCCGGCCAAATGTCATCTACACAAGAGACCTTTCATTGGCGAAGCCACTGTCACACAACCCTAAAGGAGACAACTATTAAAAAAATAGTTATTCGGTTAGAATAAATAAGTGATGAGTTAGTTAATTTTTAACGAGATTTTGGTCGTTCTTAAAAACTACTTTTTCATTGGAGATTTAATAAATTTTTAATTAAATAAAATTGTTAGTTTACCATATACTTAAACTTTGGTGACGTCATCTATAACGAACTTAGTCATTATTGCCCGTCCATTCGGTATTCACTACGTCACTAACTAATATATGGGACAAAGCAGCAGTAAACTCAATTTGTTGAATAATAAGGTTAATAGTTGCTTTTGCTTTTTGTTTTGTTTACAGTGAGTTCAGAAAATCAATTTGACAAAGAAATGGAAATTTCAAGAGAAGGTTTTCGTTGGATTATTTTTAACAACTTTCGACGTAGATTATCTCTACAAGAATGTGTCGATACACTAAGTTCTTTGTATGGCCATGAAGCACCATTAAAAACCAGTATACCGCTGGTATAGGGAATTCAATCGTGGTTGTAGTTCTGTCGCCGACGAATTCCGTGAGGGTCGTCCGAAATAGGCTGTTATGCCACAAAACATCGATGCAGTGCGTGAACTGATAATGCAAGATCGTCATGTGACATATTGTGAGGTAGAGGCATCCTTGCACATTAGTTCCACTTCAATATATTTGATTTTGCATGAAAAAAGTTGTTCTTGTTAAATTCCCCTTCGATTCTCAATCGCTCAAAAAAAGGCTCGCGTCAAGTGGTGTAAGGAAATGATTAAAAAGTTAAACCCTAGTGCTTCAAAATACGTGTATAAAACCGTAACAGGTGACGAATCATAGATATGAGCTGGAAACAAAACAGCAATCGACAGTGTGGGTATTCCAAGACGAGCTAAATGCAAGAAAATTTGTTTGTGGCAGAAGCACAGCGAAGTAAATAGTCGCCTGTTTCTTCGGCCGAATGGGCCATGTGGCCACTGTTCCGCTTGAGCAACGTAGACTGTCAATCCTGAGTGGTACACGACCATTTGTTTGCCGGAAGTCTGCGGAGAAATTCGTAAAACTAACCCTCGATGAGAATGCGAGCACTCACACTTCTCGTCAAACAAGTGAATTTTTGAGCAGTAAAACATAGAATTGATGACTCTTCCTCCGTACAGTCCTGACTTGACACCCAAAGACTTATTGTTATTCCCGAATATCAAAGGTAAACTGCGAGGTCAACGATTTACGAGCTCTGAAAAAGCAGTTGAAACGTTCAAAAACCATGTTTTGAAGGTGCCTCAAGAGGAATGGAAAAACTGCTATGACAAATGGTTTGAACGAATGCAAAAGGGAAATATTTCGAAAAAGAATAAAGCCATTTTCATTTAAAAATGGTTTTTATTATTTGTTACTCCTCGCACATATTTTTCTTTTATATTTTA
This sequence comes from Gymnocheta viridis, assembly GCA_956483585.1. Taxonomy (NCBI): domain Eukaryota; kingdom Metazoa; phylum Arthropoda; class Insecta; order Diptera; family Tachinidae; genus Gymnocheta; species Gymnocheta viridis. The sequence goes on from OY101441.1 coordinate 66,423,660, forward strand.
ACAAATGCCGCCTTGTTCTGTTAATACATTGCATGGACTGTGCTACAATCGTAAAGTATTTTATTGTGATTGATTCTGCTCCATGAGCTGTGTGAGGTGTGTTCATTATAATGATTAACTCGACATATGTGAATAAGTATATTTTACGTTTAATTTTAAGGATTATTGAAAATTACTTTGTGTTTCTGAAACTTCTAATGATGATACATAATTTAAACATTAATTTAAATCGTGGTAATGGAGTATCTAATGCAAGAATGCGACGGAATGCATGTTGTTTTTTTTAAATATCGTTGACACACAATAATATTTTGAAGTCTGATGAAGATAATGTGATTTTGTTCATAAGCAATAAAAATAACAATAATTTTTATTAGCGTAATTACGAGTATAATCCGAGCATTAGGGATTGACTGTACTCATCGAATAATATTTCGTTATATCTCGATTAAGATAATCAACGCATACGATATGAATCGAATCGTAATATTTTAGAAAATGCAACATATACATAATGTAAGAAAATGGTAATAAGTAAAAAAAAGTGTAAACAACTTTGATGCTAAATAATATTTCAGTGAATATAAAGCGTCAAAATAATGAAGCCGTCAATATAATTTTATTTGTGTTCATCAGATTCCGAGAAAGTTTAAATGTGAAGCTTAAAAAATAAGAAGGATTACATACACATGTACTCGTACCCATTTTTTGCCACGGCTTATTGTCTTTTATTTGTGGGCCAGCCATATTCAACTTCTTGAGCACCTAATCCCATAACTAAATTATCCCACCCCATCCTTGGCTTCAGTTTGGCAAAATGTTACTGGTTGACCATGGAAGCGCAGGCATAAATTCAGCCATAATTTATTATGCTTTCTATTTATTTTGTTAGCAATTTTCCTGTACAATTAAATTTTGTTTTCGACGCATAAAATACTTTTTAGACACTTTTGATTTTGAAACCCCAATATTTAGAAAGTGTATTCGGATTTCATTACATATACATAGCATTTTTTATGCGTCGCAATAGGTTCTAATAGTATTTCAGTTATGAATAGCTTTAATACGTCCGAGTTGAGCATGTTCAGTTTCTCATGCGTTTGTCAGCTTGATGTTCTTTCAAGCTTTTCACAAATATAATCTAATGCAGTATGGTTCGACAATATGCATCCCAAATTTGTAAAAGTAATGCTACTTTCTCTCCTACCATATATAACATATTTCTTTAACACAATTATTACCACAAGCTGTTTTCCTCTAAAATGGAAGCATGCAAAAATAATTGCAGTTCCTAAATCAAACAATGAATATCGACCAATTGCTCTATTAAGCTTTCTTTCGAAACCGTTAGAAAAAAATTTGCACCAACAAATAAGCAATTACATTCATAAACATAAATTGTTGTGTGGCAAGCAATCAGGCTTCAGACCAAACCACAGTTGTGTAACGTCTTTAGTGGATGTAACGGAGAATATTAGGCGTGATCTGGATGATGGAAAAATAAATTTTTTAGTGCTTATCGATCACTCGAAAGTATTTGATACAGTTAACCACGAAATATTATGTGGCAAACTTAGGTCTTTCTTTAACTTTTCCTCGGCCGCGGCACGACTTATGTTGTCGTATCTTACAGATCGTACACAATCAGTATGTGTGAACAATACAGTGTCCAATCCAGTTAAGCTAACTAGAGGTGTTCCTCAGGGGTCAATTTTGGGACCACTATTGCCATTGGACGATTTGCCAAAACATTTATCTCATTGCAATGTCCACATGATGTGTAATTATGGCTCAGCTGTCCAGCTCAGTCAATCGCGGAAAACAAAAACAAGCTTAATCATGATTTAAAAAGCATTTATATGTGGGCGTCTAAAAATCGTCTAAATTTGAATCCTAAAAAATCTAAATGTCTAGCGATTCATAAAAAACTACACATCCATCTATAGAACATGATATTGTAATTAACAAGCAAAAAATTGAGTTAGTAAATACAGCAAAAAATCTTGGAATTGTATACAATAACAATCTGACATGGTCAAGTCATATCAATGCACTGGTTGTTAAATTATATGCTAAATTGAGGACATTATGGACTGTTCAATACTTCACACCCTTGAGAGTAAAAATTCTACTTGCGAAAGCATATTTGGTTCCATGTCTTACCTATGGTTGTGAATTGTTTTCTTGTTGCGACAGTGTCAGTAAGAGGAAACTCTAAGCATTATACAATAACATAGTTAGATACGTTTATAATTTCAAGAGGTGTGATCATGTTTCATTGCATGTTAAATATTATATGGTGTATTTTTTGAAAATCTCTTGAAAATAAGAACAATAATTTTCCTCCATAAAATTGTATACAACCAGAAGATTAGATTTGCCAGGTCTCTAAGAGACAAAAATATTATAATCCCCAAATATAAATGCCTAGTTTCTGAATGGCAGTTCTTTTTACATGCTGTTCGTCTTTGGAATGCTGTTCCACATAATCAATAAGTTAACAGCAACGCAACAAAATAAAAAAAACTCTTTTTAGTTACTTCGATTAGACGATTAAATGTTTTTCTATACTTAAGTATGTCCTTATTTTGTTAAACTTTAGTTCTGTATGTAACTTTAAATTTAAATAGTAACTTTAAATATCTAAATTACTTTATTTATGTTAATTTTAAATTATGTAGGCGAATTTACTGTACATTAAACAGCCTTGCATTGTAATTATAAGACTAAGTGTTGTTATGCAAGGGGACTCAATAAATAAATAAATAAAATAAATAAATAAGTAAGTGTACTTTCGAATGACATAAAAAATATTTTTCTATCAGGTATTTCTTGCGAAACAATTGATCACAAAGTTTTGTGGCGCGCACTACAAAAAAACGGAAGTAACTTTGAAAGTTAAAGTGTGTTTTCGTAATTTTTTGCGAATTTTGCATAATAAAGTACACAAAATATAGAAGACATGAACCCTTTGTGACGCGCCCTATGTGACTCGCGATACATTTTTTCTATTATATTTCTATTCTGAAATTTTATACCTAATTTCAATGTTTCGAAAATAGTAAACACAAAATGTTTTTGCGAAAATTGAAGTGAATTCAATGTATAAAAATATGGCTTTCGATCGGGCCTTCTTCATCAACACGAAAGTAACGATATGAATGCATACAGATTTTTAATTTCTGGTATGAAATTAGAAGATCTGATGTAGGGTAGGATTTGGTGATAACTTGCTCATTAATGATCATCGAAATACATTTATTTTATTTATACAATTATATATCCAGTCTAATATTCCTTTAAAAAAAAATAAGAAATAAGTTGGATCACTATCAAAAAATTTTGTTTGGTGGACTGTTTCTGGGACTAACCAATATATCAAAATTTAACAATTGTATTTCAAAACTAAGAAATTGTTTCAGAAAAGTATATATCTCAGTAAAAAATAATTTTCATCTTTTATTGCAGAGTTTTCTAATTGTATATTAGATTTTTCTATTTGCATTCAGAAATTTTAATGCATAAATACTTATAGATTGTGGTTTTTGCGTAAGTATTTCGTGAGCGTAATCCTGTTGATTTTTGGCGTCGATTAATAACTGTTGATAAAACGTGGGTCCACCACTACACACCTGAAACCAAAAATCAATCGAAACAATGGGTAGAAGCCAGTGGAAGTGCTTTGAAGAAGGCGAATACAGTGAAATCGGCTGGCAAGGTTATGGTTATCTTGAAAAAGGATCCACAATCACAGGAAAGTGTTATCGTGCATTATTGAATCAATTGATTGATGCAATCAAGAAAAAACCACCACATTTAAAGAAGAAAAAAGTGATCTTTCTTCAAGACAGGCACCGGTTCACACAGCATTAGATACGATGCTAAAATTACGTGAAAAACACTTCGAATTTAGATTTAGCTCCTAGTGACATTTTCCTGTTTCCAAACTTCAAAAAATGGCTAGCAGAAAAATGATTCATCTCAAACGAAGAAATGATTACCGAAACTAACGCGTATTTTGAGAGGTTCCCTAAATCGTATTATTCAGATGGTATAAAAAAGTTGGAATATCGTCTTACTAAGTGTATTGAGCTAAAAGGAGACTATGTTGAGAAATAAATTGTTTTTGAAAAAAAAAATGTTTTTTTCCTACTTAGGTAGCTTCAATATCAATCCGCCCTCGTATCATTTTTTTAATTTATAATTATAAAAATGGTATTTTCTGTCAGACTTGAGGAAAATACAAAATATATTTACTTACATACTTATTCATAATGAAGAGATATGCTCAATTCGTAACCTATTGTAGTATTTGTAGTTTGTATAAAAGTTGTTGGTAATAAAATTAAATAAATATTTGTTTAGAAACATGTTTATTTGGGAATTACCAACTAATCCTATTGCATGAGTGAATTCATCAATTATACCGAATGTATTTAGTGCACAATTAAAATACATATTATATTTGTATATTCGTTATGTTGGGGTTTATCCAAAATACTTTTGCAATCCTTGTCTAAGGGAAATTTGCGTTTTAATGAAAATTGATTGTATTGTTGACATAATTAAGTTATATTTCAATTGATTTTCAAAATATTTACAAAGAAGTAAGGAACACAAATATTTTTATAGATAAAACTTTGCAACGCAATCAAGATAAAAATTTATATTTTACAGTGGCCTATTGTTTGTTTATTTTCTGGTTATATACCCAAATGATAGATTGGGAAAACTTTTATTTTTCATTATCAAATCAGTTTTTAATTTTTTACAACGAGTGTTTAAAGTAAACTGTCTTGAGAAAAATACATATTTTCTTTTAAACCAACTTGTTGATTTTAACGTTACAGTCATACAAATAAAAATCAAATACTACGTATCACTTTTAATAAAAATTGTCCCATTTAAGTGTTGCGTTTGTTATCGAATATATCATTTATATTTTATTTACCATGCACACATATATTTTATTAAATCAAATGTAAATAATATTCATTATTTTTTATACTCTCACTTTTTCAATGAATATTCATGTAAGGTGGTCTATAAACTTAAATACGTTTGTTAAATTATATACACAGAAAACACGATACAATTAAAACATTCTGTCCGCGACGGCGTATGCCGTCAACAAGTTTTTAAATCATTGGGACAAGCCGGTAGCTCCCGCACTAAATTTAATGTTAAATTATGGTTTGCTTTATTAAGTGTCCTTACAAATTTTCTTTTAGGCGCTATAGAACTAAAAATAACAGCCAATAACACTTGCATACATATGCTGCTATCTATTACGCATCAGTAGAAGCAAGACGGGGTATCCCGTTAGTTTTCAGTACATTTTTTGATTTGCGTCCAGTTACACTTGTTGTCTTTCAACGAATAAACGCAAATAAATTTGCGGATAAAGGTAAATAAATTTTATTGTAAAAATACAAAATCGAGCCACTTTTGAATTAACTAAAGAAATGTGCTACTTATGTAGTGAATTTTTGTAGGAAAAATGGACCGATACCACAAAGAAAGAGATAGAGTTTTGAAACTGTTCGAAGAAGTTGATTCTGGCGATGAATCTGTATCCGATCCTTTTAGCGATAATGGAGAGTATGGCAGCGATCCAAATTATGAGCCAGATGGAACAAGTTCCGACGAAATCCCAGGTAAAGAAGAAAAACCTACTTGTAGTAGCTCTCAGGCTTCAGATGTACCAGTAAATTTTGACGAGAAATCCCGACGTGTCCTGTGTGACCAATTTGGAATTGTGGATGGGACATGACGGCGCACAGTGGCTGAAAATCGTTTTTCATTGGCCAAAATTCTGTAACTTTTGAACCGATCAAAATATTGAAGTAATTTTTATTTTGTTGGATAGATATTTAGTTCAGCTTGACTCAGTTTAAATTACATTAAAATTGATTGAGGACCTTTTAAGGAATTCTAGGTCAAAGTTGAACTTTTGAATTTTTTTAACTTTTAGAGTGAAATATGGGTTTATTATTTTTTTATTTATTAAAAAATTTAATATTTGAAAATTAATAATAATTATAAATATTTTTTGTAATAATGGAATTTTTTTAATGTTACACTTAAAAAAATTTTACACTGAAAAAAATAGTGAAATCAACTGGAGATTTTGCTATTACAGAAAAATTAAAAATTTTTTGCTGACAAATTTGCAAATTTGTTTACACTCAAAGAATAGTTACACTTAAAAAAAACGTTAATAATATTATGTAAAAATATTGCTATTACTACGAAAAAATTTATTATTTTTTGCTGTCAAATTTTATAATTTTAAAAACATTTTAAAAATAAAAACTGCAATAAATTTTAATAGCATTTGTAACAATGGTAGGTTCGTTTATTATTATTTTTTACTAATACTATGTTTTTCGTACTTAAATAACAATGAAAGGCAATTATAATTATTATTCATTTGACTCAAATATTGACTGCAAATATTCCATATTTTGTTCTGTGCTATCTCTGTTCTTTAGTAGTTTTTTGGCTTCTTCATCTAAATCCCGATGTTCCACTTTTCATCGATTTCGAATACTGGAGATAAACGGATCTGACGTTGCCAATAATATATTAAATAGATCTTCATTTGTTGAATTTCGTGAAATTTTTTCTAGTATTGTGCTCTCTATAAAATCTGTAATCCTTCTTCCTTTTTTCCTGAGCCTCCTCTGATAGATCTCCAAGTGGCACCAAATGATATTTAATGACATCTTCTCCATGATAAAGGATTTTGTGAACTGTTGCAGACATATTTCTCCATGGGTAGTTGGTTGTATATATTTTTGCAGTTTCCTTAGCATAACCTCCAAATTTTCTAGAGTCAATTTCTTCATTGCACGCAAGTACTTCTAGGATTATTTTAAATCTGAAGATAAGGTTTAAATCCACTCCTGTTATTTCAGATGATGTTTCTGGATCTGAAAAGAATCTTCTTGCGGTATTGCCATCATTTGTATTGCCTGACCCTTGTTTTGGCTGATCTATAATCAATCCTAATTTGCGATATTCATCTTGAACATGTTTCTTTTTTGAACTTCTTAAATCTTTGTTGGTTTCGTTGTTTCTTATTGATCCTGAAGACCCGAAATCCAAATCATAACTGATTTTTAGTATGTGTTCCATAAGTCGTATTCTTGCATGTAGTGGTGATAATCCAAATTCATATGCATCGGTATTATCTAATGATTTTGTCGGGACTTGGTTTAATTGGGGTTGGTTGTACTGTATTGCTTGTTACTGAGTAATCCCTTATCGAATCCGTAGTTTTATACATTTTTAGATACATGTTATTCACACATTGATCTTTAATTTCATAGCAGGTAGTGCTTAAATTGAACAAAACTGCACATGTTGTCCAGACCTTAATATCAGGTAAAACTGATTAGTATCTCGCCAATATTTGTTGTTGTTGTTGGGTTGTTTTTTTATCTTTAGTGGTTTAATGTCCCGATTATTGTTATAAAATTGCTTATGACTTTGGTTGACCCTAACATTTGATAACAGGTAAATTTAGAAACAGATCATATGTTTACTGTAGAATTTTGTGATAATTTGTGATAATTTTATTACCAATTTTTGGCTGATCAAAACAAAGCTAATGGCAGGTATTATATTTAATTTTTTTTAGTTTTACGTAGTCTAAAGTAAAAAACATAAACTTTTAGGCAAAAAAGTGAAAATTATATACACCATTGTATACGAGTACTTTGGAGTAATTTCATTAAAATGAAAAAAGTGTTCTACACACGGCTCGTCACGGGTGCAAAAGTATATATAGCGGTAAAGAGGACACTTTCACCTTTCTCCGGGTGGTATACATTTCTTGTTCCCTTTTGTTCCCTAGAAGTTCTATTCCACTAAAGTTTAAATTTTAGAAAAATATAGTAGTTTCATAAATATTCCGTAACGCCCTTAATATTACACACTAGAGCTCTGACCACTTACAAAAACTAAAGACTATAATCCTACCAACATTATAAAAAATACCGCAGGCCATTATCGATGATAGCTTGCGAGTAGTAACCATTTATTTTTTATAAAAAACAAAAGAAAAACACATTTTTCTGAAATTGAAAAAACCGTTGAATTTGACAGCATGCCACGCTCACAATTATCAATAGTTTAACCTAATTTTTTGGCTACCTTAATCTGGATATATTAGCTGCAAAAGGGCGTAAAAATTTTAAAAATCGGTGACAAAAAAAAAAGACTTTTGGCCAATGAAAAACGATTTTCAGCCACCGTGCGGCGATAACCGTAAAATTAAATTATTAAAAATCTTCACTAAATATAATTATATTTATTATCTTTATATTAATTATCTTTAGTAGATCGGAAGATACAGACTATGCCCCACGAAGGGACTATGCGAAAATGAACTGTCCGCGAATGTGTTAAGTGTTAAAATGTTATTTTTTTAAATTTACGTATGTGCTATGAAGAAAAAAATAATAACTATTTATGTATATGTTATTAATTGTTGACAAACATACTTAAAGATTCAGCAATAACTGTTATTACAAAGTAATGAGTTAAAATACTAACAAACATACGAAGTACATATTTTAATACCTTCACTTTGGAGATGTTAGTCAACACTTTGAAGAATTTATTACATCAGATTACATACAAATAACGTCTTAAAAATTTCAATAATTTAAAGTCGTTGAAAACACAAAACACAATATATATTACAAGATCGCTGTTTGTTTTGAAGTAGTGTTTTTTTAATTAATTCTACATATATGATATTATAGCTGGGCAAACTAAGCAGCGAATCATTACGTTATAACTTCCGGAAAATCGCACAAAGTAATTCGAACCTGTATATGAAGATTGCAAAGAAGCTACGAACTTAAATTTAGGTTATATCGACATAAACAATTATTCTTGTTTGAATTTAGTGAATTTAAAAATTTACAAACCTTAATGAGGTTAGAATATGTGAAATTCAAAGACAAAAAAGAAATTACTCTTTAAACGTTTGAACTGTAAGGAAAACAAATATTATTCGTGCCCAAAATTATATTTCCCGCTTTAAAAGTAGCGAATAATCTGCCAGTACATACGTATATATATGAATATATTCATAAATAATTCAATCCAGTTTAAAATAGTTTTCGGTTCAGGTGATTAACAATTGATGAATAGATTATACTATTTCATCGAAATTAGGCTGCAACATCACCTGTACATGCGGCTCTCATATTTTTAACTTAGATGAAGTTTCTTCATTTTTCTTAAATTAAATTTACCTTGTTGCACTGACCAAACCGAAAGTTTATATTTATAAAATTTATCGAATTTGAAGATCATCTTCATTTCTTTTAGAGCATATATTAATACTTTACGGCAGTTCAACTTTATAGACTTAATAATTGCAATATTTTCATTTTCTATGTCTCATTTCCAATCAAAAATTGATGAAAGCATATCAGGCTTATTACATGATTTAAACAGGAAATACCTTTAAATATGCTCCCATTAAACCAATTGAGGTTGAAAGTATATATTCAAAGTATAAAATTATATTTAGATATAATAGGTATCGATTTTTATTTAAAAATCTATTCTCGAAGAGGTAATCACAATTGGACAATGAGATCTTGAAGCTACGTGTAAGATAATGTCTATGTCATTGGCTCATTATTGATTCAAGACCTCAAAGATACAATTTGTAAAGCTATCAACGATATAAAGCCGCAAATATGCTAATTGGTGATGGAAAAATTAATGAAAAGAATATGGTCCTGCAACTGTTATTATTGATTATTATTTATTTTAAATTATGCAAATATTAAAGTAATTTTGATTGATTTCTAATCGACCTAACATTTCTTCATGATTTCCTATTTAAAAGTATACCGTTTAGCTGCAAAGCAAAGTCATCATCAGTTCACAACTTTTATATTTGTGGGTGATACAATGATGAAGATTACAACGGTTATGTATAAATGTGTATTCTGTTATCAAGATATTCTTAAAAATTTAATTAAAATTTCTTCTTTTAATTTTTAGAGAATATTTTCACTTTATAATTACATATTTAAAACACTTTTTTAGAGCATATTTCCAAATTCTCCAAGTTATTATATTGCCGAAAGAATAATTCGTTGAATAAACCAATAAAAATTTCAATTCAAAAATTTATATATCCGGGATACCGTGAATTGTTGCGAATGCGATTTTGCAAATCTTCTTTCTGTGGAGTGACTCACGTAGTAAGTAACCGATCTTTTAAAATGTATAGGAATGATTTAAAAGAAAATAAATTGTGATCAATATAAACTTGAATAGCGATTTTACTGCTAAGATCATTAGCACAATAACTATTTGTATAGTGCTAATAATGAAACACTGCCGAGCTTGGAAGAAAGGCAGTAAACTTCATTTATTGCCGACATTAAAATTTTAATGATGATAAATTGCTTTAATATAATATCTAATCTTAAAAATGGTTAAGGTTTGTAAGTAATTAGTCGAATTTATATATTTGTATATATTGAAACGAATTGTATGGCTTAAGTTCAAATCCAAGTTTACCCATTTCCTTTTCCAATTTTTAGAAACTTTTTAATTATTTTCACTGTTTTTTGTTAAGAGAACTAACTACTACATTTGTAGTAAGTTTTAACTACTTTTACGCGTTTTTTGGTTTTTTATGATGATTATTCGTAAAGAGCAATCGAAATTTTGGCTGAGTCTACCCATTTCTTCTTAATTTTCAAGAAATAGTTTATATTACACTTTTATATACTTTTTTTGGAACAATTTATTGTTCATCAGACTAGCAGAACGTATCAGTCAGTACTGATTTCGAGATCAGCATTTCTTCTTCAATTTCGCCACTTTTGATAGTGGATACTAGTGTCAAGGAATATCAACTATTTAACCGTATTACTTAAGGAATTAGAATACGAAAAGTACAAATTAATCATTTTTAAACGTTAAATCAATTTCAGTTAGTACGAAATCCCATCTCTGATGATTAATTATTCCATATATTCCATACTCTCTCGCTCATTTAGCACCATTGGCAGCTGAGATTAAGCGGCTTTAGCATTAATGTTTACTTAGATTTTGTCTTTTGTCTTTTAATTTCTTTAGTATTATCAAAAAGTTCATGAGCGAATCAAAAACTAGTTCATTCCTGCATTAGCCAAAAATATCCCTATGATGCTATACATCTAAAGATGTATCAAGAGCATGTTTGTTTGAAGGACTAAGAAATTCTGGCCCATGTCTGAATATGTTATACTGGAAGGTCGTTAGCAGTAGGAAGAAGGGACCCACAGTAAATTTCTTGGAAATCGCGTAGCCGGCCATTGGGAAGATATCGGTTTTCATTATTAATTTAACATCCAATGATTTCGCTTAAAAATGCTTTCTTGTTACATATCAAAACGAAACCTGAAACCTGTTACTGGAAGAACAATAGAAAAATCAAAACAACGAAAACTAAAGATATTCAAAATGAAATCGATCGTCCTTGGTCGGGAAATTTGGTTGGTCTGCAGGAGTACAATAAAGAAGATACAAGTGTGCGTAAAGAAATGTCTCCAAACAACATCAAAAAATAGGGCAATACCATTAACAAACAAGATCTTTAACAGCTGACAAATGAAGAAAAGACCGCCAATCAAATTTTTTTATCTTCAAAAATGTACTAACAAGATATATTAAAATCTTAAGTCTAGATATAATAGTTAGGCCCCACTAGTGTCGGACATAATCTTAGTTAATAATACAAAAATTAACTAATAGTTCAAAAATGTCGTAATAAATACAAAAATATTTTCAAGCGGTGCTCGAGTTTATTTTTGTGTTGGCAAATGCCGTTTGCGTTTCAGAAACATACTTTTATCATGTTCATGACTCATCCATTAGATATTGCTTGAAGCAGTATATTCTGCAGTCGCAGCATTTCTTGCATGAATCTAGTTAAATTTGTTGTAAAGCTGTTTATAGTTTGTACCAGATTATCAATAGTTGCTTCGAGACGATTGAAATCGATTGAAAGCTTGTGTTAGCATTTGTTGAATTATTTGGAGGTGACACCTTCTAAGTGGGATTAGAATTTATTTTTACAGCGGCGGCATACGATACATGTGTACTAATTGGTTGAGTGATTTGAGGATAAGTAGCGGAGTACGTATTTCCTGTTTGTGCTGGGGTTACTTAAGGCTTTTGACTCATAGCCTGTTTGACGAAAGACTACACAGGATATTCTCTGTAGTTAGCAGTGTGATTACCTCCACAATTACTGCACTTTATTCCTTTTCGTTATTTTTTGCTTACTGCAACTACTAGTACCACATAATTCACCGCACAAAGCACAAAGGTGAGTTGCACTAATTTTTTATATGGCCATATTCTTGACAATTATGGCACTGTACAGGTCCTGAACGCTTGTGTGATTCTTCAACTGTGATTTTTCGGTTGATGAGATATTTTAGATTATAAATTGGATGGGTCTCATTTTTCCTCAATTTTATATCATTTTAGAGATATTTTTTAACTTCAATCCTTGGAGGGTGAGTGCGTCTATGCCCTTCAATACGATCTACTGCCGTTAGCACTTTTAAGCAAGTATTTGTAGAAACTTGTATTATTTTTTTCAAACTCAATAACAATTTCGCGGAAATTTTTTTCTTCATTTATTTGAATTTTTGTTTCATCAATGCTATTACGTTTTATTGGAACAATGTGAAATGCATATTCTCCAAGCAAGCAGATTAAGAGAGAAAAAAAATGGTGATAGAAAACGGGGACGTCTCAACAACAACTGGAGGTGATCAGTAAAAGCATGTTGAAGCATTTTGCTCCACTGTGGAGTAGGAAGAACGCAGAATCATGTTTTAAACATTTTCTGATGTTAAGGTCCAGTCCAAAAAAAAATTTAGCAAACAAAATATTTCTGCATATTTCAGCAAATTGAATAAATTAATATAAATCAACTTATAATTTTTAAGGCTGAGACCAAAATAAAAAGAAATGCTAGAAAAGGCACAATCAAGTGATTTCCCACTTTTCTATCACTTTTAAGAAAAGATCGGAAATATCTACCATGCTGGGATTTTAGGCAGTATTCTACTCAAAAGGAGTAAGCACAACAACTCAGTTCTACAAAATAAATATATTGATCAAAGACGGTTGCTACTTATGTTATCAGTCCAGATATCTATGAGTTGCGAGTCGGCAGGCACAAGAATAACATTTTAAAATGTACTCTATTTGTATTATTTTGCTCTGCATAGTGAGCTAAGAACTCTGCTCGTATGTTCGCCATCGTGTAATTCTTATATGAATAGAACTTTAATATGACAATTCTGTACTTTTGTTCACTTGCCAAATGTTTTTTGTTATTTTTTATTTAATGGTTTTCGTTTCTTTTATTAAGAAAACATTTAAATAAATACCGGGTTGTCCGAATTCAAATAATTATCTTTTTAAATCATGCATTATTTTGCCTTAGATAGAATTTTGCTGTCCGAAAAATAGATTATCATGCAATAGAATAGCTCCGATGGCCAAACTGAGTCGCTTTAAGCTTGAGTAGCATTTGGAAGTATTTAAAATTTATTATGAAACTTCAATTTAATTTGAGTAGCATTTGGAAGTATTTAAAATTTATTATGAAACATCAATTTAAGCCATCTTGGCGATGTCAATTGCCCGCTTAAGAGCTGCGATTTGACTTTTATTGTGGGGTGTCGTTAAACACCGATGATATGAAAAAAAACCCAGAAAGAATTCTCACCCTTAAGTCTAATATCATCAGAGTCATTCATGAAGTAGGATCAGAAACTGTCAAAAATTCTTCTAAATTTGAACTGACGGGAAACACAGGACACTGCGACCGAAGATCTATTGTATCCCTTGCCAGCTGCTAGAGCACCTCCTCTAGACCTTTTCTCCTGAGAAATCTCAAGATTGCCATTGGTTCTAGTGTTGGCAGTTCCCAATCCTCCAATCTGTGGCATAAAGCTTCACAGTCCTTTAGGCTGTCATTCTCAATACCAAGTCTGTAGAGGTGTTTTCTCAGTCTGCAATGGCCTGTGAGAAAGCTTGTGATCATTCTTAGACTGTTTTTACTCAGGGACATGAGAGCTGAGACACGGTTTTGGTTCTAGTATATCCATAATATACTAAAAGAAATTAATTTAGGCACAATTTATGTAAAGTATTTTTAGAACCCCGTATGTGATGTTGTCTTTTTTATAGAGGCATGTGGCAATTGTTTTCACGCTTACAATATTACATTTTGTTAGCACAAACACATATACAAATGTGGAGGATCTGACGATGTTGAAAAACCTTTTCAACATTCAATTGAGTACTAACATCATATAAAATTGCTTTCCAAATAACAATCCAATTACGTGACAATTCATAATATGTACTTTTGGCTACATGTTTAAATTTTGAATCTATGTATAAGCTTGTATTATACATTTTACTGAATAATTTTATTAAGGTTGTCGAATTATTATATGAAATTTTTTGTCCATATTTTACATGCAAAACATTCCAATTTTGTGTTTTTCTGATATTCTTATAAAAGGTATACGTTTTGAATTTAATGCAAACTCCCACAGTGATTTCTGTGGTAACTCCCCTTTATTTTTTAATAAATTTGACTTAGCAATTTATTACAAATAGGCTCACGATGGAGAAATATTTAGAAAGGCAAGGCGGAACTGCGTTCATTTTTGTTCGTTAATGATAATAATAATGCCTTTTTCAAGTTTTTTTTACTTTAAACGAATTGATTCTGAACAGCTCTAATGTTTACATAAATGTAAACAAATTTTTTCTAGAATGTGTAACTTATGTATTTACACAGAAAAAATGTAGAATATAAATTGTATGAATCGATTTCATAGAGTTTTGTTAATAACTAATACGAATCATTTCAAGTACAGTATGCTTTTATTTTTGTAGTTATAATGAAAAAAATTAGAGATTTTTGAAATAAATTCGCAAAATTTGTTAACGCATTCCACAATTTAAGTAACTATTTACATGAAGTAATAAAATTGAAAAAGTCAGACTATGATAAAAACCAGCATCAAATATACATTCGGTTCGGAAATTCTAAAGAAAGTCAAACAGGAAATAATAATTAGCGAAGACGGAAAGGCGGATAGGGATTTGAGTCGCAGAATAGACACAAGTACCAATCTATACTTATTGATAAAATAAGTATAGGTTGGCATTTATTTTATCTCGGGGCTCAAAAGTATAATTTTTATATTGCATTTCGCTTAGGTGAGACGTTAGAAGTATGGTTAGCATTATATAGCGCAATGAATATCACGGTAATCGCTTGGATACACTAGTTACCACTTCTTTATTATTATTTGAGAAGCGGTAGAGTGGAATAGAGTGAGTGGGAATTTATTGTAATATTTTTTATTTTATTATAACCTTTTGTTTGACAATTAGATAATAAAACAATCTATCAAAACTACATCAGTAGGTGCTATCGCCCGGAACATTTGGTTTTATTCTCATTCTACAGCGTAAGTTAATTTTGAGTTGCTGCCGCAATTGGACGTCATCAAATTCACCTTGTAAATCGAGTGATAATAATGGTGTGAAAATTTATTGAATATAAGTGTTTTTTGGTTCAGTGTAATTTACTTTCAACAAAACTATACATGATTTGAATACAAAAATATCTGATACTGTTTCTTTTCAATGAATAATATAAAAATATGGTGAAAATATAAATCGCTATCTGAAATGAAGAAAGCCATATTCACACAAAAATTTTATAATACATGATGTTCAGTGGGATCGCTCGTAAGCTAAATATTCTTATATATATATATATAAGAAGAGAATGTGCCTAGATATAACGATATTGGCCCATACTGCAACACTTTTCATAAAGTCGCTGTCGGTAGAAAGAGTTATCGCACATAGAACGTGAGTACGAGTGCAGTTTCGGGCAAGTCATCAATGTCATTAATTTTTCTAATGTGTATGAGTGCGCTGCACTGTTTATGTAACGCAAGCATAGCATTCACTGGTCACTGAACAGTACCTGCAGGGATTCATACTGATCTATGCTTATATGTACATCAGAGAATTGCCGAAGAAGCTAAATAATAAATAAAATATTAAAACATATTAAAAAAGGTAATCAGTCTATTTCAGAACATTTGCGCCGAAATATATAAGCGAAACTCGCAATAGAATAAAAAACTTATTAAAACGCCCCTTAACTTCTCGTTTATGCTTATTTCATATCGTTCGTGTTTGGCACTCAGGAAACACAGCATAAACGATCAGCTGCTCTGATCAGCCATGAGAGAGCTAAGCTTACAAAAACTTCTTGTGTCGTGAATGGTGAAAAGAGGATGTATCACAAAACTAGAACAAAAGTGCTTACAAAGTTCCCTCCGCTCAGCGCAACGTTGAAAGATTTACATTTTACTTTTTAAGTTTTACGGGAGCAAAAACTTTTAAGTATCTTTTTATATTTCTTTTTTTATTTATGGTGATTTAGACCAAAAAATTTTTCGGAAACTTATGTTAATCTAAACCGAAGTTATACCGAGTGACAAATTAGTATCAGCCATATACGGTACATTTTTAAATGCAGTAATTGTGAAATAATCGAAGCTAACCATTAGGAAACCATCACCTCGGAATAATTTTGTTGTCAAAAGTCATATTACGCAAATTATTGACCGTGCTGCTACATATCGGTGCAACTACGACAGCCTTTTATTTACTGCTGCATTATTTTTCAGACCGGTTGCACTAATTTATTGCAGTTACGATTGTACTCTATAAAATAATAAAAAATATAAAATTTTTATTTTCTAAATACATTTTTACATAAAGATTTATATTTGTGAAACTTTTAGACTTCTTCGGTAAAAGATTATCGAAGGACTAGATTTTATACCAGGCCTTAAACAAAACTTGGACATATTACTGTAGGATAGTTCTATTATCAGTTTAAAAAAAACATTACTGGGAGTGGTACGAAGAATACCACCAAAGGATAATTACGTAAAAGTTAGGTCTAGAACCATTCACCGAGTATCTTAATTTTGTCAATTGACCCCCTCCAATGACAAAGCCACCTGTACATCTCATACAAAGTTCCGGAACTGGAAACGGTTGCCAGTCAATCGGAACTAGTCATGTGACGTGTCTTGTGACAACTTCTTTTCCCTATAGGGAATAAAAAAGGCAAACTTGCAGCTTGGTCCAAACAAAAATTCCACCCCATAAAGTGGGCTGTGCGTTTGTAATGTGTTCGATTTGCGGTTTAAGCCCGGTCTTATTTAGCCAGGGTTATTTTGTTACTTTTCACTTTCTTTTTAGAATAATGTCTATATAGTTTTGAGCTAATATTAACCCTAACATCTGAATTATAATCACGAACTACAGCGTAATATATTCAATTGGCAAGACTATATATATGATAATACTTACAAACAAAGCTCACTGAAAAAGTAAATTTTTTGTGTTTTATTTATTTTCTTTTAGAGCTTAATATTTCACGTACAAGTTTCTCTGCAAACATTTAAGTGTTTTCTATTTAAAATTTTTCTTTATTTTTCCGTAAAAGATCTAATGTTTGGTTACAGACTTTTGTTTTTTAGATAACGATATTTCAAGTAAGATTTGCTGAGATATTTTCGTTTTACATATTGGTATATAAATAAATATGTAAATGAAAACATTTCTGTTTAGTATGGAAGTAAAATTTAATTTCTCATATGGGTAGCACTACTATGTAATTTCCAAATAAACTCGGTCTCCGACAGAAAAGCTTTTAGTTTGAAAAGTGCATCATAAAAAGTTTGCATTACACAAATGACTATATGGTTGACTTTGGTTTACTTGACATGCCATAAAATCTCAGCAAAATGGTAAGATGAATGAATGAATTTCACCATTAACTGCGATTGTAACAAGCCTCAGAGAAGAGCTGATGGAAATATCGGCTCTATACTAATATAAAGTCATCGGTAAAAAAGATTATTTTTTTAAAAATTAATAAATAAAAGATAGTGAAAAATAAACGAAATTTTCTTGATATTAATATTTATATAAATTCCTACAAAATTTGATGCATTTAAAACATGCGGAAATTGAACAATAAAAAATCAATTCTATCTTTTGAATATTAAGTGGTGGCGTATAATGAATTTTATTCCACATTTGTATTGGCAATAATAACTAAAGCAAATGTGTTTTAAATAGACACAATAACCTCGATCAGCCAAACATTTTTTTACAAAATACCACTAATGACACGTATGGGTTTGGATGAATTCAACAAAAATCAGAGATAATAGCTTTTGAAATCATAAACATATAAAATTTTCATAATTTACCATGGCAAACTCTTTTAAACTTTAATTTTTTTTTTAATTTTACAGTTTTTCTTTTTGTAAGATATTTTTAGAATTTTATCAATTGTTAAGTGAAATTCATTATTAAATTATATAAGTTTGTTAATTAGCACTATTGCATTTTTGATCCTATTTAAAATTAAACTGTTTGGTAGAAAATAAAAAAATTGCAAAAAATATTTATAAAAACAGTATTTTATCAAAAATTAATTATTTATATTGATATATCTTATAAACAAATTCAAATTTATATATACATCCTGAACATCAGGACCCAGAGGTTGGTTATTTCATCTATCTGTTCACCAATTTTAGGGATCGGACCATTTGCACGTTTGCAAATTACAATGAAGTGAGTGAATTTTGGAACAAAATTTATATTTTAGCAGAAAAAATTTGTACATAAAGTCTAAAGGTAGATTCGCCCATAAATTTCCGATAAAATTCCTGTCCGAACAAAATTTTGTTGACCGAGAGTTTTCTGAAACATGATTCACTCATTTAAAAAAAAATATTCTGGTGTATCATATGAAATATATGTAACGGATCGTTTTGTTGCTGTTAAACTATGGGATCAGGCTACCTATTAATCACGGCTATGCTCGTCGTTGGGGTGGTATATTCCCATATAATATATCTTATGATTCTGTTACAAATGATTCAAATGATTTAAACTTGAGGTAGCGAGATATGGACCTAACATATATTAAAATAAAAAAATAAAGTTGAAGGAATGTTGGGTAGCATAAGATGACGTCAATACCTACGTCTTAGGCAAAGACAATAATTAGTTTTCTTTAATATTGACCAATTGATTCAAAAATTTATTCTCAAATGAAAATCAACTGAAACTTTTTTAAAAATTTCTATGTTAACAATTACAATGTCTGCTCGATTAAATAAAGAAATCTATTATAAACTGTTAGGTTTTCCCTTCAAAATTAATATCCTCTACAGCAATAAGAAATCAAAAGATAAAAAAATAAGAGCCTCTCAAAAAAAAAAACAATGATATGTACCCTTACCATGTAAATCAATAACCTGAAGCTTAAAGCACACGTTCATAAATAATAATACCCAAAATGTCAACCGGGAAGGTATAAAACTTTGTTTTGCCGCCATTTTGGAAAACATTTGTCTTGACACTTCATATTTGGCAGTCGTGAAGTAGACACGTGGCAAATTTATTATGGAAAAATAATCGATAAACCCACGTATTTTAATCGTTAAAATGTTTTATCGTAATCAATCATCGATTACTGTGACGATGAGAAATTTACGAAAAATTTTTGGGAGAAACAACGTGCCAACAAAACGCACTATTTATCGTGTAGTGAATGATTTCGAAGAAAGACGGTATGTAGGTGATAAGCCCAAGTATGGACTACAACGTACTGCAAGATCGGCTGAAAACTTTACTGGTGCTCAAGAAAGTGTTCAAAACAATCCATCAACCTCAATTCGACGCCATGCTTAGGAGCTTGGTCTTCAAAGAACAACTTTGGCCACAATTTTGCACAAGGATTTGCATTTGTTTCCATTTAAGACTCAGTTGATACAAGACCTTCGTCTACAAGACCATTTACGCCGCCGTACATATGCCAATAGGATGTTACAGTTCGCCCATGACAACCCCGATTTTCATGAAAAAATCATAATCAGTGACGAGGCACATTTTCATTTGAATGGATATGTGAATAAACAGAATAGATTCTGGGCAATAAAAAAAACCTCAAATTATTCATCAGTCACCTTTGCATCCATTAACAGTAACAGTCTGGTGCGCAATTTGGTCAGGAGGAATCATTGGACCTTAATTCTTTGAAAATCAAAACGGCGTAACGGTAACTGTGAATGCGAAGCGATATCGTAAAATGATTGAAAACTTTTTAACGTCACAACTACATGCTTTGTGCTTGATTAACATGCAGTATCAACAATATGTACCACATCGCATACAGCCAGGATTACAATGGAATTATTGCGAGGCCTTTTTCCACAACAAGTTATTACAAGATATGGTTGATTGGTCTCCACTATCGCCTGATTTGACTGCTCAAACAAAATAATCGCGATGAAATTAATGAAATACCGCGTGAAATGTGTGAGAATGTAATGAGAAAAGTGCTCAAAAGGGCTCGCATTTGTGAGGCTAACAGAGGCGGACATTTATCTGATAATGTATTCCATACAAAACTGCCGACATTAAATAAGACATTTATTTATATAATATCCATCTTTTTTTATTTAATCAAAAATTATAAACAAACAAAGTTTGCGTACAGTGGCTGAAAATCGGTTTTCATTGGCCAAAATTCTGTAACTTTTGAACCGATCAAAATATTGAAGTAATTTTTATTTTATTGGATAGATATTTAGTTCAGCTTGACTCAGTTTAAATTTCAGTAAAATTGATTGAGGACTTTTTAAGGAATTCTAGGTCAAAGTTGAACTTTTGAATTTTTTTAACTTTTAGAGTGAAATATGGGTTTATTATTTTTTTATTTATTAAAAAATTGAATATTTGGAAATTAATAATAATTATAAATATTTTTTGTAATAATTGAATTTTTTTAATGTTACAGTTAAAAAAAATTTTACACTGAAAAAAATAGTAAAATCAACTGGAGATTTTGTTATTATTACAGAAAAATTAAAAATTTTTTGCTGTCTAATTTGCAAATTTGTTTACACTCAAAGAATAGTTACACTTAAAAAAAAACTTTAATAATATTATCTAAAAATATTGCTATTACTACAGAAAAATTTATTATTTTTTGCTGTCAAATTTGATCATTTTAAAAACATTTTAAAAATAAAAACTGCAAATAAATTTTAATAGCATTTGCAACAATGGTTGGTTCTGTTTATTATTATTTTTTACTTATACTATATTTTTCGTACTTAAATAACAATGAAAGGCAATTATAATTATTATTCATTTGACTCAAATATTGATTGCAAATATTCCATATTTTGTTCTGTGCTATCTCTGTTCTTTAGTAGTTTTTTGGCTTCTTCATCTAAATCCCGATGTTCCACTTTCCATTGATTTCGAATACTGGAGATAAACGGATCTGACGTTGCCAATAATATATTAAATAGATCTTCATTTGTTGAATTTCGTGAAATTTTTCTAGTATTGTAATCCTTGTTCCTTTTTTCCTGAGCCTCCTCTGATAGATCTCCAAGTGGTACTATTTAATGACATCTTCTCCATGATAAAGGATTTTGTGAACTGTTGCAGACATATTTCTCCATTGGTAGTTGGTTGTATATATTTTTGCAGTTTCCTTAGCATAATCTCAAAATTTTCTAGAGTCAATTTCTTCATTGCACGCAAGTACTTCTAGGATTATTGTAAATCTGAAAAAAGGGTTTAAATCCACTCCTGTTATTTCAGATACTGTTTCTGGATCTGAAAAGAATCTTCTTGCGGTATTGCCTGACCCTTGTTTTGGCTGATCTATAATCAATCCAAATTTGCGATATTCATCTTGAACATGTTTCTTTTTTGAACTTCTTAACTCTTTGTTGGTTTCGTTGTTTCTTATTGATCCTGAAGACCCGAAATCCAAATCATTACTGATTTTTAGTATGTGTTCCATAAGTCGTATTTTTGCATGTAGTGGTGATGATCCAAATTCATATGCATCGGTATTATCTAATGATTTTGTCGGTATTTGGTTTAATTGGGTTGATGTTGCTTGGCATATAATGCAGCTGGACGCAGCCTTCGTGTTAGTCAAAGCCTGACCTACTTTTCCATCTATAATTGTCAGCACTAATTGGTAGCTTACTTCAATTTGCTGCCCATCTAACTGTAATTGTAATGGCTGTAGTGTTGCAATTTGGGCCTTAATATCACTAACTTCTTTGTTAATGGCATCATGAGTTTCTTTTTTGAATTCAAATTTGATTGGCCTGGAGTATTTCGTAGAAGATGGTGTCTCATTTTTCCAAATATCCATTGTTTGCGTAGTTCTAGTCGAAAGCTCTGAATCTTCTAAAATCTTTTTCAATCGCAATGGTACAAATGATACCATGAACATATCTGAGTCCGAAATATTTTCATATACAACTTGTTTGTATTGCTTTTGTCCCGAAGAACTATCAGATTCCCATTTACAAAAAAGAATTAACTTTGTGTTCCCATATTTCTTTAACGCATTTCCTACATGTTAATTGTATATGACTTTGGTTGACCCTAACATTTGATAACAGGTAAATTTAGAAAGATATCATATGTTTGCTGTAGAACCTATTGTGATAGTTTTATTTTCAATTTTTGGCTCATCAAAACAAAGCCATTAAACCCTTTCGCAGGTATTATATTTAATATTTTTAGTTTTACGTAGTCTAAAGTAAAAAAACATAAACTTTTAGGCAAAAAAGTGAAAATTATATACACCATTGTATACGAGTAGTTTGGAGTAATTTCATTAAAATGAAAAAAGTGTTCTACACACGGCTCGTCACGGGTGCAAATATATATATAGCGATAAAGAAGACACTTTCACCTTTCTCCGGGTGGTATACATTTCTTGTTCCCCTTTGTTCCCTAGAAGTTCTATTCTACTAAAGTTTAAATTTGAGAAAAATATAGCAGTTTCATAAATATTCCGTAACGCCCCTAATATTAAACGCTAGAGCTCTGACCACTTACAAAAACTAAAGACTATAATCCTACCAACATTATAAAAAAGACCGCAGGCCATTATCTATGATAGCTTGCGATTAGTAACCATTTATTTTTTATAAAAACAAAAGAAAAACACCTTTTTCTGAAATTAAAAAAAACCGTTGAGTTTGACAGCATGCCACGCTCACAATTATCAATAGTTTAACCTAATTTTTTGGCTACCTTAATCTGGATATATTAGCTGCAAAAGGGCGTAAAAATTTTAAAAATCGGTGACAAAAAAAAATAGACTTTTGGCCAATGAAAAACGATTTTCAGCCACTGTGCGGCGGACACCTTCTATTTAAAAATAATGTTAAAGGCCGAGGCACATTGAATCCGTCGTACGTTATACGCTGCTTTTTTCGACTGACAACTAAGTTGAAATGCAGGTTTTCTTATGAGCTTTGTCACATTCGTTACGTCTCCGTCAACGCAAAGTACTAAAGTTTTAACGTACTTTGAGTACTATGAAAAATATAACATTTTTTTGCTTTGTTTTTATTGAGCTTTTTGTGTTGTGTGGTGACAAAAATAAATTAAATAAAAATTAAAATAAAAAAAGAATATTCTAGAATTCCATTGAAATAATGTACTTTAATCAAATGAAGTTTATTTAATGTCCGTCAACAAAGTACCTCATCCGCCGATACTTTAACGTCAGTTGAAAACAGCAACGTACTCGTATAACTTTCGACAGATTCTATGTGCCTCGGCCCTAAGATATGGCACATTGTAATGAGTAGTTCTTAACCCAGTCGAACTTCTATAACTCGAGTCACCATTATTTACAAAAAAAACTTCGATTTAGGGAAGTCTCCCTATTGTATTATTGTATTTTTTTGGTGAAAAATATTAGTTGTAAACATGTGCGTATATTATATGATGAATATTTATTTTTATTTAAAACGGGCCGTTACTAAAAAGTAAATATTTTTTATTTCATTTATTTAATAGATATTATTATTAATACATATTTACAAAGATAAGTAATACTATTTTTGAGATCATATGTATCTATATTTGGCATAACTTAAAAGTTGTGAGCCAGAATGGCATTTTAAAGCTGATTTTAATTAAATTAATTTATAAGAAAATTTACTTTGGTTCTACCAATTTTTTAAATTGATTATATTATAAGAACGATTTATACTAAATCTAACGTAATGAAATTATTATTCTATAATTTAATTAATATTTTTTTTAATAAAAATGAATTATTTACCTAATGTTTCGAGTAAAATTTCTGTTGACTGAGAGTTTTCTGCAACACGATTCACTCATTGCAAAAAAAAGTATTCCGGAATATCAAGGCTACTATATGAAATACATATATAAATTAAAAATAAAAATCTGTGACAAATTGTGTATTGAAAATGCTAAAAGGCCAATGCTTCTATTAATAGTTAATGAACTAAATAAAGAGAAATTATTTTCAACAAATTTATAGAAAAAAATTGCTTTTGAAGCACTATAATGTTTTGTCTGGTAAAAAATTAAAATTAAATCAATTCAAGTTCAGAGTTGCCCGAACAAAATAATTTTTCTCTTTCAAGAAGAGAGATCTAAAAGTTTTGCCCGGACAAGAATTTTATGGATGAATCCAGCTTAGGTCTTTGTGTTTAAAAAAAATTAATTTTGTAAAATACTTTTTATACAATTATGATAGTTTTTCTACTGTGGGAAGTTGTTTTTTATAAACCAATACCAAATCAAAATGTTCTACATAATAAGGTTTGTGATAATTCAGTTGGGACTCTATATACTATATGGCATAAAGTTCTAATTAGAATTGCATATAATAGAAGAGTTTCATAATAGCAATAACGATTTAAAATTGTATTAACCACGATTAAGAAAGAAAATGCTCTTTTTTATTAAAACAAAAATAAAATTACAACATATCAAAAAAAGTGGTAAAGGATATCTCTCTATATACGAGTAGGAAAGATTTTTATAGAAAGAAATATACTAGATTTTTTTATACAATAGTGAATGTCTTATTAATTATACTTATTATTTTTCTATGTTTCACCTCGATCGTGTTTACCTGTATGCGCCGACGACTGGACGAGTTTTGATTTAGTTTATTTCGTTTACAAGGTGACCTAGTCAAAAGAGTTTTTGAAAACCCCACTCCAGCAGTTTGGAAGCTTTTAGTTCTTTTCTAGCAGACGAATTGTTGATATACTTTTTGTTCTTGTTCTTAACTTGAAAAAATACAAACCGATTTTTAAAAAAAGTTTTTCATTTTGTGTCTGAAACTTATTCAAGGTTTTATTGAAGAATGTTTTCTAATAATATTCAGAGAAAACGAGGAAATCAAACCCTACATATTTATTTTTGTATCTCACTAAAATATTGTGCACTTTCCAATTTTTCGTATAATTTCTCGATTTCTATCAGGATCGACGCTATTAAGCAGCACGTATAAGACTAATAAATAATAGAAACAATTTACAGAAGACAATTCTTCATATTGCGGCATAATTGGTCAAGATACTTCCTAGAGTTTTGCTCTATTTTATAGTACAAAACAAATTCTGGGGCTCTGACTATTAATTTTTAGACTGAACTATCTATTCCAGTAAAAAAATTGGAAATCATTTTTAAAGAATGGAATTTTCAGTACTTTCAAAAAATCAATTACTGTATTTTTGGACATCTTGGGATAATTAGCTAAAAAGCGAGTACAAATTTATTCAAAATACATAAAACTTTTTAATTTCATTATCTTTGTGGCAAATACTTACAACTCAACAAAAAATCCATGTTTTTGAAAAAAAATATGAATTACTTTTTATTAGGATAATAAATTTATTTAATTAAAATTACTTGAAAACATTGGTTTTCGTTAGCTTTAGCATAGGAAGAATTTGTGAATTCTTGTTATAGATTTCAACAGAAAAATTGTATTAAATAGAGCCGAAAAATTAATTTCTTCTAAGAACTCTGAGCATTTTTACTATTTTTATAAAAAGGAACCAAAAAGATAGTACCTCATATAAATATTTACACAAGTGATGCAAATTCGGACTAGTTCACAATAGAAACTCCTGTAGTCATATTTTTTTTTTTTAATTTTTTACTGGTATTTTATATGTATATAATATATTCATAGTTGAGATAATATCTTCTTTATATTTGCATCTTCATCTAACAATTAAGCGCTTTTAGAATATGTAGGAATTTAATTTGTGTCTCCCCTTTAAAAAAATATGTCTCATATATTTTTAAATTAAAATCAGTTTAAAACACATTATTGAAGCAGTCGTCTTACACAACGTTTTTAACTTAAAAAAGGGTAATATTTTTAGTAATAATCGTGCGATTAATAATGTTACAAATAAATAGTGAAAATAATCATGATTCCGATTACTATTATAAGCCATTTGCAAACCCTAGTTTGGATTATGGTGTTACTTAGAGCCCATGGTCTGCCATCTTAAACTATTGTTATTAAACTATATGTATTTAATACGATTTATGTTTTACGAACAAATCCTTTTCATAAACTAATTAATTAAGATGTACCTTCGGACTAATTATATTAAATAAGTATTATTTAATTTTAATTTTCGTTTTCTATCCAATTGTTTTTTTTTTTAAATAAATTTTCGTAAGTAAAAGATTTGCAAATGTGCAAAATGGATTTATGCTTAATAATTTACTTGCTTGATCTTTTCAATTAAAATTTACCCGAAACTTTTTAAGAAATAAAAAACAAACCAACGTTGAGTGCGAAAAATTAATACTAATTAGTTTCTATTTTCGAAATAAGCGTTTGACGAGAAATGCTACTGAGTGCGCATCGTTAATAAATATTATGCCATACTTAAGCAATTATAATTAAAAATATTCAAGTCTAAGAGCAGTATAGTTTTCTTTAATGTATCTTTTTATTTATAAGTTTTCAAGGTTAGCTTTAGCCTTATATTTTTGTCTTCTAGCCTCGAATTTTTTTGCACACTTAATTCGCCCAAATTTCTACGACTAAATTATTTGCGTGTAAGCTCTGGTCTTAATGTCTAGTAATATAGCGATATTACAAATTTTATCAAATTAAATATTATGTTGTTTATTATATACTCGATATGTGGTTGATCACTATGTGTAAATAGTAAAAATGTTTCAGCGCGAGTCGAATTTATGAGGTCAAAGCTCCAAATGGAATACTTTTAGTTCCTACATTTTTTCACTTAACACAAAGAAAATTTTGTTTAGATTTATTTTAATGATAGGAAATAAATAAATTAAAGATTTGAAATTGAGAACTTTTTCTGACGGGTGAAAAAATGCGTTCGTAAGAGAGGTTTAGCAAAAAGTTCAAGATTGTAGGGAGCTGTTGTTTAAAAACCCATGAATCTTAAACTAATTTGTTTAGCCTTTTAACCTTCACACTACCAAAGCTCTTTCTGTACGTATTGACCCGAAAGCCACCCGGGTGCGTTCTTTATATACCGCACACATTTAAAAAAGAAATTGCATTTACAACAAAATTTCATAAATTTACGACACAGAAAATTTATAAAACAAACAAAAAAAAAAAATAAAATAGAAAATTAAATAAATTAGATCAATTAAAACATTTTATGCATATTATTAGAGATTGTATTGAGAACCATATAATATTTTTTTTTTAATTTTATCTTTGCTTTTACCGGAGATATTGACAAAATTGCGAGCAAAGTCAAGGCGAAAAATAAAAATTTTAAAATTCAAAATATTGAAGAAATTTTTGTGAAACCAAATGTATTTTCGGTGCTTTTTATGGGAATCTCTAAAATTTTAGTGTTTTAAATTTTTATTCGCACTTTTTCCCAAAATTAATATTTTACTTATTCAGTAAAACATTAACCATTTTGTTAAAAACCTCTTACAACTACAATTAGAGTTGAAAAAAAGTCAGCCTAGGTAGTAATGGTAAAGTAAGAAAACAAAAACAATTGGTTGATTATTGAGTTCTTGTTACAACTTTGATATTGTTTAAACTTTTCATTTGTTTTAATGAAGGTTTAATATAATATCTTTAGTTGTTCTAAGAAATATTTGGGTAAAGTTCCCTGATGATCTGCATTAGCAACAGTAAAAAGCGCATAGGAACAAGCTATACCCCTCAATAATTAATTGGAATTTGTTTTTAACAAAATGGTTAATGTTTTACTGAATAATTAAAATATTAATTTTGGGAAAAAGTGCGAATAAAAATTTAAAACACTAAAATTTGAGAGATTCCCATAAAAAGCACCGAAAATACATTTTGTTTCACAAAAATTTCTTCAATATTTTCAATTTTTAAATTTTGTTTTTTCGCCTTGACTTTGCTCGCAATTTTGTCAATATCTCCGGTAAAAGCAAAGATAAAATTAAAAAGAAAATATTATATGGTTCTCAATACAATCTCTAATAATATGCATAAAAATGTTTTAATTGATCTAAATTCATGTAGTCGTAAAAAAAAATCAAAATAAACTTTTTGAAATGAGACTGAAGAATGGCTAAATTTTTACAAAAATAGAGCTCGATTTTTCGACGTATTTCTTAACATTTTCTCAAGAATTTTTTAACGAAATTCTATATTAATCGCTTAAGAAAAAATAACGCCCATTGAGTTTTAAATTTTTTTTAATTACATTAGATATATTTGATACAATGAATCTGACTCTTTATAGTTACCCGCGCGGTCAAAAATGTGGCGAGGACAGCAGATTTACTAAAAATAGTCAAAGTTTTAGAAGCATTTAATATACCTGAAAATATACATAAAAATGGTACTAAATTAATTTTTTAATTTTTATTTCTTCACTATTTATTAACAAACATAGCAATTCTCTAATATTAAAAAAATTGCAACGTTATATTAAATGGATTTTTTTTAATGAATTTTCAAATCTGAAAAAATTTATGTAAAGAAAATTCGAATGGCTATTTTTTTAGGGTTTCCAATCAAATTCCTTATTTATTTTTAAAAATGATCTAAATTCATGCAAAATATTAAAATACAGTTATTTACCTGCTCATTAGTATATAACAGATGTATATTTATGATCTAAAATACTAAATAAAACGGTCACAAAACAGGCATCTCGGGTGAAGTTCATCTAAAGTGTACTATTTTCAAGTCTTTTTATTACACCTATACGCAGAGAATGCTGTAGATAGTATATTTTTTAAATTATTTAAAAGTATAATAAGTAATACAATAAATTTTCTTCAAAATAATTAATTTCTGCGGATTCAGAATTTTCTTTTTAATTCCAAGACTAATTTTGGGTACCCATTTTTTTAGGTTATTGATGCAGCGGCTCTTGCAACGTATATAATATATGTTGAAAATTGTAATTTAGGAGGTACAATATAAAATTCTCGACGTGGGCTTTTTCTGCAGCAGTTGGGAGAAGAACTATGCATTGCAACTATAAAAGCTCGGTCGAAAAATAGACTTCTTGTTGGTAGATTTGGAATAAAGTCAGCAATTGAATGCGTTTTAGGTAAATTTGTCTGATTATAGTTTATTATAGGTGAGCCAATTTTTGGAGCAGATGCAGATGAGGAATTCACCGCCGCTTGATCCTACTGGTCGAATAAAGCAGACGCGCAAATGCTACATGTGTCGTGAGGGCAAGAAATTGAAAAACACGAGACGGTCCTGTATCAAATGTAAGAGACCAGTGTGTACTGAACACGCTTGTACGCTGACGAAGTGTGAAAGTTGTTAGAGGGCTGATTGATATTGATACTACCTAGCGCACAAACACAAATACTTTTTTTTTAAAAGTTGCAATCTGTAAAACGTTAGCTGCTAAAATTTCAAATTCATCGATTAGTTTATTTGTTGTAGTCGTTTGAAGTAAGCAAATTTTGTATGTCTTGAAAAATGAAAAAAGTGAATTTCATGCAGTGATTAAACACTATTATTTAAAAGGGAAAACGGCGAAAGACATAAAAGAAAAGCTCGATAGACATTACGGTGAGTCTGCTCCGTCAGATTACATTGTAAAATATTGGATTGCTGAATTTAAACGCGGCCGAACAAGCACTGCAACAGTACCATCAACAGGAAGGCCAAAAGAGGTGGTTAATGAAGAAAATATCAAGAAAATCCTCGATATCGTTACGAATGATCGCCGAGTCAAGTTACGTGAGATTGTTGAAATGGTAAACATATCATATGAACGTGTATTCAACATTTTGCATGAACATTTGCATATGAAAAAGCTATCGGCAAGATGGGTGCCGCGTTTGCTCATTGTCGAACAAAAACGAGTTCGACAGACCACTTCACAGCGGTGTTTGGACATAATAAAGCGTAATCTTGTTGATTTTTGGAGTCGATTAATAACTGTTGATGAAACGTGGGTCCACCACTACATACCTGAAACCAAAAATCAATCGAAACAATGAGTGGAAGCTGGTGAAAGTGCTCCGAAGAAGGCGAAGTCAGTGAAATCGGCTGGCAAGTTATGTCCACTGCATTTTGGGATGCCCACGGAATATTGCTCATCGATTATCTTGAAAAAGGATCCACAATCACAGGATCAATTGATTGATGCAATCAAGAAAAAACGACCACATTTAAAGAAGAAAAAAATTGTCTTTCTTCAAGACAACGCACACTGGTTCACACAGCATTAGATATGATGCTAAAATTTCGTGAAATACACTTCGAATTGTTTGACCATCCACCTTATAGTCTAGATTTAGCTCCTAGTGACTCTTTCCTGTTTCCAAACTTGAAAAAATGGCTCGCAGGAAAATGATTCATCTCAAACGAAGAAATGATTACCGAAACTAACGCGTATTTTGAGGGGTTCCCTAAATCGTATTATTCAGATGGTATATCGTCTTACTAAATGTATTGAGCTAAAAGGAGACGACTATGTTGAGAAATAAATGGTTTAAAAATATGTTTTTTTCCTACTTAGGTAGCTTCAATATCAATGCACCCTGTACACATGTATAATAAATAAAATTTTCGTTATGTACGTAAAAGTATTTTTATGTTTGATAATGATAGAAATTTCAAATTGCTAAAGGTGGGTTTCGGGCTACAACGTTAGAAAAAGTAAAAATTTAAAACAAAAAACATTTTATTTAAAAATAAAAAATAGCAACTGAGAAAAAAGCCTTCGTTGTTTGGGCGAAAATTATCTTAGTTATCAAAGTATGAAAAACGAAAATCCCACGTGGGTGGGTTTCGGTAATGCGAAGGTTAAACTTCTGTTTTGGCGATTTAACTTTCTCTGGTTTTTTAAAGTCGCTTTTGCTTCTTTTTTCCAGTATATTATGCATCTCAGCGTCTTAGTATCTTATGCTGAGTTTGAGCGTTGAAGCATCCAAGAAAGTCTTGACGGTTATACGTGTGAAGTCTCTATTTCAAAACTGGTTGGAAATATTTAAAAATAAATACAGTCGCTTATATTGGCATAAATCGCGACTACATTCTGGCAGGTTTTTGTATGCAAAATTGCATGGAAAAAGATCCAGTTCAATTTCCTATAGACTTTTTTTAATGCAGCTAATTTTATTTATGTATTAGCAGCATACCGATCCTTAAGTTTCTTTTTTCTATGTATTCACAGGGTCGCCAAAAAATGCTCATTACCTTCGCTTCACTGGTTATCTGTCCGTCTGACACAGTGATCTATATTGTCGTCCTCGATATGTATACTCTTGGTTTTATTTTATCACTATAGTTGGACTGAAGTTCGAGTACAATCAAAATCTATTGGAGAGTGTTAATCAAAGGAATATATAATCATCAGAGATTTAAATTTCGTACAAAGTGAAATTGATTAACTTTTAAAATTAATATAGAAAATTTTCGTATTCAAATTGTTTGAATAATTCGATTCACTTGTCCCCTTAAAAATATAACAAAAACGATGACGATCTTCGAAACTATTTTTGACTCGTCCGACTAGTCTGATGATTTAAATGTTCCTATGTTACTTTTTCAATAAAAATAATTTGGATTTATCAAAAATTCTTAATAAAAAAATCATTTTATAAAATCATGATTTAGATTTAGAGCCGAACAATACATTTTATTTTAAAACCCAAACCGCTAAAATCTGATTTTTCCACTAGCACTTGTATTTATAATATTAAATTATTAACAAAGCTTTCTCTGCTTATTTTACCTTCACCGTGTATCATTTCATTACACTAAATTGCTCGAGGTGCACTATCTGAACAGGAATTTACAAATGTGATTTACAAAAATTATGTCCTGTAAATTTTTTTGAAATATTAATTATTTACAAACGGTTATTTTTGTCAAAAAATACAATTAAAAAATTTTTCAGTTCCCGTTTTTGAATAATAACAATTTATTGTACAGAAGTTTTTAAGACCCTATAAATGATTGCCTGTCGCTGATATCGAAAGAAAATTCTCTTTCATTTCAAACAAAAACTAATTTTAAAATTTTGTTTTTGTTTTATATCTAGATATTTTTGTGAATAATTTATTTTTTCGATGTTGCCGGAAGTAATTAATACTGATAGCTAAATTATGTTGTTTTTATTTTTTCTTTAGGGATGCAATTTACAAATATCTCTTTTGTTGTGTTAAAATTTATACAAAACCACTGAAGTCTTGTCAACACAAGTCAGTCGATATCCTTTAAGGAAAAACTGTAAGCGAAGAGTATGTATAGCTAAAAAAGTCTAACTAATTCAAAAGCTTATATTTTTTTGTAAAATGAGTTAGTCTGTATACATGCATTTCATTCTATTTCTTATTTATAAAAGAAAAATAAAATCTTAGCTTGCCGACTTTTCAATGAGAACAAAACAAAGTTTTTTAATGTAAAGATTCTCATTATTAGTATTAATTTTTTTTATTTTTTTCTCTTCTATACCTTATTGTCTTCGTAAATATTTGCAAACCAAATTTAATTGTTGAATCCGATTCCAAAGTAAAACAAAACATCACTATGGACAATAGAGTTCTTTAGTCACTACATTAGAATTTCAAAATAATATTTTTTAGAAATAGTTTATAAAATAAATTTATTCGCTTCAGTCCTCTTTTACTGTTTTATATTCCTTTTCTGTGCCAAGAAAATTTAGTTCGTCTAGACATTCTATTAAATATTTTTTTACTGCCTTCTTAGGTACAGGGTTGCGCAGAATGGATTTTGTAGTTTGAATTCTTTTAATTGAATTTTTTTGTTTTTTTAGCATTTTGTGCAGAAGACTTTTGGGAAATTTAATAATTGAATTTTATTTTTGAAACCAACTATTCATTGCATTGACACAGCGGGCATATCGTCTCACAGTATCCACTGGGACAACAATGAACCATATGGTTCGAAGTTTTCGTCAACATCGGTCTGTAATAACACTTCCTAGTGCCAGGAAAGCTTACAGTATGGCTCAACAATACAAACAACGAGATATTCAACACAACTTAGGCCATCATCACATTAAGTTCAACTTGTGAAAGAACTGAAACCAGTATACTATGACATTCATTTCCGTGAAAAGGCAAAGGAGAATCCAGACTTTATTCGCAATTTGATAATGAGCGATGAAGCTCATTTTTCATCTCTGCCAAAAAGCTAAATAGCAGGTGCAGCTCATCAGCGACAATTACACACATTTAAGGTTACTGCTTGGAGTGGGCTATCGTCCGAAAACATGATTGACCCACATTTTTTTAAGTGAAATTGGTGTTGCAATCTTCGTCAGCTGTGAAAAAGCATCCAACCTTAGGTTTCAACAAGATGTAGTCACACCATTTACTACAGATGTCTCGTGCTCAGCGATTTGAACTGGTCTTCAATTTCAGCGGATTTAACAGCTCCTGGAATTTTTTTGTCGGTATTTGAAAGAAAGACTATATGGTTGACAACCCAAAAACCAACCTCCAACTAGAAACTATAATGCGAATTGAAACTATTACAACCGAAATTTTTCGAAAAGGTCACCAGTTACAAGGTATCAGTTTTCAAAGCTAATTAATGAACAAAATTTTCCAATTAAATGCTGTATTTAAAAAAGTTAATAATAATCGCATAAATAAAAAAAATTATAAGTAATTTCATTCTGAGCCACCGAGTACAATAGTTTTTTTATTTAAAAAAAATATATGTAAATAAATTACAGATGTATAAAATTGCGTCCATAATAGATAAACGGATACAATAAAAGAAGAAGGAAAAACATTATTGAAAAAATTTGAATTAATAATTTATATATAATTTTTAGTTGTCTATCTTTACAATTAGGAAATATTTACTCCTATTATTTGTAAATTAAAAATGATTTTGCTAAACAAAAATTGTTTTACATGCTATAAACTTAAATAACTTATGAATTGGTTTAAAAGTTTACCAATTAATCAATTATTAACTCGAAAAAAACAAAAACTGAATAAAAAAATATTTTAGTCGAAAATTTTCATTATTATTTTTTAAGCTCGTTCACTCATACTTTTATGAATGCAAATGTTTTTTTTTTAATATAATATAATATAATATTTATGAATATTTTTTTATATAAACAAAAAGTAATTTTATGGCATTTTCTTCATTTGAAATTAAAAATTAAACATAATATTTTAAAGTCTATGTTTACAAAGAGTTTTATTTAAAGCACTATATATAAAATAATTTATTTTAAATTGTTCATTTTAAGTGATTCAATAACTATCTATAAATTTATGAAATTAAAGCAATTATTTAATTAAGTGAACAATGCAATTTTCGCACAATTAATTTTAAAATCAATTATTTTTATTATATGATAACTGAAATCTCCACATATTTTTGAATAAAATGATATTTATCGTATTAAATTCGTTTCACACTTTGCACTAACAACAAATAACCGAAGGCAGCACTTGAACTGCAAATTTGCTAATAAATTTTCTTTGATTTAAGTATTTTAAATTTTCTTTAATTTAGGTATGCAGATTAAAAGAACTAACAAGTTCTTTTGGTCTTAAAAATTAATATTACGTTGGAAAATATTGAATGCGCATACTAAGCATTTACATTTAATTAAACATAACTCACAAGTTTAGTAAATATATTTCTTGGTCTTTGAAAATACACAGTTAATTTTTAAGAAGTAGTTGGCGTATACTTAATATTGGTTGTCTTGTAATTGATTATTAAGTATACGTTATACATATATAGCACTTACATAACACTGTGTGTAATTTTTTAAGTCATGGAAAAATAATCATATACGGACACCACTATGTGATAAAAGACCAAAGAAAAGAAGACACGTGTCTCTCAGTTTTGCCCAAAGTCATGCACTTTTTGTATGGGCCCCCAAAAATTTGGGGCCTCGGTGTAATTTTTGCAAAATACTGATTATTTTCTCAGGCTCATATCTTGCAAATCGTTCGGAATTTTGCTTTACACTCTGAAACAAAGTTGTAGATCTTTTTATAAAGAACAAAAACTGTGAACATATAAAATCAAAAAATCTTCATCTTTAAGATGAAAATCGCAAAAAATTCAAAAAAAATCGTTTCTTACCTTTTTTCCACTGTTCAGGTCCATAGGTGACAAACCGTTAAGAATTCAAGAAAACAATAAACCATAAAAGTGTACCTAAGACCTCAGTAAGCAACAACAACAAGAGTAGACGTATGAACTTCCTAGGAATAATTCTTAATACCTTTTAGGTAGCGCTCAGGTAGCCGCAAAAGCCCCTGCAAAATATTGATGACTTTCAAATCACTGCAAATCTTCCATTTATTTTGCTAGTATTTGATTTTTTCATTATATCTCTCAATGTTTCATAACTGTCTTTCATGTTAATACCCATTGCATTCGACGCATGCAACAACACTGCTTTCAAGCTCGAAACAGAACCAGCAATAAATAAACTCCACTCAATAGCGATGTAGCTAATTCCCATTTTTACCACCAAAGCTTTTAATCGTTGCAGAAACCGAACGAATTGTCATCATTTAGAGTGTAGAGGATCTGAAATTCAGCTTGACGTTTGCGGTAGCCGTAGAGTTAATATTAGCAAGTATGTCAAAAATATGGCAAGTTTCTGCGATAGTCCCAATATGGACGCAATGAAATCCGTTTGTTTAATAAAAAAACCTGCAATTCTATTCAACCCATGACCAAGGCATGTAACATGCCACAATTTTGTGTAAATAATGATCGCATTGCGGATACCATATATGGGGCCGCGTCAGTCACCAGAAGCAATTTTTGTTAAAAATAGTTGTTAACCTGCGGAATATGCAAATTTATGCAAGTAATTAATGCTTTTCTTGGGAAAATCTTGAAAAATATTCAACTGCATATTTTTCATGCCAAAAAATACAATTACGTTAAAATAAGTCTTCATTTATTAACAAAACAAAAACATTCTCTTCGCCTTTTTAATATAAAAAAACTAAACCAAGAATTCGTAAATACAACAATATCAGTCGGAAATATACATTGTATTTTACGACTTTTTGTCCTTTGCTTGTACAATTTAGCATATTAAGTATAAATTACATAATATGTAACAATTCACAGCAAATGTAAATATAAAAATAAAACGTAATTTTCTTGTTGCCATCATCACAAGACATGTCTTGTTTAAAAATTATAATAAATGGTATCAGAAATATATATGTGAAACTTACAAAAGTCATATTAGACTCACAGACAAATACATATTTTAACACAATTATGTAGCACAGCAATCTGTCGGACCTGTCTTGTTCTGCTGTTTTGAATTTCTGTTTGAAATATATGACAATATGCATAGAAAACATCCCTGTGGTCTTTTATCATTAATAATTTTTTCGAACATTAAACGACAGCATTTATATCTACAAAAGATATTTATTATCACACATTTGCATATTATTGTTTTTTTTCTGTTAATTTGTTATATTTTGTCGATAGAAATAAATTAACATAAACAATCTTTATGTTTTGTTCCTTATTTGAGCTTCATAAGAAAATTGGAAGGACTGTGTAAAAAAAGTTCATTATTAAGTTATTATAAAGAAATTATCGGAAATGTTCTTCATATTTTCCAGGATACTCACATCCTTGTTTCCAGTCGGTAGACTAAAAATTTAACAGCATCTTGAAAAAAGGATATATTATGTGATCATAGATAAATCGAATTTCTTAAACATCGAAGCACAGATACATCACGCATTGTGCTATCAAAGGCAGTTCTTGCTACGATGTACTATCTTCTCGTCGGCCGCATCGTAAAAAACTAGAGCTGGTAGCAGCGGTCAAAACGGTTAGGAAATTAGAAGATATAGACTAGCTCACCTGCTCTAATATTTTACAAATGTTTTAAAATAGCGATTTCAGGCAAGCACCCACCGAGATGATGTGCAAACTGGTGGATCTAATCTATTTATTGAGGTGGGAGGAGCTTATTTATTTCTCTTTTTCGGGAGTAGATATATTTTTACGCTACTAAGTCAATGTAGTCCAAAAATGGTATCTTACTGACAATATCTCAAAAGGATATACGGTCGGAATAGGTAATACATGATTACACAACACTTCAACCTGTTCCGCAACTCCGAATATCCTTGATTGAGATAGGAAGATGCCAAAAAAGATATGAACAAATTAGTTATGCCCCGTAACACAGTTGAGGTCCTTTCCCGATTGTAAGGTCAGAATATTTATCAACCACTAAAATTTACGCTAAAATGCTAAACTTTTTAGGGCAGTAAAAACTAGATAATCTATTGAAGCCACTTCGGTTCCAACTTCTGTAGCCTCGTTCACTTGTTCATAGCCATCTTAAAAGAAACCGCTTTACAGCGGCGCACAGTGGCAGAAAATCGTTTTTCATTGGCCAAAATTCTGTAACTTTTGAACCGATCAAAATATGGAAGTAGTTTTTATTTTATTGGATAGATATTTAGTTCAGCTTGACTCAGTTTAAATTACATTAAAATTGATTGAGGACTTTTTAAGGAATTCTAGGTCAAAGTTGAACTTTTGAATTTTTTTAACTTTTAGAGTGAAATATGGGTTTATTATTTTTTTATTTATTAAAAAATTTAATATTTGAAAATTAATAATAATTATAAATATTTTTTGTAATAATGGAATTTTTTTAATGTTACACTTAAAAAAAATTTTACACTGAAAAAAATAGTGAAATCAACTGGAGATTTTGCTATTACAGAAAAATTAAAAATTTTTTGCTGACAAATTTGCAAATTTGTTTACACTCAAAGAATAGTTACACTTAAAAAAAAACGTTAATAATATTATGTAAAAATATTGCTATTACTACGAAAAAATTTATTATTTTTTGCTGTCAAATTTGATAATTTTAAAAACATTTTAAAAATAAAAACTGCAATAAATTTTAATAGCATTTGCAACAATGGTAGGTTCTATTTATTATTATTTTTTACTAATACTATGTTTTTCGTACTTAAATAACAATGAAAGGCAATTATAATTATTATTCATTTGACTCAAATATTGATTGCAAATATTCCATATTTTGTTCTGTGCTATCTCTATTCTTTAGTAGTTTTTTGGCTTCTTCATCTAAATCCAATCCATTGCCAATAATATATTAAATAGATCTTCATTTGTTGAATTTCGTGAAATTTTTCTAGTATTGTGCTCTCTATAAAATCTGTAATCCTTCTTCCTTTTTTCCTGAGCCTCCTCTGATAGATCTCCAAGTGGCACCAAATGATATTTAATGACATCTTCTCCATGATAAAGGATTTTGTGAACTGTTGCAGACATATTTCTCCATGGGTAGTTGGTTGTATATATTTTTGCAGTTTCCTTTGCATAATCTCCAAATTTTCTAGAGTCAATTTCTTCATTGCACGCAAGTACTTCTAGGATTATTTTAAATCTGAAGATAAGGTTTAAATCCACTCCTGTTATTTCAGATGCTGTTTCTGGATCTGAAAAGAATCTTCTTGCGGTATTGCCATCATTTGTATCGCCTGATTTGTATCCAAATTTGCGATATTCATCTTGAACATGTTTCTTTTTTGAACTTCTTAACTCTTTGTTGGTTTCGTTGTTTCTTATTGATCCTGAAGACACGAAATCCAAATCATAACTGATTTTTAGTATGTGTTCCATAAGTCGTATTCTTGCATGTAGTGGTGATAATCCAAATTCATATGCATCGGTATTATCTAATGATTTTGTCGGGACTTGGTTTAATTGGGTTGATGTTGCTTGGCATATAATGCAGCTGGATGCAGCCTTCGTGCTAGTCAAAGCCTGACCTACTTTTCCATCTATCATTTTCAGCACTAATTGGTAGCTTACTTCAATTTGCTGCCCATCCAACTGTAATTG
The DNA here is from genome assembly GCA_956483585.1 of Gymnocheta viridis. Classification (NCBI taxonomy): domain Eukaryota; kingdom Metazoa; phylum Arthropoda; class Insecta; order Diptera; family Tachinidae; genus Gymnocheta; species Gymnocheta viridis. The sequence continues at coordinate 66,463,039 of OY101441.1, forward strand.
TAATGGCTGTAGTGTTGCAATTTGGGTCTTGATATCACTAACTTCTTTGTTAATGGCATCATGAGTTTCTTTTTTGAATTCAAATTTGATTGGCCTGCAGTATTTCGTAGAAGATGGTGTCTCATTTTTCCAAATATTCATTGTTTGCGTTGTACTAGTCGAAGGCTCTGAATCTTCCAAAATCTTTTTCAATCGCAATGGTACAAATGATACCATGAACATATCTGAGTCCGAAATATTTTCACATACAACTTGTTTGTATTTCTTTTGCCCCGAAGAACTATGACATCCACATTTACAAAAAAGAAATAACTTTATGTTCCCATATTTCTTTAACGCATTTCCTGTTATTGATTGTAGCAAGCGTTCGGCTGTGTGATCAAGGAGAGATTGTAGTTGTACCTCTGCCGAAATTGGTGTGATTGTAATAGTGTCCTTTGATGGCAAACAGTCCATTTTAGCAGCGGTTATGTAATGATATGCTGGATACATATTTGAACCTTTTTCAATCGCACGCAGTCTGAGCTTAATATATTGCTGTTTTGTTAATTTCAAATCCAGAAATAATGCTAATGCCTCCTCATTTGTGTACTGTATTACATCACTCGGAGTTGGTATACTTTTAAGAATCCGTTTTGTTCTCACTGGACTAGCTTTAACAACTTTTTCAATGATATCCACTTTTGTTAATTGGTTCTGTGATCGTAATTGATGTAGGAAAGATTCTTTTATATTTGTACAACCAATTGCATCGTTAATATCTTTAAGTTTCCGCCTCTTAGATCTATCGCTGCAGTTGCCCATTAATGATTTGCGTGGTCTTCCAGCCTTATCTTGCTTTGCTGTTTCTGCAGCGACAGTAAGTTGGCCCTCTAACCAGTTTGCACTTTTTATATAAAAGTTTTGTTTACTGTAGCGAACTTCTTTGTAGCGTTTTTTTAGTGCTTTGACGAAATTAGATAATTCCTCTTCCATTTCGGTGCTACACGAATTTAAGTTTAATTTTATTTTAACGTAACTAAGAACATCTTCCTGGTTTTTGTTTCTAAAATACTCTTCCGCCAGTTCTTTATAACTGAAGCTCTTCATATTTTTCTGAATATTTTTATTTGCGTCTGTTATGTTTTATCCGTACACTTAGAGGATTAACTGAGTAATCCCTTATCGAATCCGTAGTTTTATACATTTTTAGATACATGTTATTCACACATTGATCGTTAATTCCATAACAGGTAGTGCTTAAATTGAACAAAACTGCACATGTTGTCCAGACCTTAATATCAGGTAAAACTGATTAGTATCTCGCCAATATTTGTTGTTGTTGTTGGGTTGTTTTTTTATCTTTAGTGGTTTAATGTCCCGATTATTGTTATAAAATTGCTTATGACTTTGGTTGACCCTAACATTTGATAACAGGTAAATTTAGAAACAGATCATATGTTTACTGCAGAATTTTGTGATAATTTGTGATAATTTTATTACCAATTTTTGGCTGATCAAAACAAAGCCATTAAACCCTTTCGCAGGTATTATATTTAATTTTTTTAGTTTTACGTAGTCTAAAGTAAAAAACATAAACTTTTAGGCAAAAAAGTGAAAATTATATACATCATTGTATACGAGTACTTTGGAGTAATTTCATTAAAATGAAAAAAGTGTTCTACACATTGCTCGTCACGGATGCAAAAGTATATATAGCGGTAAAGAGGACACTCATACCTTTCTCCGGGTGGTATACATTTCTTGTTCCTCTTTGTTCCCTAGAAGTTCTATTCCACTAAAGTTTAAATTTGAGAAAAATATAGCAGTTTCATAAATATTCCGTAGCGCCCCTAATATTAAACGCTAGAGCTCTGACCACTTACAACAACTAAAGACTATAATCCTACCAACATTATAAAAAAGACCGCAGGCCATTATCGATGATAGCTTGCGAGTAGTAACCATTTATTTTTTATTAAAAACAAAAGAAAAACACCTTTTTCTGAAATTAAAAAAACCGTTGAGTTTGACAGCATACCACGCTCACAATTATCAATAGTTTAACCTAATTTTTTGGCTACCTTAATCTGTACCTCGTTTCTATAAATCTCGCATCGAACAATTTTTCACATGAAACGACAGAATTGAAAGAGAAACGATGTAAGTTGAAACAAAAAGTGGCTTTTCTCACTCAAGTGTGTTTGTAATAAAATTTAGTGAAAAAAATCTGTCATTTGAGCTATTTTCCAAGAATTATTGGAAAGATGTGAGTAAAAGTGTTTCATTAACAATATTTTGTGAAAAGTTTTGCACTAGAACTGTCAAAACAATTCCCATTTCAAAATGGTGGGAAAATAATAAACTTTCATTTGTGTAACAAGCTTTGCAAGCATAAATTGTGCATAAATTGTTTTAATTATAAAAATATGGATTCCAAATCAGCAGAAAAGGTAAGTACATATAATAAATATTCTCCAACCATTTATATTTATGCAGCATGTATTTTTATTCTCTTATTTTAGAAAATTGAAAGAATCTAGTGGAATACATGTCCTCCAATTTGCAGTTCGCTAGAGGACAATTCAGCGGCATAAACTCAAATGCAAACTACAAAGAGCAATGGGAGTCCCTCAGAGTATCTTTAAATTCTTTGGGTGGAAGCGAAAAGACTGTAGAACAGTGGAAAAAAGTAAGTATTTTTTATGATATTATCGTACTGTTTTTAACTTTGTTGTTTATTAGTGTTGGATAGATTTAAAATGTGGAGTCAAGAAGGCCATAAATGCAAGAACAACATTTATGAACAAAACCGGTGGTGGCGGCTGGGCCGACGGACCCCGTGATTTAAATCAACTTGAAGGAGAAATACTTCAAATTATGAGTGTTGATGGTGTTGATGGTGATTCGTGCACATCGGAATCCGGAGTTTTGCTTGAAGAATCGTTTGAGGTATATATGCTTTGTCGAATATATTATAAGGATATATAAATACATATATAGTAATTTCATTATTATTAATAAAAATTTAGGAATTCGTATGTGTTGAATTTTTAGAAGGCAGTGAGTTGTATACTCCGCAAACTAAAAAAGTTAAGCAAACTGCATCCAAATATTTCTGCGATCGAGGTGCTCTGCTGTTAGCAATGCAACACCAAACATTTTTTATTTGTTTTTAATAATTATTAGTTTAAATTTTTAAATATTTTTTTGTAATTTTTATTTATTTGAACCACATTCACTATTTTTCCTTTATTTTTTTACTTTTCGTTGACGTTTTATGATACTTGACAACTGTTTATTGGAAATCTTCCAGTACAAATATAATCAGCGTTGTCTCTTTTCGCATTGATATACAGAGATACTTTTTTCTCACAAATCGAGAAACGATGGAATTTTTTGTTTCACAATTCTCGATGTGAAAACTTCTCACTAATAAATATAGAAACGAGGTACTGGATATATTAGCTGCAAAAGGGCGTAAAAATTTTAAAAATCGGTGACAAAAAAAATTAGACTTTTGGCCAATGAAAAACGATTTTCAGCCACTGTGCGGCGCATTCCGGCAGATAGAGGTTGCCGTACACCGAATTCTACAAAAGTTGACAAAATGGGGAGGAAGAGACTCCCAAACATATTTTCTCCACTGTTGCTATCGATCAGATAGCACGGCGTTTAGAATAACATCTCAGTATAACATGAACTCTTAAAACTAGAAATAAAAACATTCTACTCGGACTAGTTTAGTATCCAATTGAGACCGTTTAAAGCAACTGCCATACTACTGTGCTGCGTAGTATAATAAACTCTGATTGTGAGAACAGAATTTTGATCCACTTTGGGAGTCTTTCATATTAATAGTGTGATGTAAAGCATACTCCTAGATTGATACAGATTCTTCTGAATAACTTTCGTTACGGTCTAATCTTACGGTGCACAGTGAAGTATTTGAGCCAAAAAGCTGGCTCAAAATATTAAACGTATTTTTTAAATTGAAAGATAGTTTTAGGTGCAATTTAATATAAAAACCTGAAGGACGTTTTTCCAACAACCCTCCAGTATTTATCTTATCTATATATAAATAGGCAAAGACAAATTTTTAGATTTCTTTTTCTCCTTTGTTTGCCAACCGATTTATTTTATTCTTTTACCGAATGGTAAACATTGTTGAGCTTTAGTGATCTGACTATATATTATTTGAATCGGTTTTGTATTAAAGGAATAAAAGGCTTATAAAGTTGACACTACTACAAATGCTAAAATTACACACGTACACGCATTCACTTATGTAATTATTGGTTCAATTTAAGACATTAGCAAAGAAATGAGAGTGTTTAGGAGTACCGACATTCATGTGTATATGAGTAACAAGATTTTTAATAAATGTGCGTGTTTGTATGCAATTTTATTTCGTTTATTGTTTTTCCCATGGGGAAGGGAATAAGTAATTAGGTAGTTTTTGAATGCAACTAAAATAGGTGTACGTTTAAACTGGCGGTCGAATTTGAACCACTGGGCATACCTAGAGTATTATTTAATACTTAATAGACGAATAAGTTATAGTAATTAAAAGCGTTGAAATCATTGTCATATGTCCCCATCATCTTGAAATTTCGCATAATATTCTAACTAAAAACTGCAATTGCTTGTCAATGCCACAGATTCCTTTACTATTTGAAATAACTGTAATCTTTTGTAAAGTTTTTCCATGTTATTTCTCGAAATGGCAAAACGGTTCTGATAAAAATTGTTTGCAATAACCCTTATTCGGATATGTATTTTTATACGTATGTTTTTATGGGTTTTTGAGTAGTCTGGTACTTGGGTGACGCATGTGTTTTTTATGTACCCACGATTTCTTTTTTTAACCTAATTTGTGTGATTAATGCTTTTAAAAATTACTTTAGTTATTTACGTACACATATTTTTCTAACAAATAATGTTATATAGAGCGCAGGTAAATAAAAAAAATGTTTTATTGGGGTGAGTGACATTCCCTTATAACTATTACCGGTAATAAGCATTTTGCAAATTCATTTTTGGAGGCAGATAATCACACTAATCACGCTAAAAAAGATGTGAATGAGATTTAAAATCAATAATGCAAAATACACAAAAGATAATGACGTCAAAAAAGTATTTGGAAAAGTGCCTGATGCACAAAAAAATCTGAAAATTTTAAAAAATCGTTGAAAATAATAGTGCAAACTTTTTTTTGTGTCTAAAATTAGAGACTCAAAATTTTATTGTGGTGTAGAACATAATTTGTATGTTAGCTACTTTTACTTCTAAAAACCTTGTTTTTTTGCAATAAAAGTGCACAAATTTTATTTTTTTTTTTCAGTTTATGTATTATCTTTATTCGTTTAGCCACACAAAAAATATCATATAAACAACTTGAAACCGAAAAAAAAAAATAAAAAAAACATCTAATTTTCTTCACTTTCATGACTTCAGCAGTGTCTCAGAGCTACAAATCGCAACATAAAGTCTTAAAAATTTAAAATTTTGCTATGTATCGATCTGCATACTTAGTTGTTAAGATTTCTTTAAATTCATTATTGCCATTTTGAACAGCTTTTTTGGCACAAATACTCCTCTGTACGGCGCCATTAATATCACATTAAACTCATCCGTCCAAACTAAAGTAGAAATTTCAGCCGATGGTTTGCAGGACCAAAAACATACTCCCTGCTGAAGCACCGACGATGTATTATGTCCCACTACCCATCACAGGTCTGATGATTGGTATGAAAAATAAAACGCACATATTGGTTGCAACAAAGCTTTATTGAAATAAGTGACTACAGATGTTAAAACATAACAATGTTAAACAAAAGTTCAAGTGGCTACTGAATCTAATGGTTCCATATTGCGAAATGGTTATCCGCGATTGTTGATATCTTCCAATTTAAAGCTCCGGACAAACCCGGGGTATTAGTGAAGCCGACTTGGCGCATATATGGCTGTGAATCACCATGATACGCGGTAGGGAGAAGTACAAACCAAATTTATTACCAATAACACCGGCTCCTATCAAAAACCTGTTGAAAAATTTTTTTATTTATTAAGAATTTATGATTATTTTAAATTTCTTTTATTAGGAAAGTAATATTGACTGTCGTACTGAAGCCGAGATCACTACACCATCTCGTCCACGTATTTTCTTCAATTTCATAAATTAACCGAATAATTTAAATATGTTTACAAGTTAAATCAATTTCATTTAGTTCGCAATTCCCATCTCTGCTTTTTGTAAACCAGATCTAGAGTTAAAAAAAGAAGTTACGACAATTACAGTCCGATCCTAAGAGCAATTATAACGAAAATCACTGTGGGGATTTTTCTTGTGCGCGTATCATATTTCTTTTATTGATATTTATATCAAATTGTTGATTTTTAAATTGAGAACAAGTTTATAGAGCTTTAATAATTATAGCCAGTGCAAGTTTAAATATGCACAAAAAATGTTAAAATATACATACAAATATTCCAAAAAAATCTTTAAAATATCCACAAAAATATGCACACGAAAAAACACTGACTGATCATTTTTAATCAGTTTTATTTCAACAAATGTTTATTACAAAGTATAATCATATGTTTTTTTCAAGTTTTGAAATTCAAAAGATCTTCGATTGTGGCACAAACCGGTCAAATATTTTTAAAATATACGTTCAGTATCTTGGTCAACGTTTGAAATTAAATACTTTTTAAATTTTTCAATAAATATTTTATTCTTAATATTCTGAAGTTTTTCTTTTACGTTTTCTATGACAGATAAACTTTCTTGTACAAAAAACTCCTTTGGTTTCTAATTTTATTTTACTGTGCCAAATACATTACAAATTATCTTTAATGTATGCCAAATCTGTTTTTACCGATGAATCCTTAAATAAAGCCTTTGCATTACATACCGACTCTACTCATCATCATAGTGCTCATTTAATACGCTGCTTATTTCTATAAAGTTGTTAACCAAGATCCCCATCTAGTGGAACAGGTCTTTTGGGCGATTGATCATACTTGGATGCATAGAATACATTATGTTGATACGAGAGGACTCCTGGAAATTAATTAAGACTATAAGTTTATTTGGAAAAATACTATATATATATGTAGTTCTATCATAAGAAAAGCGATTTTGCATTTTGCAACAAGTGAGTTAACATTGCAAAATGTAAGCGAACGAAATCTGCAATTCTATGCAGAGCTGCCAACTTGCGTAATATGCAAATTTATGCAAGTTATATCAAAAATGCTTTTCTTGGGAAAATTTGGAAAAATTTGCAATGCATATTTTGCATAAAGAACTTGCCCTGATTATAGTGAAACAGTTTTCAAGCAAATACACATAAATAGTCTATGGGTTTTTTTATTTATTGCTCAAAAGATATTAAGAAAGTTATAATTCAAATTCACAATTTAAAATACTATAAATCAATTAGAAAATTTAAATCACGCAGTCCGAAACCAATTATAAAGTTTATCCATACGTTCTAAGTTTCCGAAGGAAATAGCTATTTTCAATAAGATAGGCGAAACCGTTTTTGATACTGCAGCTTTTTCACATTATATAGCCGATGTGTATACTGTATAGTTTTTATTTTGTTAAGATTAATGCACTTATTTGGAAGCTATAAGCAATCGAAGATGCTACTAATCCATACATACTTATTACAAATGCCGCTCATGTATCAACTTCAAGTAGAAATATAAACGTAACATGCGTGAGTGGTTTTACAAAGGAATGTACCAACTTTTCATTTAATTTGTAGAATGATTATAATGATTTTTGGTTCATGTGGAATTTTAAATTTATTAAATATACAAACTTTGTTAAAAAAAAGCTTTTTAAAGAATTGGTTTTTATTAAAATTGTGATTATTTAAGTTCCAATGCTATCGAAATCGTTTAACTATTCCTTTGTTAAAAATGTTTCAATTAGTTAGGTAACATAAACAATTACATTAGACCAATTGCTAGGGAAATGCATTTTCTCTGCCGCCATACACACGACGCGTCGTCCGCAGCCTCTGTAGGGTATCCACTTAGATACGTAGATCCAACTGTAATTGGCATGTATTGAAGTCTGTACAGTTTACAATCAAATGTCTGCAGCCTCTGAGAGAAATGCTTTAATAAAACGCATCTCCCATTTAAACTTAAAAGCTACGAATACAATGAACGTGACAGCTTCGTTACTCTTAATATTAGAGTGATATTGTGTTCAGCTGTAATCCGCTTGCAGCACATATACATATATTGTATACAATAAACTAATATAGAAACTAGCATCATGATGTATACGAAATCTTTTGAAAAGTTCTTACAACCGGTTCTCATGTGAATTAAATATTTTCGGGAAATTTTCTAAACGCATAGTAAGCATTGAATTTTGGCTAGGCTTACGTTTTTTTTAATTACGTTGAATTTAAAATAGTTTGTAAGGTTTGATGGTCAGATAAAATGCGTTGGAAACTATGGGATAGACCATATCAGGCAATGGATCAGGATTTGGTAAAGATGGTTATTTCACCTTTTTGCTATTCATGCATGGAAGAAGATAAATCAAGGGCACACATTCCCCGTAAATGTATCGTTTTGCATAATTGTAGAAGAAGGATATTTCACAGTGAACTGCTGTGTTCAGATTATATTATGTGGGTTTCTCCAGCTTCTGTACTGAATTTCATTGGGACGCTCATACAAAGTCTGGAATAGTTTAGTGATGTATGGAGAAAGTTTTTGGAAAGGTTCAAAGAACACCTTGCTAATAAAATAAAATATATTACCTTCATAGCTTTTTTTAACCTCTTTTGTTAGCTACGCTGGCAACACTGCGCTCTGTACTACTCGGAAGGGTGTAAAACAAAATGGCTTTTCTATTTACTTCCAACACCTACTTGCATTAAAACTACGATGAAGAATACAGATAGTAATTTTAGCGGGCAGTTATTCTCTATTCTGAATCCAAGGACGATATTCAATTACACAGTACAACATTTTTCCTCCCATTGATTTGGGACTCAATTCTGCATCATTAGTTTTGTCAAGTTACATGGGCGCAAATCACGGCATTAAACATTGAACGAAATCCCATACATACTTTTTTTAATTTGTATGGAAATTTCGTTCGATATCGAAGGCCCATAATGTGCCCCCTGCATTAATAATTACATTGTAAACCCAGAAGAAATTGAATATCTCAATATGGAAATTAAAAAGTATACGAACGTTATACCGAAATATAACCGTGTTAAAATATAGCAAAAGTAATAAGAACCCAAACATTTATTTTTGTTGGTTCATTTAGTGTTGTATAATGAATTTACTTTTTATTTTTTTTATTTAACTTGCCTTGAACATTCAGAACAATAATTTAACACGTTACTTGTTCGCTATATTTTGATAGTTAATTTTAAAACGTTAGTGGAAAGAAGTATTATAAAAAAAATATTGTGTGCAATTGAAAATTTTTAATGCAAATGCTAACAAATAAATAAAGAACAAGATTTTCACTACTTCTACACGCAGAGAAAATTTATGCTTAGAAAATATTGTGGTTGAGTCAAACACTGTATGATGTTAGTAAATCATCTTCCGCCGCTTTTTAATATTTTAAAATTAATTAAAGGCGTGATAAAAAATGTTTTACTTCTCTGTACATGTCATGCATTGCGCGGGAACCAAAAAAGTTATTTATTTGAAGGCGGTTAGAGGGAGTAGTGCTTGTGGATATTTGATTCGAACGCTCGCACATCTCTGGAGGGCGGCCAATCCACATACAAACTGTTCGACTAAACAACAAAATCTCTCTTTAATGCGTAGACCCATTCGCTTTCCTTCATAATTTGTTATTCAAATCAAAAATAATACACCCAAGTAAATTCGGTTTTCAAAAAAATAAAAATATAAATCAACTTTTAGGCAAATTCGCTTATAAAATAAATAACGCTCTCAGTAAAAATGAACACTACCTATTAATATTCATCGACTTCAGCATAGCGTTCGACAACCTTCTGTCAACACTACAAAGAAACGGAATACGAGGAAACGTTTTATCTTGGTTTGAGGACTATCTAAGTTACCGAAGCTATTGCATCAAAATTGAAAATAATTTAAGTAGGCCAATTGTATACCTGATATACACGAATGATATGCTGAACACTCTAAAGGATTGTGATACTTATGCATATGCTAATTATACAGCAATTGTATTGTTTTTACACATAAAAACTTTGAAACAGCCACAAAAATTTTCAAAAGCAGCTAGATACAGTATCTAAATGGTGTCGCGATAACGGTCTGGCGATCAACGCATCCAAAACTAAACTGATGCACATTATACAGGCACATGTAAGGCAAATTTTTATAAAATTGAAATATCACGATATTAAATGCATACATTACAAGGCAAATGATATCAACGACACTTGCAAAACCGACATTGAAACTGTCAACACATATAATTACCTAGGAGTACGCGTGGACAGCACCTTCAAATGGAAGACGCATACAAAAGAGCTGCAAAAGAAACTTCGAAAAGCGGGTTACTCATTATATTACTCAGCTACGCTACTACAAACATGTACACTTTTTGCTGGCAGAATCTTATGTACGGCTTAGAGACACTTGTCACATTGTAGAAATCTCCAATAAACCCAAAATAGTCTTCTTAAAATACTTTATAAAAATCAAAATACCTAATATGACTATGACCAAACTGCAAATAACAACCACCTCAATACACAATTGAATAACTCAAGTAATAACAACACTAGAAATGTAATTAACGTCACAAGAACTCTGAACATGCAATCAATTGAACACAGCAACAAAACAAAGCGTAATCAAGTCCGAAACATCACACAGTTATCTCCTACCAACAACAATACTAAATTTAAAAACCTTAACATACTGAACGTCAAAAAATAGATGGTTTAACAGTTCGGACTGAACTGAACGATTCCCAACTACTAAAACCAATCACTCACCAAAACTTCACTCGACACGAAAATCGTGTTAAAGTTACGACTACAAAAAACAGTGATCGAACATTAAAAATATTATTGGTATAACGAAATGTCCACGAGCTTAATGGATATTTTTGATAATCCAAAAATAAAAAAAAATTTATTATCCCCGCAATAAAATGTAAAATGTATTAACAAATTCCTTAAATTCATTTACTCGCATACAAGATGATACGCTTCGCCGAATTTTTAAATATTAGGAATGAATACATGTAAATAATGAAATATATGCATAAAAAATATCAAGAAAATCCTCCATATCGTTACGAATGATCGCCGAGTCAAGGGCAAGATAGGTGAGATTATTGAAATGATAAACATATCATATGAACGTGTGTTCAACATTTTGCATGAACATTTACATATGAAAAAGCTGTCGGCAAAATGGGTGCCGTGTTTGCTCTCAATTGGCCATAAACGTAAACGTGTGACGTGTAAAGTCTCAATGGCAAAACTCTATAAATTGAGCTACGAATCGGTACCTCATCCGCAATATTCTCCGGATTAAGCCCCTAGTGACTACTTCCTATTTCCAAACCTAAAGAAATCGCTCGGAGGAAAGAGATTTAACACCAACGATGAAATTATTGACCAAACAAATGCCTATTTTAAGGACCTCGAAAAATCCTAATTTTTGGAAGGGATACGAAAACTGGAGAAATGTTGGACTTAGTGTATTGAGCTAAAAGAACTTCCAAGATATCTCAACAATTACACTTTTTAGTATTTTTGCTATATTTTTATTTTTCTTATGTTTTACAAGGCCAAAAAACGTAATAAGTTTTGGATTGCAGCTTTGTGACTTAAGAAAACGCTATGGCTCCTTTAAAACCAAAAGCATTTTAAAAGTTTTTGTTGTGATATTTTTTACAGTGTACCTTTCAAATGAATAAATAGGGGTTTAACATTTTTGGAGAATTTGTTTATAATAACAAAATAATTGAAGCGGAGAAAAATCTACTTTTATACTGAGATGTTATTTTTTTCCAAAGTTTTTTCGAAATATTAAAAAATGTGTTTTGAATTCTCAAAAAGAATCTACGATATTTGTACATATCTGTCCTCACTATTACTAAGACAGTTGGCCAATGTAGATGAAAACTTTTTTGATATAATATCTTCTAAATTGTTAGCTCAAACCTAAAAAGCGTGGCACGTTTTTTAGCCTTAGGTTAGGAAAATCTACCGGCAAAAATCATTATTTTCAGATCAAAACAATTTTTCAAAAAAAATCAGGTGACCTGATTTGGAGCCTTGTAGCTTCGCCCTATGAAATTATATTAGAATCGTAATGCCCGTTTAGATACCGCAGATTTATTTCTTTTTGTTTGAAAATTCTCAATATCCATTTTAAAAATGAGGCAATTTATTTTAAACCACATAATCCTCCGCCAACCACGAGATAATAATGCGACTTTAATAGTTTTGCTTTGCAAGTGCAATGCAAGAGAATATTTCATAATTATGCAATATGCAAGTGGCCAAAAATGCAAGAAAATATGCAAATTAACAATGTATTCATTATTCCGAAACACACATATTCATCAAGAACATGTCATATATTTTATATAACACTTTAATAACCATTATGTAAAAGAAATGCATTTTAGTTACAAGAGCAGTTGTTGTAGTTGTATTAATAACCTTTAGCATGCAGAATGTTTACCACCAACGGCTGTATGTTAATGATGCAACCAACACACACCGACGCGTTTTTGTATCCCTGTCTATGGTTGGTTTTATTCATTCACCGTTTTTAAATATACGAGTATTTAATCTCTTCTTATGTGTATGTTATGTTTATATATTCAATAGATGGATGTGATTGTGTTACATCGTCATTTTTTATCACGCCGTGAAGTAGTATAACACTGTTATTATTGTTTTAGTTATGATTTATGTAACGGCGAATGTGCCAAACATGATGTATTGAGGAACTTTATATGCTCTTTAAGTTTATTACGAATTTAAGAAATTCGGAAACAATGATAAACTAAACCAATAGCAGAGCTGTAAATGAATTATTGTTTTTGATTTTAATTCATTACTAATTTATTCTTTTCACGCGAAAAAATAAATTGAATGAAATTTGAATCAACTCAAACGAATTAAGTAGAAATTAATTGCAATTCATTTCCTAATTCAAATGAATTGTCAATTGAAATGCTATTCGTTTCCAATTCAAATGTATATTTCAAAGTGAATTGCAATTCATTTCCAACTCATTTTTGCGTTATTTCTTTTGAATTGATTCAAAATTCATTCAATTCATTTTTTCGCGTGAAAAGATTCCAACTAACACATGAAAGTTTTGTTACTTGTTTTTTGGGGAAGAGTACTTTTTAATTTACACAGGTCTTTGACAAAAAAAACATCCTTTAATTTTTAAATCAGTTCTAGTTTCTGTTCAAGCGCTAATAATAATACACACCTTTAATATTTTATAATTTTCAATGTCTATTACGATTCACAATATACAAGTCTATTTCATATACAACACATCTTATATATACCCTAGAAGAATTTTCAGTGTCCGTTATACACCATTTGATTCTAAATTAAATGATATTTTTCATAGCTGAAAAACAGCAACACACATCCTCTGAGAGTTTCCAATGTCTATTACGGCTTATAAGATACAGCTCTATGTCAAAAACAACACATTTTGTCTAAGCGATCTTTAATTTTTAAGCTGAATTAAATTTTAGTATTTCACTGCAGATAACGTGACTAGTTCAAACATGCGATCGTGAAAGCACGAACAAGTGTCGTATAGCAATAAATTCTTGTTTGAAAATGGCATAGTATATAACTGCATTACATAGGATCATGCTGTAACTAGTCCATTTCAGCTATAATAGGTTGATGTTATAATTTGAATTTCATCTTTTTTTAATTTGCAATTTTAAATATTTGAGTGATACACTCTGCTTAATGGCATATGACTATCAAATACTAAAAAAAGAAGTTGCCTTAAAAGAAATTTCTATGTAGTAGCAAAAAAGCATTTCAAGAGAAATTTATCAAAAAGTTTAAACTTATCGAGTAGTAAAATTGGAAAGATAATTCCAAAATTTTGAAATTTTCAGGCAGAGTTTTATTTACATTTGCATCTTATATTCACATTGTATGCAAAAATGAGATATATAATTAAATCATTTTAAATATATAATTTCCTCGTTCAAGTTTTTCCAATGATATATTCTTGTGGCCAGTTTAAGGAAACAAGGAAAAGTTTTGTTTCCATAAATAGTCTTTGAAATGCGCGAAACATGAAATAGAATTCCCCGTCAACTCCAGGAATACTTCATTTACTTTTTATATTTGCTGTTTGAGTTTTGTATTGTTTTGAGTAGAAACAAAACTATTTGCATTTTTGTTTTATTTTTTTGTTCTAATTGATGGCAAATGTTTTGCAATGCTGACAGTGGTAAAAGTTCCAAACCATTTCAATATTTAGTTATGCTGGTTTTACACACTATGTAATTTACATTGTGTTTGTCAAATATCCTACAGCAAAATGCATACATAGTGTGTAAAAGCAAAAAAAAAATTGCTTCTGTAAATGCCACAGGCTGGCATTTTACACTGTAAAAATTTTCAATTAGAGTGTGTTCTGTTTTCAGCTGACAAAGCATCTGACATCAGCTGTTTTGCAAGTCAATTGTGTATGACACCAAGAACATAGTGTTTGTGAGTAGGCAAATTATTAAAAATGTATTAAAATATATATATTAAAAAATATATTTATAGGTATTCTTAAAAAAACAATATTTACTAGTTAAGGAATTAATTGTTCGGCTTGAGGTCTGTCTCTTATGTTTAATAAATAACTCTTTTTTAAGAATTTTATTTTTTTTATTTATTTTTAATAGTTTATTTATTAAACAAAAGAGACAGATCTCAAGCCGAACAATTAATTCCTTAACTAATAATTATAAAAGGTCTACAATACTACACATTCAAAAACAATCTTTTTAATTATTTAAATTATTATAGGTCAGATGAAACCAAAAACTCAAGTGTGAAAGCAAACACTATAAACCGTCTGTAAATTAAAAATTTTTTAAAATATATAGTGTGTAAAGGCAGTATTAGTTGCCTTGCTTAACCGTTATGTGAATGCCAAAAATACCTTTAACAGCATTGCAACGTAACCGGGTACCTATATGGAAATAGTATTGTAAACTGTATTTTTTTCTAAAATATATGCGGAAAATAAATCTGTTGATTGGATGAGCAATTTTATGGATATCGCGGATGTACCCGCTCCGCAGTGCATGCCATCTAAGGCAGAAAAATCTGGCATTATAAAGAAAGGTTCGTGTTGTGCTTTACATGTTTTTATTTCTTTGTTGTACAATTTTATATAATAAAATTGTTTATAGAAAAATATACTCTACAAATTTTGCTTATAGCAAAGACGCATCATTGTGGTCTTATGTACCGAAAAATAAAAAAAGCTGTAGATATCTTATCAACTATTCATGTAAAGCCTATTGTAAAATTTGCTTTTGCTGATAAACCTGAAATTATAACAAAACAACAGGACCAACAAAACCAAAGGATGAGCTGCTAATATGGACGAACCATTAGGCGAACATTTTCGCAAACGCAGAACAAATCGATGGCCACCGTCATTATTTTCTAATACCATAGATGTAACAGCATTAGCATATGTATGGAAAACCATACAGAATTGCGTTCCACAGATCGTCGTAGACAATATTGATAGAGCTTAAGTTTTGAATTTTGTATGGAAAACATTCAAAAATGCATTAAAAAAACCAAAGTTATCTCCCAATCATCTGTCAAATCTCCATTAAAGAGTGTGCTTGGGAAAGATTTTAAAGTTTCAAAAGTCGCAACTACGTATGAAGCAAAGAAAAACACATAAAGCTTGTACCAGATCTTCCAAACCGATTTGAGCATTCAATAAACTGTCCAATATGCACAAATCGTTCGCGAAGCCATCTTAGTGTTCATTTCTTATTTATGTATCTATATATAAGAATGTATATGATAAAAGTTTTATATAAATATTCATATTGATCTTCTTCAATTTTATTTTAGCCACATTTCACTAAAAATATATTTGAAATAATGGTTTTTTCATATTTGATATATGAAAGTACCCGGGTGGGTACCTTGCCATACCGTGTAAGATGAAAATTGAATTACCACCAGTGATGCCAGTTTGGCTTTTTCTAGGCTAGACTTACCCTTTTTTCTTGTCTTTTAGCCTCGAAATTTACGTTTTAGCTTCGTGGCTTTTTTAGCTTTTTTATATTTTAAATTTAGCCTCTAAAAAAGGCAAAATTTATTTTTTCTAATGAACCCATGAAATCAACTTGAATCATTAAAAAATTAGTCTACAAACGTAAGTACATTGAAAACAGAATTTTGTTAATTAAAATCCAATGGCGAAAGCTTTTAAGTTAGAAATGGACAAATGTTGAATCAACAGTTGAGTTCTGGGTATAACAAATTAACAATGCGCTGAAAAACAAATAATTTCTTGATTTAGTTAATGTAGTATTTGGCTATCTATCCAGGGTCTTTAAATAAGAGGTTTAATTTTGATATATAAAAAATAGTATTTTTAAGCGAAATCATCGGATGTTGGTTTAATTGTAAAGAGGAGAGTATCGCATGAGAAATGAACAAATGTGGGATTTCTTAACACTATGAGCGACGTACACGAGTTTAATTTTGCTCATCAGTGATTTGTATCGAGTGCTCAAATTTTTCTACCAGTTTGACAATCAATCACCGAGAAGGTGCTCCACGATGACGCAAAAATGTTTTAGTTTTGCGAACTGTAAGCGCGAAATTTTCACCATGTTCTTAGTGAATTTTAATAATTTCAATATAATTACAGATTGAGTCATGACAGCCGTTAAAATGGCGGGCTATTGGACAAATCTCGTAGTATTACCTTTCAGTAACGCTAAGGTTGAAAAACTTTTTAGTACCATGGAAAAAATTAAAACTATAGAAAGAAATCGTACTATAATTAAAATGTTCTTTCAAAAGGTTACATATCCGCTAATATCCGGTGATTTAATAAAATTCGTAGATTCGTGAATAAGCAAACGATAGTTCCGATTCTCCTGGCGACGAGATAATTAAAATGCCTGTTATACGTATAAATAATAAGGGCACATAAAAGTATATATATATTAAATTTTTTTAGTTTCCTTAAGACAGATATATGTATACTTGAATATATTTAAACAATGACGCAATAAATGTCGTGTTATATTTTTGATCCAATACTGAATTGAAGTCAATAGAAATACCATTTATGTTATCTATTGCCTTATATGAATTAAAAAATATATAGACTTTTATTCGTTTTTTTTTTGTTTAAGTACTCAAAGTTCATTGCTTTTAAAAACTTTTTTGCCTTTTTCTAGCTTTTATTTTTGGGTGATTTAGCTTTTCCTTGCCTTTTTAAAAAGCCGATTTAGCCTCTTTTTCCTCCAACTCTTGTGGCAACACTGATCACCACGACTTTTCAAAGTATTTTTTAAGCTAAATAATAATGATAATTTAAAATTTATCAATAGTTAGGAGTTCCCAAGAAGTTTCAAATATGTGGACCATCTATTTCTATAAAAAATATTCAGTTGAAAACGTCAAAGTTACCCGGGCTAAGCAGTCTTGTAGACAGTCGGACCAATTACACAATAAACAACTATAATTATGTAACTTTTAAGCAAATTGTTATATTAATTTGGATGTCGAGACATTAATAGAAAATTTCAGTATTTTGAATATTTTAACTCAGGTATAACCCGTATTTGTGACCATAGTTTCACAGCACATTCTTTTAAACCAAATTAGTTAAATATAATTATACGACATTGCTTAAAATTAACAATAAAATGGTGGTTCTTATATCAGCTTTTAACGGAATTAAAATATTATTAATTGCGAAAGTACTCTAAGTCATAAACATCAAAGTATGGATTGATGAAAATCAGCCAATTATTGGCAATAATAAAAATGTAGCCCAAAAGGATTGCAGTCTTACCATTCCTTTCTACCGAATGACCATAATTTTGAGTTGATAGAAGGGATAACTACTACAAAATACTTATTCTACCATGGGCATTATTATTAACAAAGTTCTATTATTGCAGAAGACATAAACCATTCTTGGAACAATTAATGTTGCAGTTGTGCCCAGGAGCACATTAATTTTCAAGTTGTGTTCGAGAAAACTAATTTTTTTATCGCAATAAAATAATCACGCAATCAAATATTTCACATCCAACATTTAATTTTTATTATATTTTGTGTGTTCAATAACTTCTAAATGTTGACAATTTTGTATTTGTAATACGAAGTGGTAAAATGCCTCCAATAACAGCGGCATGTTAACGTAATGAGTTGAAATGACAAAATAAAAGTAGTGAAATATGTTTGTTAGCATTTTAATTCATCATTTTGCCGTCAAAGCTTTTGTTTGGACTATTATGTGCTTACTACAACCCTACTTCAGATTTTCAGAGTAATGTTAAGAACATTAAAACTCATAATTATTACAGTTTGAATGATAAAAAATATTAAATTAAAGTTCAAGAATTATTTCATACAAATTTTTCTCTCTGATAAAACTCTTGGTTTTTTGTTGTAGTTATTTATAAGTTATAAAGTAATTTTGTAAACGGCCCACTTAAAAGCAAACTTTAAACACAACATCTGCTTATAAGACTAACAAAAAATTTTACATTCGTAATAAATTTTCATTAAGCAAGATTAATCAAATGCGTAATATAAAAATATTTTTTGCCGGCTGTCTTACAATATCGAAAAAAAATTCTCTTTCCTACAATTACATTTGAAACAAAAAATTTTAAGATTTTATTTTTGTTTTAAATTGATTTGTACCAAGGCACATAAATAATGTGTGTCCGTCGGCCAAGTGTTACAACAAAGTCACTTATATTTTTAAGGGTGCTGTCAGAAAAAGTGTTAGAAAAAGTCAAAGTGAAAACTAATTGTAATAGAGTAATGCAAATAAAACAAAGCTTGGCAGCACATTTACATATCAGCTGGGTTTTTGCATTGATCCGCCTTCCAATTGTATCTGCGAGAGAATATATTCTTTTGATATAGCGTAGATGAACAGTTTTTACCCTCGAAATTATCTTAAATTTAGCCTCAAATAAGCTAAGTTTTTATTTTCTACTGAACCCAAATTGTCGAAAGCTTTTAAGTTAGAAATGGACAAATGTTGTGTCTAGAGTTAAGTTCCGGGAGTAGATGCGACAATTTAAGAAGGCGCTAAAAGAAAATTGATATAGTATTTAGCTATCTGTATGGTTTTCCAATAAGGGTTTCGCTTTGATGTATTAAAAAAAATATTTAATTGTAAAGAGAAAGCTTACCCCATTTATAATGGAAAACAATATCAGCCAAATGACCGCCATGGCTACGCTTGCAGGACCATATTCTTTACATTAAATTTTTTATCACCAATTTGCACGTTTGATGCTCAATGCCCTCGAAACATAAGCCGTATTCATAAAAAAATAATTTGGGTTCGAAATGTATTTTAAGGAAAATATAAATTATTTTTTATTAATCTTATTATTATGACATTAATTTTAGGTGTGTTCATTTTCTTTACTAGTAAAAATTAGCAACGAGAGAGTAACAAGAAATTTTCCAAAATTACTTTCAAAAATGTGAAAAAGTAAATAAACACTTTACTATGAAAAATTTGGAAGTTAAAGTAGTGTTGTAATGTATAGGTATATATGAATACTCAACAACTACCCCTATATTTTTTGGTCAAATTATACGTATATGTATATTATTTATTTATATTCAGCATTGTCATGACTGGCATTTTTCGAGTACGGCTTGTATTACAATAATGAAAAGTTTTGCAATTTTATTTAATATAGTACTAGGCGTAGTCAAAATACGCTAAACACGATAAGAGTGATTAGCTAATTAATTGATTTAATAAATAAAATAGTAAACAGCCGGCTAAAAACGGGTTAAATATATTTATTAAAGGAAACAAATTTAAGCTATTTTCATTTTCATTGAAATAAAAAAGCTTTATCAAAAATAAAATATCATGTTGCTGCCAGCATTAAGCCCCAAAAGCAGTAAAAAAGTAATTTAATAAACTATGTGTTAATTTATATTTATTTGCAAATACATATCTGAAATAATTGAATTATTGCCTGCTTAGTGTAAATTACTGAGTAGCTTGATACTCATAATATTTACAACACTAAAAATAACAGCTGGTCTCTCTGTTTGCCGGAACATCCTTTGCCACTGATGTACCAGATACTAGGTGTGTTCGAGTACTTTTACAGTAAAATGCAGTAAATAAGTAATTACTGAATAAATTGAAGATTTTACTCTTAAAAAAAAGCTGTAGCACAAAAAAGTACGCGAACGGAAAAATTTTAAAAATTCGTAAGCGTAATATTTTAAGAAAATATAAACAAATTATTTTCTATTATCGTTTCAATGTATTTATTTCAATTTTATTTGATTTTCCTAAGTTGTTTCTGATTAAATTTATTCAAAAGTATGTGATTATTTGGTTTTGCTATTGACTAGCTTAAAGGCAACGTAGTACTAAGTAACAATATACTTAGCATTTTCACAGCTCCAACGAAATAACAAAATAACAACGAAAATGGCCATAAATGGTTTCTAGAACATTCCTTTCCTTTTAAAAGGCATATGCATACATGTTCAACAAAGGAATAGTTTAAAAATAATTTATTTAATTTAATTTTTATTATTTTGTGTCTGTTTTTCTTTTTTTTAATAATTTTTTCACAAATTGTATACTTTTTAATTTCCTACTTTTGTTTGTTTACCTTTTGAATCGTATGTTTTTTTTGCTTTTCTAAATTTTACTACAAGAAATTTCTGCAGTAAAAATGAGTAAATCCTCAGCCAAGAATTGTCAGTTTACGTTCTCAATTTGTGTTCTCGTATACTGCAACTGGAGTAAACAAACGCAATTTCGTAAAATGCAGTAAAATTCAGTAAAAATTTGTAAAATCTTTTGGGTACTCGAACACACTTACTGTGTTGCTTAATTCACTTTCATTAGACATCTTATTTTGCTTCTGTTGTTCCTAAGTTACATAAAAATAAATTTGTTTTTTTTTAATACTTTTTATCGTTTCAAAAGTTTTTATTTACTTACAATTTCTTAAATTTTTCAACATATTTTTATTTTCAACTTAATTTAGAAATGTTATTTTGTAAACACAAACACAAAACAGCTGTTTGAATAATTATTGCAAGTAAAAATTTTACTTGTAAAAACTAAATTTGTAAAAATTTTTATTAAATTAACAAAGCTTTTATTATCTATATCTTTTAATTAGTCTCAAATTAAAATGTTTAAAAGCTTAAATCACAAGATCTTGGTGGACAATTGTGATATCCTCTTCAAGAATCACACGTTGCACCATCTTGTTTAATATAAACGTCGTCCACATCAACATCTTTATTCCAAAATACGGTTTAGTCCGTTTGTGAGTTGTCTAATTCCAAAAATCTACGAGAAATGTACAAAATTGAGATTTCCTTAACACTATGGGCTACAAAGCAATATTCTCAGTTTACAGTAATGTTCATTGAGAAGAACCTTCACGAGGACGCAAAAATGCTTTAGTTTTGCAAAATGTGACCGCGAAATGTTTACCGTATTTTTAGTGAATTTTAATCATATCAATGAAGTTACAGTAATACTAAATTACAAATTCAATATCAGTATTCGCGAATATTTATCCAGATATTCGTATTCGTATTTGCATTCGCAAATGCGTAAAAAGTGGCATTCGGTATATCATTAATATCAAGTGTTTGAAAAAAATCTTTAAAAAATAATATAAAACAAGTTATATTTTATATAATAAACTTGAATGATGTTATGTTAATTACAGCGAATCTGTCTTAATGGGAGTACTTAGCACAAAACAAAAACTTTCGTTTATCATAAAAATTTTGTTTCGCTTTGACCTTTAGGAAATTTCTTAAATTGCTTTCTTGTTAATCTTTCATTAAACTTCATTTAATTTGTATATCTTACGTTAAAAGGTAAAAAAGTTTTACCAGAAATCATAAAAGAAATTATTAAACATTACTCTGGTTTTAGAGAAAATTACCTTATTAGAGAAATATTTGATGAAATAAATGCAAGAACCAATCCGGATTTTTTTCAGAGCAAATATATAAGTGTAAAAACGAAATATAAAGAAAAGTTACATTTGTTGTGCCAATTATTGGATTAATATGAAAATATCTTAAAAAAATATAAAAAAAAGCTTTGAAAATAAATAGAGAAAGTAAAGTGTTGGCTTAGATTTATAGGTATTTTTAATGTTTTTTGCCATCGTGGTTTTTAGCAAACTTTTTGCTTTTAACTTTAAAGGGTTCTTTATGTTGGGGAAAATAACTGGAGGGATTTCATATTTTCCGCTAACTTAATTTAAGTCGGCTTACCTAAAACTAAAATGTAAATATTTTACCGTGTAAAATATGCTGCTAAAAAAGGAGTTTAATATTAAAAAACAAAAGTAAGTCTGAACAAGTTATCAAATTTGTATTTATTATTTTTTTTTAAATGATAAAATTTCAATTTTAAACTAACAAAAGTTGGCAAATTTCAGAACAAGAGGAAAATTTTTGAAACTCCTGAATGGTTGATTATAAAAATCTAATTATAAATAATAAAAATCAAAGGCTGATATGCTCTTCTAATAATTCTCGTCGAAGTTATTGAATTCAAAAATTCATTTATTCATCATCTAGAAAAGAGTTAATAACTTCCAAATGACTAGACCGACTTCTTTCAAGTATTGTTTGCAATACCATCGATAAAGTCACTCTAAACCTAAAGCAAAATCACTCCGGTCGCTTGTGCAGACAGACACACAGATACATACCTCAAACTCATAGCACTTTATTTTTTCAGTGGAGGGCTAAAAATGTAACCAAAATACAAACTATTAATCCATAATTGTATTTTTTTTTTATTTATTTACTTAAATATTTATTGAAATTTCCTTGTCGGTTTCAAGTTTTAGTATTTACCGACTTTAAATCATGACTGCCAAATTTAAAAGTTTTTTTTTTCAACTGGTTATTGAAAAACTTTTATCTCCTCATATAAGAAGAATACAATTGCTGAACTCAGCACATATTTAGAAAGAAAAGTTTTCGGTTTGTTTAACACTTAATACTACTTACTTTTTTAATAATACGAAAGTAAAAGCAAACGTAAACACAAACAATTTCAATGGAAAGGAAAATTGCCTTATTTTTAGTGAATCAAAAAAAAAAGTTTACAATTTATATATGTCGTAGAGAATAATTTGTTTAAAATAAATCAAATAAGTGCATATAAAGTTATAAAGGTAAGTTTTTCCTTTTAAAAATCAAATATAAAAAATATCTAAATATTCATTTAACAGAAAACGTATGGCCTGGAACAATTTCTCACACTTGTTCAGATATAATTAGGATGAGCCAGAGTTCACTAATAAGTGAGAGATCGCTATTTCACCCTTTTGTGTATTCTATTTGTTCAGTACGTTATTGATACATTGCTCCACATTCTGTCCACTAGGGTAAGCCTAAACTAGTAGGTAGTATGCTAGCCTACTAGTCGGCGAGTTGCAGATTCAATTCCTGTCTATACTGTTTGGTTCTGTAGGCAAGCCAAAAAGGCTTCGCAATATAAAAAATACGAGTAATATTTAAATTTATGTATAGTAAAACTTAACATTAGAAAAATATATGGAAAAACAAGGAAGCCCGCAATAAATCCTGACCAAAATTGGTTTTTTCTTCAGCGGAGAAACTTCAAACGAAGTTAAAAACTTTGGGTTCTCTCTTAATTGGAAATTCAATTTTAAAATGGAGAGCACAATGCTTATAACATCCGGATAGAATTACACGTTAATTTCAATAAAACTTTAATGGATACCTCTATCGATACTGGACGCAGTAATACATATAACTTGCAAATAAAACATTCTGTGAGGGAATGCAAAAAGTACTCCTAAAATATGAATTCCAACCAGACCAATTACATTTTCACTTCAATTAATTTACTAAGAATTTGTAATTGCCTTGTTATTTTTGGGATTGTAGTAATTATACATTTATAATGGAAATGCATTTCCCGGAGCTTAACTATTAATAAATAAATCTTTTCTCTTCGGAGAGATGGATAAAATATAACTTACCTTACTTTACCATATTTTCTGCTGTAATTTCTTCATATGTTTGTTTGTGTCACAGAAGTCTCCCACATTTGAATGATCACTCGAATTCGATATTATAAAAAAGACTAATCAATACTCTTTTAACTACTTATCTTAAAATAAATAGTTTAAAGAAATAAATAGTTATTTGCTAAATATATAAATATTTGCTAATAAAATTTGAATGAGGTGTGTTGTAATGAAAACTATAAAAAAATTTAAAGGATTTCTAAAAAACTGAAAGGTCTAACAATATATAAATTAAATAACTCTATAATTAAATCTAATAAACAGATTTACCAAACCAACGTGTAAAAGTGGGTTAATTTAAAGTTAATTAGTGATGGTAACATTTGAATATTGATCGTGGTGAGGTTTTGTTTACTGTAAAAACAACTAATAATACCTTCCACAAATAAGTAACTCTCGTATCCTTTTTTGAGTCATTATTTGTAAAAATACAAATTTGAAATCACATTGAACCGAGCCAACTAAATAGTGGCGGATACATGGAAACACATTTGAACACTAATGATGGGAGTGTAGCAGCAACCGAAAAAAAACAACTTTGATTCTGCTCTGCCGTGTAAGTTGAAATTAATTGATGTTAAAATTTTCCCTTCTTCCTTTGGAATATTTTCTCATGTCCAATTCTTTCTGACTAAAAATGTTACAAACATTAGCCAAAAATATTAATCACTTTGGATTAAAAACTACTAACAACCAATTTGTTCGAAAAATAATCACTTTAAAATTTATCGAGCTTTTTATGGAGGCTCATTGCTGATTTCCTCACTGACAGAATATTTTTAGTTGCCATTAGCGAGTCATACTCGCCTCCACAAGGTTAAATTTTGTCTCCATTTATTATATTTTATTTACACTTCGGATTTCTCTCCCCCTTCGTACATGAAATTTGCTTACTACGCTGACGATACGGCCGGCATAACGTTAAGTAAACTAACCAAAGCGCTTTTAAAGAAAATGGAAAATGGGTTTGCTGCATGTAATAAATACTTTTATAAGTGGAAAATAGATACAAACCCTTTAAAAACTCAAGCGATCATATTTCCCTCTAATAGATCTCTTATACGTTTACCTAATCGTCAGATAAATTTAACAAATGAAAACTTAACGATTAAAAACGATGTAAAATATCTTGGTGTTTACATTGATAAAAAAATTAATTTTGCAAAACACATAGATGAAATTTGTGAGAAATCATCGAGAACTATTAGAGCTTTATAGACAATTATAAACAATCGTTCTCCTCTCAAGTTTTCCAACAAAAATTAATTATTCAAGAGTGTGATAAGACTAGGGGGGTTATTATGCAGTTCGATTCGAAAGAAACATTTTCGAAACACAATGTATAAGCTATACAAATTTGAATGCTTTCCGTTTCGAATCGCAATACATAATAACCTCCCAGGGGGCAAATTACGGCAATCGATATGTAACGAAATCACATACAAAGTTTTTGGAATTTGGTTATCGAATGCCATAATTTGCCCCCAGTATTAACATACGCATGCCTCACATTGTAAAATGCAGCAAAAACTCATTTGAAGAAACTACAAATCATTCAAAACAAATGCCTAAAGATAATAAATAACAAAAACTTCTCAACTTCATAAAAAGCTTAATAACGAATACTGCGAATCAATACAATATTCCTCTTACCAATTACTACCGGAATGCATGCAATTGGCTTAGCTACGGCTCAAATATATAATTAATTAAATCAAGAATGACATATTTAAGCTCGTTATCCTTTGATACCTTCACAGTATATATATGTTTATTTTCCAACTTAATTTAAAAATTTTTTGTATATAAAAAAGATTTACCTATTTTTCCTTTAAGCATTATTTATATTCGTATATACTTTATTTTGTCAAGATCTGTTATTGCCAATGAAATTCGTTGTAGAATCTTTAGATAAAATCACGAAAATGTAATTTTATATCAGTCATCGACTAACACTTGTATCGTCCGGTTGACTTTTACGATTACGTTGTGTACCAGTCTTATTCTTTCATTTATTATTTAAATTAAATTTTTTCAATACAGTGAACTAAAAAACTTTTCGCACAGTTTTATTTTTTTCTCGATTCTCAACTTCATCTATTGAGTGGACATGTCCGGTCCGCCCAACCTGGGGGACAACCGCTTTTCGATACTAGCGGAAACCCCCCGCGCTAAAAAGAAACGCAACAATCAACACATCGGTCATTAAAATTAATTTGCCAAGATATACTATCAGTATCAGAATTGATAGATGGGAGTCTTTTTCTGTTAGTTGGAAATAAAAAAGTGCTGAAAAACCACTAAACACAAAGGAGTTACCTGGAATTAGTAGCATCAGCTATAAATACCACCAAAACTTAAATTATTCTAAAGGAACTATTTACGCCCCCTACTTAAATAACGTCCTGGAACCAGAAATTGTAAGTGAATTATCCAATCAAGGTGTAGTTGAGGTTTACAAGTACCAGAGAAAGAATCCAGAAGGTAAGTTCTTCCCCTCTGGGGTAATTCTTTTAACATTCGAAAGATACTCTACCCCCGAAAAGTTGGACATCTCCTGGCACAAAGTAAAAGTTAGACAATATTTCCCCAATCCAATGCGTTGCAAAACATGTCAGTCATTAGGCCACACAAAGAAATAGTGTAAAAATAACACATTATGTTAAAATTCTGCTTTGCCCCCACATGCACCAGTAGAGTGTACTCACAGTTTCTGCGTTAACTGTGCCGATGAGCACAAACCTGCAAAGTATTTTTACAACAAAAAGAAATACTTAAAATAAAATCTAAAGAAAAATGTTCCTTAAGAAACTGCAAAAGACATTTATCAAACACAAAAACAAAACGAACCTTTAACTTTGTCATAATATAAGTTAATAAGTTAAACAATTCAGTAAAAACTAAAAGTAATGATAAAGTAATACAAAAAATTTAACAATACCTTCATCATCAACATAAGATATAATCAACAAAAACGAATCACCAAAAAAAATTACATCAATTGAAAAAAAATATATCAAAGGCAACAACAAAAACTACACGGCCAATTTTAACACGATCGATGACCAAAGCTCTAGTTAACAACTTCCCAACAACTAATTCAAATAAAACAAAAAAAACTCTCAAATTAACACAGAACAAGAACGTAAATCTACCTAAGTCTGCACTGACAGTACCCAACGGACAAGAAGAAATAATGTTTGTAGACGAGTAAATCCCTTATTTTCTTATCAACATGGATTTAATAGTTAAACAGTGGAACATTAATGGTCTTATTAACAATTACCACGAACTACAACTCTTAATAAACGACCACAACCTTGATATTATTTTTATTCAAGAAACACACCTCCCTTTTAACCAACCAAACATTGTCCCAAAAAAATACACTGGATATTTCCATAACCTCCCCGAAAACAATACTTCTAAGCACGGTATTGCTATACTCATTAAACAGACTATACCACATAACTTAGTTTACACTAATAACAACAAAGCATCCATTGCTATCGAAATACATTTACGTACAAAATTCACGATTGTGAATACTTATATTCCACCTCAGCAGGCAACCTCGCAGCATGCCTAACAAAACATTATAAACAATATTAGCCCACCTATTTTAATAACAGGAGATTTCAATGCATGGAGCACACTATGGGGCTCTAGCGAATCAAAACGCCGTGGTAAGATACTTAAAAACTTCATCCCAAATGAGGACCTTATAATCTTTAACAAAGGGAGTCCGACCGACTTCACTACACCAAACATCTTTACGCATATTGATATTACCATGTGCTGCTCGCAACTAGCTCCTTTTTGGTCCTGGAAAACCCTTAATAATTTACATGGCAGCGACCACTTCCCAATCTTCATTCAAATGGAGAAAAATCTCCCATACGCAAAACTGAAATTCTGCCCTAAATTTAAAATTTAATCTGCAAACTGGTCCCTGTACAAAAAGATTGCTAACGAAAATTTTTCAAAAATCATTCCATCCAACAAAACCAACCAACAAGCAGCATCAGTTGCAAAATGCATAAGACCAGCAGCAAATATTAGTATTCCACAAACAAAAAACAAGAAAGGGAAACCTCGTGTATTGTGGTGGGCCTTCCATTTAGAATACCTCAGAAACCAAAAGCAAAGACTTTGGCATAATTTTAAAAACGTAAGAAGTGACGCAAATCTCATTGCATATAAAAGAAGTAATGTTGTATTTAGAAAAGCCGTTAAGACCAGCAAAGAAAACTGCCTTAAGAAATTTACATCTAAAATCAACCCTACCTCCACATCTCAACGTATATGGAACGATATAAAAAAATATCAGGTAGCTATAGCACTAACAGAATTACCTGCTTAAAAACCGGCTTAGAAGTCCTTTCAACTCCAATCGATATCATTTTTCATCAAATTTTCAACTATCTAAAACCAATACCACAAACGACACCTATAACCCGTCTACCTGCAACATATTTGCAAAAAAAATGTAAATCCCAATTAACAGCATAGAATTGGAAGAACCGCTTAGGCTTGCCAAAGGAAAAACTTCTGGGGGCGATCGTATATCATACCGTATGATAAAAAACCTAACACCGTTAGCTAACACACATCTTCTATCAGTTTTCAACAACATATTTGAATCTGGCCTCCTTCCCCAACAGTGGAAAACAGCAGTAGTTATACCCATCCCCAAACCCTCAAAAGACCACTCCACTGCCTCTGGGTATAGACCTATATCTATACTACCCTGTATCAGTAAAGTTATGGAAAAAATAATTGCTAAGCGCCTCATGTGGTAGGTAGAAACAAGCAACCTGATCGCGCCAACTTAAGTTGCATTTATGAAAAAGCAAGGGACAGATGACATTCTTTTAAACCTTCAAAACCTTATTTCAAAAGCCCTGTCATGTAAAAACCGTATAAACATTCTCTCCACAGATTACGAAAGAGCCTTTGATCGAATGGGGATACACGTAATATTGGAGCACTTAAAAACATGGAAAATCGGTAAAAAGATGTACCACATCATTAAAAGAATACAAGACTCGTTATCAAACACCCTTCCACTCCACAACGGCATCCCACAAGGGTCGCCACTATCAGTTGTGTTATTCCTTATATCTTTCAATCAAATCAGTAAAATTATTACATACAAACATACAAAAACATCGAACACTCTATATATGCTGACGATGCTATAATATATAACAAACACAGCGACAACAATAAGGTAAAAGAGATTTTCATAAATATTCTTGAAGATATTAACAGATGGTGTTCTACATCGGGCGCAAAACTTTCTGTCAACAAATATAGTCTTTTACACATTTGCAACAAACATAACTGCAACGCTTTCGATCTAAATTACAATAACACTACAATAAAGCAAGAAGATTGTCTCCGCATTCTCGGAGTAGTTTTCGACAAAAAGCTTACATTCAAACAACACTGTCTCTCTCTCTAAAAGAAGTTTAAGCTCAAGACTTATCATAATTAAATATCTCACCTCAAAAAATTTTCATATCCACATAAATACAATGGTCAATATAACAAGAGCCATTATGCTTTCTAAAATTGACTACGCCCTCCCAATATATGGCTGGTGCCATATCATGCTGGACATGGTGGACATATCATGCTGCTATTCGGCGTAGTATCGGTGCCTTTCCTACCAGCCCAATTAAAAATATATTGGCCGAAGCAGGAATGCCATCAATTGAAGAGCGAGTTTTGCACCTAACCTACAAAGTCATACCAAAATTGTTTATTTGTCGCAACAAAATTCTATTTCAGGAAGTAAATAAAACCATTTCCTATAAGAAAAAATTCAAACGGAAGTCCAAAAAACCCCATCGCAACCTCCTTGGTTTTTTGAAAGTTCGTCTTTAATTTTAGCGATGAATAATCTGCCAAAAAATACCTCAGACCCCACTATATACCAGCAAACCTTCCATAACATCACCTACGACTTTATCGTTAAAAACTGGAACCTCCTATTTACCGACGTATCGAAATCTAATTACTCCACAACATTCGCATTAGTAGATGAAAATGGGAAAACAATAAATTGTGGCCATATTAGAAATTACTGATCCAATTTTACTGCCGAAGCCTTAGCAATATTTCAGGCGAATGAGTTTGCTTCAAACTCGGAACTTAAATACATCATCTGCACTGACAGCCTCTCATCAATCAAAGGACTGCAAAATTCCAACAACCATTCCCCACTAATAAGCCAAATAAGAAACACCTGTATAATACAATCCGACAAAATTAAAATAATGTGGGCACCTTCCCACGTTGGAATAACTGAATACAAACATGTCGAAAGCTCTGCAATGGTCAACATAAAACCACAACGACAAAGTAATTAACCCATCAGGAACCAAAACCATCTTTCCAGAAAAACAGCATCTGTAATAGTTCGAATCAGAATTGGACACTGCTAATTCTCCCACAAACACTTATTGGAGAACACTGCAGTCCGAGCATCTCGGTCTGTAACAAACCGCTTAATATTTATCACATTCTCGATGAGTGCCCCACTTACAAATACCTACAGATCTCTTGAAAAACATTTCTGATAAAAATATAAGATTAATATACAAATTCATTGTTAGAACTAATCTTATTGATAGTATATAAGCCTTTTAAAAATTCGGAGTCGATAGCCACAGCAGCTCGTACTCTTCTTTCCCCAATATTAGTTATATAATTTCATTATGTAATTAATACAAATAAAATAAATAAATAAATAATAATTTTAAATGTAAAGATAAATTGTAAATAAAGATGAATTTATAAATGAAATGAAACAATATATAAGTTGGAAAATAGGGAGTTAATGGCGTTCATACCTCGTTCCTGTATATCTTGCATCCTAATAGGGATATAAATTAAAAAAAAAAATTTGCTTTCTCGCACAAGTGTTTTTCTATCTACACATTGCGGAAAGATCTCTGTTTTAAGTTATTTTCCGAGAATAATTCGAAAGATGTGAGTAAAAGTATTTCTTTGATAACATAATGTGAAAAATTTTTCACTAATACCGTCAATATTTTTTGCGTTTGCAAACGATAAGAGATGTAATTCTATAATTGAAATAAAACTTTTTATATTAAGTATTAACTTAAGGCCGAGGCACATAGAATCCATTCATTGTACTCCATACGTTGCTTTTTTCAACTGACAACGAAGTTAAAATACAGGTTTTCTTATGAGCTTTGTCACATTCAGTACGTCTCGGTCAACGCAAAGTACTAAAGTTAGGCAACTTTTAATAAATAATTTTAATAAATAAATTTTTTTGCTTTGTTTTTATTAATCCTTTTGTTTTGTGTTGTGACAAAATTAAATTAAATAAAAATTTAAATTCAAAAAAGAAAAACAGAATTCCATTGAAAATGCGTACTTTAATCAAATGAAGCTGATTTAATGTCCGTCAACAAAGTACTCATAGTGTCAACCTCCTCCGCCGATACTTCAACGTCAGTTGAAAACAGCAACGTACTCGTATAACGTAAGACGGATTCTATGTGTATCGGCCTTTAACCCAGTGTGCTTTGCTGCCCCCATCATTACAAAATTAAATAAAAAGTGTTTATGTAGTTTAAAAAAATCATTTTATTATATGTAAATTACCTATTGTAACTCTCTAGGATATACAACATTTGTAGTCATGCAACGTAAAGCTGTCCGTGGGAGAAACATGGACTTGACAAATTTAAGGTATAAACTTGCAGGCGTTAGCAACACATTTGTTCCACTGCCCGAGATAATGGTATCTTCGTCGGAGACCCTTGAGGTTGCGTGAGATCGTTCAATTGTAAAGCGTATTTAATGTTCTTCAGATGTTTAAATTTTTCTTTTGAAAATTGGTTCACATATGACGAAGTTATTTGATAACCACTGCACCCCACACCCTCATATTTCCAATTTTCCAATTTTGGACCTTTTCCAAAAATAATTTTGAAATTGGTATGACAAAGTAATTTCATAATTTGACGTGCACTTTTCAAATTAAAAAAAATAACAGTGGACCTGTTCCATATGCAAGAAGCATTTTGAAAATTAGTCCACAAATGACGATGTTATTTGATAATTAAATACTGGGCAAACAATTTGCACCACCACGTCCACCCAAATTCCCAAAAAAAAAATTGATATGCAAAATTATTTTCAAAAATTGGTAATTTTTTAGGGGGTACGTTTCGAAACTCCTCCCTCCCCCACCCATCATTAAAAAAAATTTGATTAGACCTCTTCCATATGCAAAAAGCACTTAGATTTTTGATAATCAGCTATTGGAGCGAGCAATTTGCAATTTCCTCCAATTTCAAAAGAAAAAAATAGTGTAAATTTTCCACAAGCAAATATAGTTTTGATAATATTCTCAGAATAAAACTCATAGAATTTAGAATTCCTCATTCTTATAGTTGTACAGATATAAGAAAATTAATAGTTTCCACGTAACAAGGTACCCCTTTACCCCTCCTATACCGGTAATATTTTGCTGAAAATTGTACGTTATTCTAAGAATAACAAACATCGAATTTATAGTTGTACACATATGAGAAAACTAATAGTTACATCCTATAGGGGTACCTGTTTCCCCCCCTACGATGCCACCAATATTTTGCTGGGAATCACTCGTTATTCGAATAATGGCACACGTCAAAATTTAGAAAGCTTTACTTTAATAATTGTACAGATATGAGAAAATTAATAGTTACCTGCTATTCTATTATGTATTATTATTATTATTATGTATTCGTTTTCCCCTCCGATACCTTCGAGATTCAAATCTCGACAACAATTTTTATTTAAAAATTATTTTTGATATACTATTAATTTTTAAAAGTTTTATACAAATGAATTGTTACTTTATTGTTTATTTTTTACTAAATTTTTGTTTTATTGTTTTGTTTATTAATGATAAAAGTGTCAAATCAAACTCACATATATATTTCTGTCATTGGACACAATTATTTGAACTTTTTTAATTATTTGAATTCCTCGACTTATTCGAATAATTTAAAACTTTACTCGATTAATTGATCAATTTTAAAATTACAAAATCGATTAATTCCTTACTCGAACAAAATCAAAATGAAATAAATGGATACTCTACTAAATATCAAGGTAAAAATGGAAATGGAGAGTTCACACTTTTAGGAAACCAAACGGAAGCATTATAAAAGAAGCTTTAGAATGGAAACCTCAAAGTACCCGACGACTGGGTCGCCCAAGCAACTCCTGGCAAAGAACCATTAACCAGGAACTGAAAGCGATAAACTAAGCCTTTGAGGAGATAACTAACTTATGTTATAATACGAGTATAAATGGTTGAACCAATCTTGTAGAAGCCTTATGTTCTAATGTGGAATAAGTAAAGAGATTTCAGTAGCCTTCTTACCTTGCTCGTGAATTCTTTAAGACTTTTTGTTACAAGGGATCTATGTGATATAAAAACAATTAATATTTCAACTTAAATAGAAACAAATGTACTAGTATATATGTACGTCTCGTTATTTTTCAATACCGTAACAATCAAAATATCTCTTAAATATAATCTGTTGGTTTTTAAATACTAATGACTGTATTTTATAAGTATATATCTACAGCACATACATGTGTATGTATATAGAAGCTGTAAA
Organism: Gymnocheta viridis; assembly: GCA_956483585.1. Taxonomy (NCBI): domain Eukaryota; kingdom Metazoa; phylum Arthropoda; class Insecta; order Diptera; family Tachinidae; genus Gymnocheta; species Gymnocheta viridis. The sequence goes on from OY101441.1 coordinate 66,497,011, forward strand.
TCTGTAAATAATTGACGTTCTAGAAGTTTCTTAATTCCGTAGATTTTCCCAAGAAAAGAAACTTGAATAGCTTTATTTTTCTTAGCAGAATAAAACTTTGTTGAGGACAAAGTTGAAGATGGTAAGTCAGCAATAGACAATTTTATATTTCAGAGAACACAAACAAGTTCTTAAGGAAGATTGGAATAGTAATCACACTAAAGTCAACGCGGCAGTAGTAGTCCATACACACATACATACATGCATACTTACACAGAGAAAGCAAATTCGTTGTGACAACCAAGTTTGTTGAAAATCTAATTTTTATTTATTACCCCGCAAAACAATAATCGAAATTTTGAAAGCAGTTTTTACATGCTTACAAGCCAAAATTTAGTCTTTTTTGTCTGTTAGCAGCGGAAATAAAATAATATTTTAAGTTTTAAAATGTTAATACCAAAATTTTATCAATTTTCGTAAAAAGCACCAGTTATGAATTAAATAGTTTAAGCTTTTTTTGGCGTGTTTGCTTTTGCTGGTCTTTTCAAAGAGCCGATTGAACTTCTTTTTTCCCCAGCTCTTGGCAACAGTGCTTCTAGCTTACAAATTTCTAATAATGACATACAAATTACCAGAAAAAATTTAATACGATAAATAAAATAATAAATAAAATGACAAAACAATAGTATGATTTTATGAAATACTCAGTGCGCTGAAATAAACGTAATTTCTTCTAAGTGAGATATCGCAAACAAATATCCTGTCATGCGTTAGCAGGTTTGCAAGCTACACAAATAAAACCCTCCTTTGGAAAATTATCTGATATTTTCTCTGTGTGTACGTATGGAATTACTATAGCTATGTTATTTCGTGTAGATTTATTTCAATTGTTGCTTATTTTTTTGTATTGACTTTCAGAAACTACACCCGGAAGGAAAAATTCATTTCGGTATGTAAACTATTTGCTACTGTATTACTGTAAGTCAAAAACATATTTACATATTTAATTCTATACATTTCTGCATTAAAATATTTATATGAAAATTAAAAACTCAAAGGTTTGTTAGTTTTCTGCAACGTAAGTTTAAAATTTAAGTTAAATCAAAAACGCCAAATAAAGAAAACCTCCTTAGAAAGTTGTTTTTTTGGAATATACAATCAAAGATTTTTTTCTTTTTTTACTTCTCTACATTTTTAGCAGGTCATTTGAAAACAGTCTCTTGAATTATTAACATCGCATATCTTTTGCTCACGAATATTAAAAACAAACTTCTATTAAATAAATTTTGAATTATGAACTGTCAGAAACAAGTGTAATTTTGGAATAATTGTCCTTAATACAAGATGCCTAAAATAAATGACGCACTTACCACTAGCAACATATTGCAGCTTCTGTTCGAAGATGAAGACGAAGAGGTTATAAGGAAGGTAAAAATTCCTCCCATTATAATTAGTCTATGAAAACGGACCTTGCGTGTCAAAAAATCATTTCTCACTTTCTTGTCGATTTGGATAGAGTTTGGAACGCTCTTTCACGTGGTGAAATCCGAAAAATCATAATTTGTTTAAAAGTTTACTAAAAGTGAAGAGAAGGATGAGTACTAATACGAAAAGTACTGTTGATAGTTTCAGATATAAGTAAAGCAGATATTGTAGCTCCGTTACCAAAACAGGAGAAGCTTCAAAGAAACGAAAGGCGGAAATTAGTATAGATATTCATGAAGCGGACGCTGACCAAGATCCATGTTCCTCACAACCAAAACGTAAAATGGTCTCAAAAAAGACGACGACGAAGAAAAATTTAAAAAATACTTAGTATTGCAAAACATACGTTGTGTTTTTTTAGCGTATAATGTTTGTTTTTGTATAAAATGCGTTTCTCTAGCGACCCAAAAAACCCCCGAGTAACAAGTTAACAAAAAAGTAACTAACGCAACAAGTTGTTTCACTTCAATAGCTGTTTTCTCGAAAACTTGTTTTCACACGTAATGTCCCTTTTCATAGACCAGGTCACATATAGATTTTACTTAGTAAATCTCTTACAAACAAATAATCTTTAAAATGGAAAATATTGCGTATATGGAACATCCATGCTTCCTCTTGCATCCTATGATTTAATTCAATAAATTTTCTTTTGCAAATCGGTAGTTTAATATTTTTAATTCTTTAATTTTTTAAATTCTCTTAAATTATATACTTTCGAAGAATGTTGCTTTAATAGTATGTAAAAGAAATAATCACTTTTGGGCCATCACATCATCACACATGATTAACATTTTAATAAAACAAAAACTTGTCAAAAATATGAAATTGAACAGAAAAAAGAAGAAAATAAAATATAAATATTCAAATTGTAACAGGAAATAAAAATAACACAACAAAAAGCAAATACATCAGTGATTTGTAATGTTGAATAAAAGAGGACACATGTGTCATTAGCATTTTACACACCATCTCATAAAACGGACACTCGTCTGAACACATGTATCAGTGTGTGTGTGTGTGCTTGTTACACTTTTTTTGTAAAATATAAAATATCTTTTGAGTTTCGTATTTCAGCCATAAAACATATAGAGAAAAAATATACTGTCAAAAATATTCTATTAAAATATATAAGAATCATTTAAATATAAAAATACGTACATACGAGTACATGATAAAAAAGATAAATACATAAATGGCAAAAGAAAGCAGGAACAGAAACAGAGATAATGACAAAAAAATAAACAAAAATGGGGAATATTCAACGTGACTTTTTTGTTTGCTGGTGTCCGGAAGTACGACCTCCAAACAGTGACGCCAAGATTAGGGAATTTTCCGTTTTTGCACGGGGAATTTATTGTAAAGTTTCAAGCGAAGGGAAAAAAAGGATAGATTATTCATTTTAAGAAAAATGTAGGAAATTTTCAATACTTTGCTTCTTTCCTATTTATTGAGGTGTAATCGCGTAAAACACCACACAAAAGTGTAAATATTATACATATAAAAATTTTAATTTCAAATTTTGTTACAGTATTACGCGTGATATTTCATACAAATAGAAAACATCTATAGGTAAGTAATATCTAAAGACAACGAAAGGCAAAGAAATGTCTGATTTGCCGGGAAGAATTTGTCCGAAAAAACAAAACCAAGTTTGAATTTTTGTTTTTATGTTTAATATATAAATTAAGACTTTTTAAAATTACATATTAAAATATTTTAATTATTCAACCCTTGGTTCGTTCTACCTTTCCGTTGTCCTATTTTTTTCAGTTGTCAAAATTTCATTAAAAATAAAAGTTGAGAAAAAGTCAAAAATTTAAATTTGGATGCCTCGAAAATGATTTTTGGATATGTTGTAGTGGAACTTTTTTTCCTCATGTCAAAAGCTATCGAAAAATGGATGGCGCACATATATATATATATATAATTTTTTGTCGTACGTGTTGCTAATTTTTTTCCCAGCGCTTTGATTTTAATTTATTATTATTATTATTATTGTTATTATTATTCATTTATATTTGAAAATCTGATTTACAACAAATACAACTCTTAACAGAACATGCCTGACATTTTGTAATATTTTGCGTTTTGCTTTTCTTACATAAATGTAAAAAAACGTGTGGCTTAGTGACTGCATTTAACTCCAAATGCTGCGTTTTGAGTTCGTTAATAGTATAAATTATATACCGTACCCTACCCGTTGGCACGGTTTCGAATCCTCAACTACGATATGCTTTTTTTAAAGAATTTTTTATATAGTTTAGTTATTTTTATTACTTTTGCTTTTTATTTAAAAAAGTTTATTCTTTTTTTAAGAAGTTTTGATACTTTAAATTATTTTCAATATGAAGATAATATTGGAACTTTTTAATCATTAGACTAGTAGATTTATGTAATAGTTCGCGATATTTTTTATCAATTTTGGAAGAATTTCTTTATTATAAAGCCTTTTCTTACGTTTCAAATCATTTCTTTATTTAGTCGAAGACCAATGGATTTTTGATAAAGACGTTGAAACACTTCTTGGATGTGTGAAAAAATATATAAGTGCTAATAAGGGGATGTTAATATTTTTATAATGCACTCTAGGCAAGAAAGTGTAACAAATTTGTTACGAAATTCATAATTTATGGCTGACTTCATAAACGCAGTTTGCAAAGCAACACGAGAATGCCTTGTAAACTCATGCTTCCAGTGTTGCTTTGGTAGCTGTGTTTATGAAGTCACCCTATTCTATGGAATAGAGATGAGAACCAATAATGCATGTTCGTGATTAATTTTTTGTTTCCATCACGTGAGGGTGTAATTATTTTCCTTTAAAATCTTATTTTTTCGTATTTCGTGAGCGTGAATTTTCGTGAGTGTGACTTCTGCACACACATATATCGTTACAAAATAAACAAACAGTGAAGTGGGATAAACAAAAAACCTGTAAACAGTAGTTGACAAAGTTTACAAGTATAAATAACTGACAACACTACGACATATTAAAATGTAATTATTATTTATTTATCCTTAATTAAAGATTAAGTTAACTTATTCTAAGTTATTTGTCGTTTTTTCTTAGAAAATAATAATTCCCTGAAGATGACCAACAGAGTTGGTCGAAATATTGGAAAAATAAATTAATAAATAATAAAAAATAAAAATATTAAAGAAGTTTTCTTATTTTTAATTTATTTATTAAATAAAAGAGACAGACCTCAAGCCGAACAATCAATTCCTTAACTCATACTTCTTTCTTAAAAGTCATTGCATTTTTTAAGTCATTTAATCAGAAGAGCTCTTCAAATCTTAAATACAAATTTTTTGGACAAACTCGTTATTTTTAGTTTGTTAAATATATAATTACAAAAAAAACATTCTATGAAGAAACTACACAAAAAAGTTCCAAAATGTTGGAAAATAAACTTTTTATAAAAAATTCTGACTTTAAGTTGATATAATGTATAGTTATTGTTTAAATAAAAAGGCCAAGTTACTATTATTTGTTATTTTATTTCATTCAAAATAACCTCTTAGAAACAAAAAAAGTTAAATTTACTTATTTAATGTGTCAATTTTTTCCAGCCTTTTTTGCTCCCTTTTCGGCTCATACAGTGGTTTAATATTTTTTCATACATAATTCGTTAGTGTCTAGTATTCTATTTAATGCGAGTACGAGTATACTACCAATTGGGTATTCAAATGGACACCACCTTCACAATTAACAAAAGTTCATATTCTTCGAATTTATATTTAAAAAAAATTATAATGTATTGGTAAATTGTTATTGCTCGAAGCATAACAATAAATAAAAGTAACAATTAAAAGTAAAAAGTTAAAACATAAAAAAGTAAAATTCATTTGGCCATAAAAATTAGTATTCAAAACCATATATAAAACTATTAAAATTAATGGTAAATAATTGTAATAATTTTATATTGTTGTTGACAGAAGAGATAACCTTGCAGCAGAAGGATGTCTTCCATATGTCGTGCACTTTTCCCACAACTAAGTTTTGGTTGAGATCAAGTCATTGACTTCGTCACTCCATAACGCTAACTTGTTTTTCGGAATGCAACCACTTCTTAACTTAGAAGAGTATTTGGGGTCATTACCTTGTTGGAACCACCAACTTAATGACATTCCTTTTTCAGCATAAGTCAACATGAAAGCTCACAGAACATTATTGTAGATAGCCTTTGTCATACTTTCTGAAATGAAATTCTCACACCTTCACCCAAGAAATCCTTGACTTATATTTAGACTTGAATTTGGATTAATGTATTTTTCTTGTGTTTTGTCCATCATAAAGTTTCAAATGCTTGAAATGCATAAATTAATCATCTTGGTGTTAGGGTTAGAAAATTTGATTAACTCTATCCAGTAAAAATATCCGAGTTAATCTGGGACTACACCACGCCAAAAAAAAAAAACATTCATTGAACCATAATGCTACCGCCAGCATGTTTAATATTTTTTTTTGTATAACGTTGGTTGAATTCTTGAATCCTTTGTCTTCTTTCAATCATTAACATCGCTAGAACATCACGCTTTGGTGTGGATACGCGCGTGTTTGGACTAGTTCGCAAATGGCAAGCGAGTGGTTCAAAAATAGTCCATATGCATATAAAAAGCACGGTCATTTTAAGGTTTCGATGTCCTAGGGCTGAACCATATAGTCAAGGTTTGTATTTCATAGGACTAACCCAAAAACAACTGCATGCCATTCATGCAGATGAACATAAAGTTGCAATACACGCATCCGTCTGCGTTCTTTATTTTATTACTGTACTCGCTTTAGCCAATATTTCTAGCCCCGTACTTTGATTGAAGTTTTATTAAATTTATGAACAAAACACTTTTGTGTAGGCATTTTGAATACATTTTATTTATATGATCAACAACTTCTAATTTTCATGCATAGAAATATCTATACAGAAGAGTACTCACAAATCTGCTCCTAATATTTTTATTATTTATGAAGCTTAAAATGTATTTATGTAAAAGCTTATATCTGCTATTTGGAAGCAATCGTAGACTAGTAGATAGTGCACAGACAAGAAGACGTTTGCCGTGCTGTGCTTGTCTTCAAATAAAAAATAAAAAAATTTCGGTTGAGATAACCTGAAATATACTTTATAGAAATTTTAATACCAAAATAAGAAAATCTATACCCAATAAAGTGGCATTTCCCATAAAAAAATTTCCACCACCTTTAAATACAAAAAGAAATCCAAATATCCTTGTAATTTATTTTAAGTCAGTTAGTAACTAAGATTCTTGGGTGAATTAAAAAAAATTAGGACTCGGTATAACTTTTGTCTTAAGAAATAATTTAAAGTTATATAAATTTAATAATTACACCTAAAGACAACAATTTAAAAAATAATAATTTTTTAAAATAAAAATTTTAAGAATTCTTGTGGAGGGGCTAAGTGAAATCACCTTAGGAGTCTCGTTTTGTCTGCATTTACTTTGGCTTGATTTTTTCACAGGACTACGTATTTCTATTTTGTTTCGGATCTTAAGAGCGTTGACAGCAAAATGTTCACACGCCCAACTAAATTTGCCATAAATTAATGTAAAGTACTTATTCTGTTCCCGAAGTATATGCGCAACTGTATTATAATTAGACAACAAACGTTTTAATATTTATTTCTATCTTAACTTGTGAAAAGTGCGAAACTATTTTCCAAAGCACTTATTTTATTGGCCAATATATGTCCGTTTTTTTATTAATTTTTTACTGAATACTAACAAAAGTGAAACGACAGAATTTCTTATAATAAAATGTATCTAAAAATAGCAGAGAGTGATTATCGTGAGTGGAATCTAAATTTTGGTCAGAAATGTCTTTATGGTCATAATGATAAAATAGTCGATACTTAAATTGTAGTGTTCTTAATTTTCTTTAAATAATGGTCCAGAATGTATTGCCCATCTTAAAAATTTTAACATAAATAAATAAATTTTGAATTAATAATTAAATAATCAAAAATAATAGTCATATGTTTATTTAGTAAATAATCGAGAAGAACAAATATTAAATATTATTACGGTTAAGCATTTACAAATTACAAAGTTAAACGTGACTTGATTTAAACAATATTTTTTCATTATTGTCTTATCATTATTCCTTATTAGATGCAAATGGAAAAGTCAAATACAAAAGTATGTAGCATATCAACATTGAAATATGTTTTTGTAAGTTACAGTAATGCACAAAAATCTGTTTGATAGTCTGAGCTAATCGTTCCCATTGAATTGCAGAAAATTTATAACATCGATTAAAAAGTGCCTACTAAAGCTTGTGCTGCGAGAGTGTGTCCCACCATGGGAAAGGAATGGCACACCACGCGCCACATACCGGAAGATGTTAGTTTGTAATTCAAAATCTATCTGGATAAAATAATATAGTGGAGTGGCCATCTAATAGGGTCAATTGATGGTATGCCAAATAAATAATAGTGAGGGACCGTACTTCTGAAACTCCATGTCTGCAGCAGTAAAGCATTTCAATTGCGTGCTAATATTTCATCCCTGTATATAACGTTTTTGTCATCATAATTTTTGGACCATATTAACCAATGATTCCACCGACTCATAAAGAGCAGCAAGCACTAAGCTTTTCTAGTAGTTTTATTGCTTCGATAATGCCTTGTGGATTACAATCGATACAAATATATTAACTATGCACTGCAAAAATTGTTGGTTTGCTTGGCGGCCCTTTTCAAGTAGACATTCAAGAAGAATTTAGATAATTCCTTTTTGAAAGTAAAAAAAAATTATACTTCGTTAAAAAATAAATTTGAGGAAATTGCAAACGTTACTCCGGAAATAAGATTATACGGTTTTTTGGCATTCATTTATATTTAAAATCAAAAGAAAAGGTATGTAGAGTATTATGTAAGTGACGATTCAGAACATAAATGGACATTATCAGTCTGACTTATATATATTTGGAAAGTAAGTTTACAAGGATAAATATAATGATTGCCCATTGCAAAATATTTCAAGACCCTTAACTTGAGAGTATTGGTTTCTTGGAAATCTGTCTTGAACATTAGTAAAAATACAAGTATTTATTTAATAACTAATTTTAAACCGTACGATTATAACAAAAGAATAACACTGATCAGCAAATACGTTGATGGCATAGTGATGAGCTAAAAAGATAATCAATACACACTTTATTACTTTTGGCGATGTATTTGTTGGCAATTAGTTATCACTTTTCTTAAGGAATAATGAATTCTAATGTCTTTATTGTATTTAGGGTGTTGAGGCAAATTATTGTTTTTATGTTCTTATGAAAATAAAAATTTCGTTGATTCTGAGATTGGACTACTAAAAATTACATAAACTTAAATTAATACGCCCGTATTCATAGACGATGATCAAAGTTAATGTGGAAATTAAAAATTAAATTCCCATTTATAAATCTAACAATATACCTGTTATTACTTTGTTAATCGTTTATAAAGTAATGCTTTCGCCGTAAAAAAAAACTAAAAATCGAACGCAACAGGTGTGGATCCAGATTTTTTTGGAAGGAAAAGTTTTATATGGATCATACAATTTCTAACTTTTACCAATAACCTGGACCAGAGCATAATCGTACTGAAAGGAAGTGCCAATAAGTTTTGTCTTAAATTATTTTTTTATTTTTATGGTCGTGTTACAAAACTAGTTTGCCTAGTTCACTTTAAATAGACAAATACAAATGTATTAAATATGATTTTCGCATTTGCGTTTCATTTATACGTAATCTGCCAGAATTTATATAAATCTTTTCCAAGCTGAGTCTCAGGCAGGCATGGAAATGTCGGTATTGTATGTAATTGATACTGTTGCAGTTAGTCTCGGCTTTTCTAAAAAAATTAGTCTTTTTATATCAGATAATAAGTAAGTCATTACTCAACTGCTGCCAATTAATGCAGACAGAATGTAGTATGTCATTGAAAAGTATGCTGTGTGGTACTTGCAACATATTATCAAGCTATTTCTGGGATTTGTAAACATCTGAAATACTGAAAAAATCAATAACAAGTCAGCTTGAAAAACAAATGGAAATTTATCGATTTACAAGTTCAAATTAAAAAAGAAAGAACTTTTTGAATAAAAATCAGTTTTGCTAATTTTTATTTGACCCCATATCAGTTTCATTGGAATTCATGCGTTTAATCAATGTAAGATTGGTAGCTATTGTAATACTACATGTTCTTCTTGTTATTATCTCCAAGGCATGCTTCTTGGTTCTGACCGTAAGAAATGTAGGTAACATATTCTGTTTCTAATTTGTAAGGCAATTACAACTTTATTTTATTTATATGCCACCGGAGTGGGTGTAAATACAGTTGTTAATATTATTCTTACTTTCAGCAAAAAAAACTTCTGCTATTGCACACTTTATTTATAATGCATCAATACATTTAGAACTCTATTACACAAATACAATACATCTGCCCTAAGCTGTGGAATAAAAGGGATTTAGAGTCCTTGGATGGACAAGTTCTTGTTTATTACCTTCGGTATACATACAAAATTAATTATTTTATAGCAATTTAATTCGTTACACTTAAAACTTGAAGTTTAAAAAAAACATGAAGAGAAAATCGTTGTGCTTAGAAAATGAAAACAAAATTATCACTGAGCACAGATAAAATAAAAATAAGCTGTTTGTCCACAAAAAAAAAAACTATTCGAAAATATAAAAATATTTTCAATAAACACACATACAACTTCGTTTAAAAAACTAGAGATTAGAGAAAATTTGTCAATATTCGTTCTGTGTAAAGGTTCAATTAGTCGTGACTTTGCCATAACGCCATAGCCATAACATAATCCATAACTATAACTTTATTATTAGCACCAATCAGTCCTGCCATAACCATAAACAGCTGTTTACGCTTTAATTTTTTTATATTTTTCAAAAGTGCTGAAGCACAATGGAACAGGCTGTGCTGGCGAAATAGAATCTTGCGACTCACAAAACACATCGCAATCTGTGTTTATTTCCAAACTGCAATCTAATATGGGAGCACTTTGCCTCATTCTAAAAAAGTATAGAGCTCATTACAATCTATTTATTTAATAAAACATTTTCATGACTTACGGCCGAGGAACAATGTGAGCCTCTAATTTCTTCCAAGAATCGCTCTCTTAAGTTTCCCCAACGCTTCATTGCAGTATTTTCTATTAATCAAAATATATAAATTTGTTTAATATTAACAAAATTAAACTAAATTTCTACATACCATCAACTATCAAATTACTTCCAACTTGTAACCAGGCCCGTCTCTTCTTTTCGCGATCCTTGAAGTCTCTGTGAGCTTTGTCGTAAAGACACGGCCAGTTCCTGACCAACTCTATTAATTTTCCGTCATCCATATTTTTAACTACAAAAATATTAATATTAATTTAAAGAAATTAAAAACAAATAAAAAAACTTAACAAGCAATACTAATGTGAAAACTAAAAGTAAAATAAAAAACCAAAACAAATCTATAAATTCAGCAAACAGCTGTTTATGGTTATGGCGCAAAACCAAAATTCAATTGGTATATAGGTTATGGTTATGACAATGGCCTTATGGTAAGTCAGCAATAATCGTTTACAGTGATGCCCATAAAGTTGGTTCGAACAGCTTATTTATATGGTTATGGTTAAGTCACGACTATTTGAACCTTAAATTCAAATACGAAAATTACTTTTTGTTTTCCATATTGGTGAAAAGAATTTACGACTCTCAAAGTCAAACGTAAATTACGTATCGGCTGCAGGGTATATTAATGAACATACCACATCTCTTAATATAAATACATCACTTCGTTGTGAGTTTTATTATAGGGCTACTCCTGCTACTCATAGGGGATGAGGATATACATACACTGCGTTTCACATGAATAGGTGCAGTGTTTTAGCAATCAACTTCAGCTTTCTGCTCTTAAGATAATTCATGGAGAGGATTATGTTGTACTGTTTATTAAAGGTTTAACAGTTGAGAAAAAGAGTGTAAACAAATAAATTCGAAAAAGTTCCCTAAGATTTAATCTGATCTTTTTATAATATGTGATTAAAAATGTGAATTGTTTTTGGGTATCGACAATCCTACGAAAGAAGATTACGTGCTTTAGGGGTGTTTACTTCATATGTCCCTTACCAGTGTTGGCAGAAAATATTATGACAAAATATTCTATAGGAGAGAAGCCAGTTGGTAAATTAAATTGCATTCTTATTTCGTACATACAATATTAATCGTGTGCCTTAAAGAGACTACTCGTTTTTTCAACTTCAAATGATATCGAGGAAGACTTGTTTATCAATATTCCTTACAGATTTGTTAAAACGATTACATTTGACCAAATACACCCAAATGTAACAAAATATAATGTGAGGCAAATGAGTCGTATGAGTGTAAAAAGGAATTCACCGTAGTGCGTTGATTGTATACTTTACAATTTAAAAAGCTTTTATTTCCATTCGAACGCGTTTTTGCTAACGAATGATAGTTCGTAAAACTCTTACGATCGTTAATACGATTTTAATAAAGTACAGTACGTCACGTATGTCTTAATCCAAAAAATGTATTTTTACGTGACGAGTTCTATGTTCACGGATGTGATGATTCGAGCCATTTTCATTTGTCGTGGGCCGATCTAGTCTATATGCGAGCATATTATTGATAATTATGCCAATTCGTCAATGTACCTTAATGCAAGCAGACAGACTAGGTCAACCCACAACAAAGACAAATTTTTTGGAAAATTAAATTGAGAGAGAATCTTGAATAATAAATTTACCAATTACCAGTGTTAAGATACCTGTATAATACGAATATAAAAATAAAATGAATACCAAATGATTTTCTAAAAAACTCTTCAATACCTCTCATAGAGACTTTGGAATTTACTTACGGGACCATAAATAAATAATAATTTATTGCTTATACCCAGTCCAAGAAACAGATATTTCAACATGTTTCTCATTCGCACCGAACTAAAATAAATTGACTTCAGAAGTACGAATTTCAGAATATATAAATAAGATTACTATGGGATTGTTGTGTTGGGATTATATTTTAAAATCTGCAGTTACTTTTAGATTTATTAGTGGCATTTGATCTTATAAAAAGTTTTAGAAAATATCGATAGTCTAAAAAACAGCTTTTTATAGTAAATGCTTAAACCATAATATGATTTGAGTGCTGGTCCAATAATAACTACAGTTTTTCATAAAGAACAATTGGAAGCCAATAATCCCATTAAAAGCATTTATATTGAATCAGTTATAAGTGCATTGACTTCCACAATATATGCATGTATGTAAATATATTTAATTTAATAGGATTCCTGTACCATAGATACATATAAAATAGATAGTATTGACTTAAAGACTGTTTATTCTAAGGTCCACACAATTATCCTTGTTGTAAAATGTTGTTGAATTTTCATTTTCTTATAGTTTTTCAGAGCTAAAATATTCAAAATAATCTGTAAGTTTTTCATACATTTTAAATGCCAACATAAACTTGAATATCTTGTATATGAAAATTTTTCTGAAAAGAAAAAAAAAACAAGTCATAAATTTTGTTCTACCATGTTAACTTAACTTTAAATATTAATAATAACAAATTCTTTAAGAAACTTTCTATGCATCTTAATATAGGGTCTGCCAGATAACTTTTCTTTTGAAAACAGGGCGCAAAACATCGAGTGTAGCTTCGGCTGTGTGGCACGTAGCGCCGTCCTGTTGAAACCAAATGTTGCCAATATCCTCCTCTTCAATTTTTGTGAACAAAAATTTGTTCAACATGGCCGGCTAACTGTAACGTCCACTCCTTGCTCATTTTCGAAGAAATATGGCCCAATTATGTCTCTGGACCAAAATCCGCACCAAACAGTGACTCGTTTTGGGTGCGTCGGCTTTTCAGTGTACACCAAATGCGACAATTTTGCTTGTTTACATACCCGCCAAGATCAAAATGAGCTTCATATGAAAAGATGATTTTTTTGGGCAAAATCGGCATCTTCTGTAAGTCGATCGCAGGCAATATTTCCCAGCGTTGTTCAAGCGTATACGCAACCATATTCGTTCAGCGGATAGATAAAACTAATTATCAGACATGAGCTAAGTGTTACCATTCACGAAATAAGCACTTGTTGAAAAAAACGGTAGATGGCGGACCCTATATTATCAATTCAATTCAATGTGAAAACAAAACCTACGTTTGCAATATGTTCTTGCTTTTGGACAGTGTCTTTGGATCTTCTTTCAGCAAATGTTCTCGTATACTATATGACACTGGCTTGCATATTTCAACATTTTTATAATAACTTCTCGCCGCCGTTATAATATCCAAATTGAAACTCGTCCTGAAACAAAACATGTATAATTGAAACACTTAAAGGAAAAGACAATTGTATAGATACAAAAGCACTAACTCTTTTAATTTGTCCAACATTTCATCTGCATCAGTTATCCCAGATGACTCATAAGAGTTAAAAAGAAAAGGACTCATGACTTTTAAGGTGGTAAATAATTTGCGATGTACACTCATGATAGCTGGCTTACGTCCACTTAATACTAAAGCAAAATCAGCCAGAAGTGCTGGTAAAATCTGTTTAAGCATGACCTACAAAACATGGTGTTTAAATTGATATTTCCATTGTTTTTAAAGCCAATTACCATAAATAAATAAGCAAATTGACTATCCGTACAGTATAAACCCGGTATAAGAAAGCTTTTTTCATAAGCCGCTTCAGCCCAAAATCCATGGTCCTCCATAATTTTGATGTACTGGAGAAAGGTTAAATCGCAATGTGTGCAAGATGATGTGACAAATACAGGAATTTGATTCGGCTTTTCTTGATTCTCGTATAAGCTGACCGTTTTGACCGCATAAAAACACAAAGATTTTATGCCAACATCTTGTGGCGTTATATCAAGTCTGACATCTTTACTCATATAAATGGTTTTCAATATGCCAGCTCCCGTTACAGCAAATAAGCCCATAGCACCCATCAAAGCGGGTGCGAAGCCTACTTCTGGTTCTTCAAGAGCAAATAAAACTGAAAGTAAAAACAAATTTCAAAATTAATATGAAAATCTTGTTAAATTCTAATTCATATAACTAGGAAGAGCCAATTGGGCAAGAAACACAACTATACAAAGAGAAACACAACTATAACACGAGAAGCATTTATTTCTGGAGCAGGGTTTCCAGTTTTATGTTATACCTTATTCCCAATTTGCAATCTTTCATTCCCCGAATTCCCCGAAATAGCTAATTGCTTATCTACAAAACTTCCCACAGATCTGTAATAAGAATTTTCAAACCATATAAATTAACATATACAGAAATCTCAACAAATTCAATATTTCTCAGTCACAACAGATAGATTATTTTGAAATATTTAACATATATTTGTTAAAATTCTTTAAACAATATAAGACTTTTTTCTTAACAAAATTTGCAAAATATGGAATATACGAGTAGTCAAGCTTTTTGTTAATTGTTAATTTATAAATTGGAACTTAATCAAAAGGTCGAAATAATTATAATAATCTCATCCCACATGTCCTTAAAAATTATATAATATTATGTCAAAGGAAAAACATGCACTTATTTATTTACTTAATTAAATTCATTTGTGTAATATTATTAGAATTAATTAATGCTTTGAGCTCTAAATATTTACATTAAAATATATGTAAATATATAAAATCAGTAACGTAAAAAACCTACAAAAAACAACTATGTATCAATGTTTATCATTTCAAAAACTTCAGAATCAAAATCTCCTGATTCATCAGCCAATGCAATTTTGTTGCACATTTTGGTTGTATTAAAAAGTGTTAGCATTTGAAAAGGTGGAATAAATTCGGCTAAGAGAAAACTGAATTATTTTTAAAGTGTATATTTATTCTAAGAAGGTCTTCTAATAAGTCATACTGTAATCTGTTACGAATTTGTTACAATCATCAAGCAGAAAAATATGATTTGTCGTACATGAATTTCAAAAAAGAAAAACTAAATAACAAGATTTATAATAATATATTAGCCCCGAAAATCCCCAGTGAACAAAGAGCATTTTCCCCAAAAAAAATCGCATGGGGATTTTCCCGAAATTTGTATCCTCCATCACAAAAATAATCCCCTATTTGGGCACAAATTTCTTATTTGGGGGCAAATCCCAAAAACTGAGAACGCTGTTCTAGAGAGAGTCTCCTCTTTTGTGCCTTTCAAAAAATAAAAACAAAAAAATGTCTTTGAACAGCAATATAGCAGGCTGAACAACTGTCCGCTCAATATGTAAAATACCGTGCGTGCCAGAAATAAGTCAAAACTTACATTGTGTTTAAGAGTTAATTTCATACTTATTAAGAAATTTCAAGTTGGGTTTGGAGCTTTGATATTTTCAAAGACTTACAGTAGAATTATATAACAAATATTTTTGTGAACCATTTAAGATTGTTATATCACCGATAAAGTGTTGTATATTTTTTTGTAATTTTTTGTGACGTTTTACATTATAGTGCTTAGCACATCTTTTGACTTAAGCTTAAGGATCACAAGAAGCTTAACACAAATCAAAGACACACCTTTTTTTTGTTGTGCCCTCTACCAGAATTATTTTATGTATATGTTTTTGTGTTGCACAGTGTAATTTGTTCTCGTATTGAAAAATGTCTAAGAAGAAAATTTATTATTTAACATGAATCTGTTGTCAAGCCATAAGCAATGATACTCAATTCTCCTAGTCACAAAATGTTATAGGAGCTGTATGTTGAGGGTCATTTCTATATACATAAAAATTAGCTTGGAAACGAGATTAACGGGAAATTATTAACAAATATAATACAGCATGCAAACCCTCCTCTATGTTCTGAAAGGCTGCATTGATTAAACTTTAATCAATTCCGATGATGACTAACTAAATTGTTTTCTTTTTTTCTTATGCATGCAAGACGATATGCTTTAGGAAATACTCACCCACTGATGGTCTGTATATGGCCACTGGTAATTTATTTCTATAATCATTCACTAATGACTCCGCAAGATTTTTTGTAAAACAATATGTATTCGGGAAACCTACAATTAATCTTAATTACAAAAAGAGTTTGTTTAAAGTATTTCTTTTTTTTTTTAAATAAAATAAAATTCAATTACTTTCTGGTTATTACGTCTATTATCTCTTCGGAAATATCATTTCTTTCCAGCAAATTTAAACAAAATCTCCAGTCCATAGGCGACTTATAAACCTTTGCTTCCACTCGTTTCAGATAAGGATTACTAAAGAATGTTGAAACATGCATAACAGCTTGAAGATTTTTTAAGGTTTCAGCGAATTTCAGCATCTGTAAAGTTCCGCCCACATTAAGTCTGAGAGCATATCTTAACGGTTCATCGAATCGCACGGTGGCAGCACAGTGAAAAATTATAGAAACGTTTTCTAAAGTTTTTTGGTATTCAGCTGTTATTCCCAAAAAGGGCAAAATAGCATCGCCAGGTATACATACTATTTTTTTGTCCAATTCGCCGGGTTTTTGGAGTCGTAATTGGCGAAAGATCTGAACGAAAAGATTATAAACGTTTTGTGATAATTTATAATGCATTAGTATATAAATAAATGAAACAATAATAAGTTCTTAGATTTGAATAAATAAATGAGAAAAAATGACAAATTTGGCGGTACGAATAATCAATCAGAATAGCATAATAAACAAATGCAACCCAAAAAAATCCGGGTTGATCCGTCACAATACAATTTACCTGATTATAGGAAAAATTACCTAAAGTCGTTTATTATGAAAAATTATCTAAAATTTTAATGATTATATACTTATGCTAAAACGTATTCATTTTAAACAAAATAGAGCAGTATAAAATGATTTAAAAAACCACCGAGCGTTTATTTTTCAAAACTTCAAGTTACAAATCTACAAGTAAAATACCTAAAATATTTTCTTTTTAATTTTGTTTGCTTTTATCTATTTTACATACATTTCTTCTGTGTATGTCAAATAGCGGGTTCCCTAAGTAAATATTTACTAATTTTCCTCAGTTCTTTCGAATTCTTTAAAAAAAAATCAATAATCCAATATAAGTCGAAAAAACTCTCATTATATTCAAACATTTTAAGTTTTGATTTATTTCTGAGTTTTGAACTTTGAAAATCTTTTAAAACTTAAACTTTAATTTTGTGACAAATATTTTTGTAGTACTTTTCAGCCTGATTTATTGCTTTCTAAATTTTCAATTAGACGTGCCATAACCATAAGCATATAAAACAGCTCTTCGGACCAACCTTAAGGATAACACTGTAATTGATTAGACTTGCCATACCATAACGCCATAGCCATAACCATAACCATAACCATAGCCATAACCATAACCATAACCATAACCATGACCATAACCATAACCATATCATGGGGTATCGCCTTAACCTTAAATATGTGTTTGCTGTTTAGACATATTTGTTGTTTTTTATTAAATTAACTATTAATTATTAATTAATAATTAACTATGGTTATGGTTATGGCAATCTCATTATGGTATGGCACGTCTAATTGAACCTTAAGTGAAGTTTTTGCCTTTTGTTCAGGAAAAGGCCCAAAAAGCATAATACAACAAAATCGTTTCCCTTATGTTTTACATTATTCGGTTAAACACACCGTGTACCTCAAATGTTAGGATTACAAGCTTTCATGAGGCGATTCGATTCATTACAGCAATGTGCAAAATAAAGAAATGTTAACTGCGGCTAAAACGTTTAACTGATTTGTGAACATTCTTAATGTCGACATACGTACAATCATCAGTTGTGAATACTTATTAAATTTGATTAATTTTTGTATGCCTTTCAGAACCCTTAGATAAAAATATTTATTTTATATATCGACGAATGTTACTAATAATTCCTTGCGTGAGCTTTACGTACTTTAAATAATAAGAATAATGTTATTAGAAGTGATAAATGTATTTTTGAATTTAAATTTATTAATTAGCCTGTAAGGATATTTTACTCCATTGGAGAAATTAAACAAATAAATAAATAAATTACCTATA
Source organism: Gymnocheta viridis (assembly GCA_956483585.1). Taxonomy (NCBI): domain Eukaryota; kingdom Metazoa; phylum Arthropoda; class Insecta; order Diptera; family Tachinidae; genus Gymnocheta; species Gymnocheta viridis. The sequence goes on from OY101441.1 coordinate 66,515,534, forward strand.
TGAAACTCTTCTTTCTTATGTATTTCGAGAGGGACAATTTTTATGCAGGCTTGGGTAAATACATTTAGAATTTTTGAAGTGTAATTAAAAGATCTTCTCAACAAGATATGGAAAATTTGATATATTTCAAATAATATCATTTGAATCAATATTAATTTAGTTGTCACTTATTTAATTTTCAATTTCTGCAATGTTTGCTGAAACTTTTATTCAAACTAAAGAAAATATTAAAAGAACTATACAAAATATTAAGCGAATGCATGCACATACTCCGCAAAATCGTAAAAATTTTTCAAGCTTATACGAATGTGTCATTTCGCGGTGATTCCCATTATCTAGTCCCAACTTATATTACAAAAACAATATTTATCACAAACAAACTCGACACGAGTGCCGCAGAATCTTATTAATATTTAAAGCGCAATTTTTTCTTTTTGGGAACAAGAATTTAACAATTTTAACACTAAGCAGTGGCCACAATATAAATCACTTGCTTACGCTTTAAACCATTAATTATATATATAAATTGATTATGTAGGATAGTTTTTTTATAACAGATTAATAATTGGCTTAATTTAAGTCCATCTTACCATTGCATTCTTAAGTTTTTCCAAACGTTCTTCAATCGAATCATTTTTCTTGGGACGAAGTAAAATGTATATTTTGCGAACATTGCAGGAGCGTAAAAGTTTTTCAATCAAAGCTTTGCCAACTACTCCTGGAAATTTCAATGCAATGTTATAATAAAGTTGTATATTAGTAAAGAAATCCACAGGGATGAACGTTGCAAATATCAGCAAAAATTGCTGCAAATTTTTAAAATCCTTAATACGAGCAAAGGATATATACCACTGTTAGTTCTGATTGTGAATTACTTTAATATTACAAATTTTAATACATAGTTTATAGTTTTTCTTAAAGCACTAATAGACAAATGGTGTCAACTGAATTCATTGTTTCGTTTAATATTATCCTTTTTACCTGATCCACCAGTTACAAATATTTCTTTATTTTCAAAAAACTCTTCAATCATTTTGACGCTAAGGTTCTGTTATTTTTTTGATTAATGATATTAATAAAATATAAAAGCTTGCAGTTGAAAAGCAGAAAGCAAACTAAATACATTTATTTATATTTAAAGCGAAGTACTTAATACTTAATTAAAATTTGCTCTATTATTTTTTTTTTGCGTTTTAGAAATTTTAAAGTTTTAGAAATTTGCAAGTCTTAGAAATTAGCATTCAAACTTTAACGAAATTGTTGCAATTAAAACAAAAAGTCTATTTATTTCGGTTTAAAAACACTTAACAATTCAATTTGTTACACTCAAAGAATTTGGGCAATTATAAAGTGAAAAATTTTTTGCTTTGAAATTTTTTTGATAATAATAAAATGTTTAATGAAAACTATTAGCGAATTTTCAGGTGCAGAATATGTTTGCACATAAATAGCATGAAACAACTTCGTAAGGCTTTGTAAATAAAAACTATAAATTATTGCGCAGACAGTATGCTTTTATTGATTTATTCATGAATTCATAAAATCAAAGCTTCTGAAAGAAAATTTTAAAATGTTTTTGAATTTATTTATTTTTGCTTTATATAAAATAAAAATCAACTTTATTACTACTACTGCGTAAATACAGAATTATGAATTGAATATTAAAAAACTACGAAGTGGATAACAGGCGAAATACTATATATTTTTTGAAAAATAGTATATTTAGAAAAGGATACGCAACATCATCAAATGTACACTTAAAATTGAGAAAAATCTAAAAAATGGTTTATCTTTTAAAAAAAAATTATTCAGTAACTAAGTCAACGGTGTGTGTGGAGCAAGTTTGGGGACACATGCATTTCCAAGAAGTCGATAAGTTTCAAAGTACTTTTTTAACGTTTGCAAAATGTTCTCACTTGTAATTCAAATCATTATTTAATGATTTTTAAATACACAAATATTTTAAGCAAACAACATAAATAAGCTGGATGATGATATACAGAGGCCGCCAGGTATTTCCTTGATAGAAATGAATAACAAAACAGAGATCAAACAGATCTTTTGGAGCTAAAATACTACAAAGAACGTGTGCAAAGAGCTTCACGAACAGATACATAAAATGAAAAGTTTTCAAAAGGTGAGAGTTATGACAAGCAGCTTGTAGATTCCAGGTTCGATGCTTAGCATTTTTATGATATTTTTTAAAACACAACTGTATGCTCAATTCATGAAGTGTATTACAAAGCTTTTAACTTAAATGTTAGATCCATACTATTTATTCATTAAATGTAATGTGATTGTCATAATTAATGAAACAGCAACAAATTTAATTGTAATTTGTGTTTCGATCTTAAATCAAACTGATTAAACACATTAACCAAAAGCAAAGCAGATTTAAAAAAAATAAACGTTTTTCGAAAACATCGAGCGTCAAAATAAAGTTGAGCACTTTTCCATTTTTTATTGACTTTAATTTTGACTTTACCAGCTCTGATAATTATTCGAAAAGTTCTTCGTTGAACACTATTGACTCTTAACTTAGTTCTACCAGCAATATATTCTATAGGCCATACATCCCCTTAGGATATTAGGTTTTTAAAATTTTTCTATCAAGATGGGAAGAGGAGGATGATTGAGGCTCTTAAGATGCCAATTGAGGAACCATTCTTTCAAGATTTTTATGGAAAATTGAATATCCCGCCAATATTTCCTCACTAGAGACAGCATTGTACGTACAATTTTACTTTATGTTGTTATAACGGCCCTGTTTTTTATGTTACTGATTCAATAAACATGATCTGATTTCGCCGTATTGGCAGAGGCAAAACTACTATGCTCCATTATTTTGTTGCACAATGAAGTCTTCATTTTAAAATCGTCTTAGTTTTAGAAGTTTCATTTATTTTAGGTTTATGAAAATATTATCTCCTTCAGCTGATGCTTAATAGTTTTTTTTTTGTTAAATCGGTTCTAAGAATCTTGTAAAATATATCACAACAAGCTTAAGCTACCAATGATTAATATAAAACAAAAAACGACGGAACACGATTAATTAATCTTTATATACTTTTTACGAAGGACGCAACTAGCATCCGAGAATCTCGTGTTCATTACGAGAACCATTCCCACAACTTTCAGCAAAACTTGAAGGATTTGATGCTTACGGCTGACTTTATTTTGCGGCTCACAGCAATTTTAAATATGTAGGAAATATTTTAATTGTTTGAATATTAAATCTATATTATTAATAGGCAAACACGTTTTTGAGATCACTTTTACAGCCGTAATTCTGAACCAATGTCGGAGAGATTTATATGCTTTTAATGGGGATTTTACATAGATGTGCACAATCTTAATTTTATTTAAATCGGTTCAGTATTTTGGGATCTTTAAGTGCTTGATGTTGCTTACAACACATGCACGCTTATTGCACATGTATGTATTACCTTCAAGTTGTAAAATAAACAAAGTTTGTATTTGTGTTTGTCCAATTTGCTTTGTGTAGAAATGAGACAGAGTTTTTTCTATATGTATTTTGTAATAAGAGAGAGATAAGTAAGAGAGTTTTAATTTGTTAATTTAGACTGTTTTTTGTTTTTGTACTTTATCGTATATATTTATGTAAAATTTACATTGTAAATGCTTAATATTTAATTACTAGAATGCGGGCAATTCACCGTGGACCGCTGGATACAATAGTATCAACAAAAATATGTTCTTAATATCAATATGGTAACATGTTTAATCCTTCTTGACAGTATTCTATTCAAAAAGATCTTTGACTTTTCCAGCTCGGCTTGCAACCTCATGTTCTCATACCTTAGCAACACATCTCAAGTAATTCAGCTAAATGATAACGTGCTCTTAAATGGTGCTCTTAATATCAACAGGGAAGATCCGCAAAGCTCCATATTTGGACCTTTTGTAATCTGCATTTACATCTATGACATACCTGATATTGAAAACAGTAGCAAAGATCATATGTACGCTGATGGCGCTCAGCTTTATAAAAGGTGCGATGTCTCTAATATTTCCCTCTGTGTGAGTGGAATCAATGATAATTTGGACAAAATTAATAGCTGGGCAAACGCCAATGGAATATGTTTAAAACCTGCAAAATCTAAATGCATTCTCCTTTCAAAAGCAAACAGAACTTATGATAATAAAAAAATTAAAATCAACAACAATATTATTGATTTTGTGACCGCTGCATCTAATCTTGGAGTAACCTTCAATGGTAGACTTATCGGGTCTGATCACATTATTATGTTATCGTTGATGGAGTCTATGGTATGCTTCAAAATTTGTGGGCTGTTAAAGATTCAACACCATTTGTCTTTTGTGTGCTCCTAGCAAAAACATATCTCATATCGTCTCTCCTATACGGTTGTGAAATTTTTGCGAACTCCGACAGTAATGATCAACGTAAACTGAAAGTTACATACATATAATAAAATTGCCCGCTTTATTTTCCAAATAGAACGTCGGGAGCATATCTCATTTTTTCTTAACAGATCTTGCACATCAAATTCGAAAATCATTTAAAATGCAAATGCCTTGTCTTCTTGCAAAAATTGTCTCATCTAAACAACCGTCATATTTATATAATTGAATTATATTTGCAATATCCAACCGCGGAAGGAGAATAATTCGCCAAAAATACAGGAGCCTTTTATCTACAAGATAATTTTTAATCTGCTTGAGCAGTCTTTGGAATAACTTCCATAATCATATTCAATTTATAGGCAACACCAACACATTTAAAAGGAAGTTATCTAAATTTTTATAAAACTTACATTTCTTTCATACATCAAATTGAGTTATTTATTTTCTTTTTTTGTTTCTTGCCTTCAATGCTTTTTTTTCTTCTTTCGTCCTGAAACTTTTATATATTTTTATCTTTAACCTAAATTATATTTTTTATTTTTTGTACTACTAATTCTCGTGATAAATTATATTTTTTATGTAGTACTATCTACGACTTAATACCCCTCTGATATTTTTCTATTAGCACTATAATTTATAAGATATTTTTGTTGTTGTGATAGATTTTCAAATATAATAAATAAATGAATAAAAAAAGTATTTGACTTAGTATATTTTTCAAAACTTGCATTAGTTAGTATTTAAAATAACATTTGATCTATCTTCAGTTCAAAAAATGTCTGATCGGCAACAAATTTTAAATTATTCACATCCATTTAGTTGGTATTGCATAAATTGTTTATAAAAAAGGTGGAAATTTTCAGTGTTCTTGCAAATTAATGTTTTTATTTTAGAAATCACCAATATACTTTTGTAGCTTTTCTGAATTTAAATTTATTCCTCTGTCAGTGACGATAGTAAATAATACAGGAATAATTAGTATTACAAAACAAATATTTTGCTATTTTTATTTGGTTTTATGTCCACAAATTATGTTTTTTTTTTAATTTTTTTTTATTAAAATCTTTTATTCACGAATCTTATAAACTAAATAAGGTACAATGTTATGAGATTTTACTTACGTACTACAACAATTAAATCTTATAATTGAATAAGGAAACTATTAATAATACTGTCTTGAGGAAAATTTGTCACAAAAACCTCTTATAAAGTTTGAAAATGTTGTAATAAAATTTGGTAAAACAATCGCTAGTAAGATTCTTTTTAACAAAAGAATCTCAGCGACTGTTTAGTAAATTTCTTATTGTTTCAAAATTAGACAGTCTGCATTTTTCATTAAATGACAGCGTCAGAGCATTGGCAAACGCGTTTAACTTTTTGTGTTTAAATCTATTGTGCAGTAAAGTTAGTGGGGAATCTAGGGGGAAGATTATGAATTATTTTTAAATTTTTGTTCTGGATAATCTGAAGCTTTTTTGTATGGGTCTTAGCAGTTTTGTGAAACCATGCTGGACTGCCGTAAGTCAGTATACACATATTGTACAACAATATTTTATTTTTGAGGTTCAGCTTAGACCTCCTATTAAGTATGGAGTTTAGAGCACGTCCACACTTTAAAGATTTATCACAAATGTAATTCACATTTTGTTTAAATTTAAGTTTTTTATTTAAAGTGATACCTAGATATTCAATATCATCTTTGATGGGAATCACGTTTCCCCGACAGTACAAAATTTTAATAGGATTACGTTTTGGTGATTTATTATACGGGCATATAATAGCCTGCGTTTTATTATCATTTACTATTATTTTCCACTTATTAAAATAATTTCGGCTTGTGGAAAGGCTCTCTTGCATTCACAAGAGAAGTTTGTGAGTAAGTCTAAGTCCGCCTTAAAGTCTACAGTATAATTTGGATCATAAGCAGCAGTAAAAACTACAGGACGACTATTAATAGTAACCTGTATAGAAATATTTTCAATGATTTTTGTGTTAATTTTGGGTAATAACTTATGAACTATGTTAGTTTTTACCGCAATGAGTACTCCTCCGCCATGTGATAGCCGGTCTTCACGATAAATTTTGTAGCTAGTTGGAGCTTGTGATGCGGTTTTAAAAACGTCTCGTTGAGCAACAGTATATCAACTTGTTTGTCGTGAAGGACTTGCTCGAGCTGTGCAGCTGCTGACTCGGTTGTGATGCCTTGAGCGTTCCAGTGCATAACATGAACACTGTGTACAACAAATGTTTTCTATGGCATGTTTAAGCATCATACCTAAGACTCTCAATTTGTCAAACTTTGTTTGACATTTTTCCAATACATATATTGCATTAAAAAATATTTCCAATAGTTTATCATTGGATAACTCGTTGTTGTTGTCCCGTGTTTTGCTTTTAGTCATTTCAGAAAACATATTTTCCTTTGGAATCGGGAGTCTTGTGCAATACCATGATGTTCTTGGCTCGATAGTTGTGGGAAATCACTCTCGTCTATTACATAACTACTGTTATGTCTCATACTAGTCACTCTAGTTTTTGCGGTGAGTCTTTGTCGTATCTCTAAGTATTCTTTACGACACGGGCATTTAGGGTCATCTGCCCTGTGGTTTGCATTTCTGTAATTTTTATTTGCACAGTTATGACATTTGTACACTATACTCCCATCAGGTGAGCTTTTGTTTAGTGAACAATCAGCGTAACCGTGGTTACCCGCACAAGCTGTACATACCTTGACTCTGTTGCAGTTTTTGGCTTCATGACCGTACATCGAACATTTAGTACATTGTGTAGGACCTTTATTACTCTCAAAATCTGATTTTTAAAATTTCACTCTTTGAAACGTGTTTGTTGCCTGTCGAATTCGATCAGATAAAGTGTGTCATCTTCGTTTGATCTTTTGGTAATAATTTCTTGAACGCTTACATGAGTAATGTTGTGCGTACTTTTAAATTCCTCCATTATAACTGTTGTCGTCTGTCGGGGAAGACCAAACAGCACCATCTTGAAAATTTTACTATCTCTTACCTCGTGTGTGTAGAAATGCATGTTGTTGTTTTTTAGCGTTTTCAGAGCCTCTTCATACAGCGCCATGGTGGTTGAAATTATTTTAGTTCCAATCGACATTCTTTCGAACATAAATTTCTCACCGATTAATCCTAGCACTTTGGAAAAACTCACGTTGGAATCCACAATTATTGGTGGAATTTTCTCGTCTTCTTCATCTTCGGACAGCAGATGAAACCTGTTGCTGGTACTCGGCCCGTCGTTTATCTTGGGCATCTTGTATCTGGGGCAATTGCCCCAAAACTTCCTCCTTTTTTGACCATTCATAGACAGTCAAAAAGATAAATTATTTAAAATGAAAATTTAATTTATTATTAATCCGCGAGCAAAAGTACACGTTGTTTACAACTCAAGGCAGTGTTGATGTCCACAAATTATGTGAAAACATAAACAACTTCACTTTTGACGCAAGAACCTACAATACGAGTAATAAGAATTATATAAAAATAAAGCACAACAGTTATACCTGTAACTTGACCTGTATTAATAAGCCTAAGTCACGATTCTGCTCGGAAATTTTTTTATCACTGTAATTACTCGTAAGTTTAGAATTCGATTTCTAATTTACCTGTATTGTTCTTCCAATAAAATGAGAAACAGAATCTCTTAAAAAATTATTATCATCGTCAGTGGAATTGTTTAAATGCACATGTAATTTTTGAATGACATTTGCCATTATTTTGGCAAAATATAATAAAACAAAACCAATTACTTTTTACCTTTTTCATACTATTTTTAATGCTTTTCGGTACCTTATGTTTTTTAACAGAATCAAAATTATTATTAAACTATTTTAGGTATTTTTTCACATAAACCGTTTAATTGAAAATATATATTTTTAATATTTTCCCCAACAAAATAATATTTTTTAAGTTTTGTGTGTAGTGAATGCCACACTTTACACATTTCTATTTGCCTTCCAATTGAATATGCGCGATGTCAATGCAACATTTTTAAAAATATGCTTTAAAGCTTGCTTCTTGATGTTGTGATTTATAATTTCAATAATTTAGAATTTGTATATAAACATACGACTTATGGCACATTATCATTATCATACGACTATTAAATTTTCGACTTGCTTTTTATAAATTTCCTATTCTTGCACTGTAAAACTGCTTTAGTTACAGGCAAATGACAATTAGACTCGCGTTAGAACTAAGAACATTTTTGAAAACTCAGAACCCGTTTTTTATTTTTCTATTTCGTGTTCCAAAAAATTTTTGATATTGTGGAACTATGCTAACCATAATTTTTGATCAAATCTTTTTTAGTCTCTTTCGATTATAAATCATTTTAGTTTTGTCCGTCACTAAGAACCGTTCATAAATTTTTTAAGTAAATAGCCTGTGACTTAAACATTCGTTAAACCGAATTTGTTCAAATATTATTAAATGGTTGCAAACGAATTACCTGAATATGTTTAATTAATAAATTATCAAACAATGCTTGTCGTTACACGTGCTCGTAATTCTGTAATATAAACGTCAAGGGGTTTCTCAAATATGCCACCGTTTGAATTGAATTGGTAATTTCGTACAATTTAAAATTGTTTGAAAATTAAAACATATTTTGTATCCACGTACAAGTAGTAAATTTCCGTATATGTGTATTTAAAACTAAATTTAAACATTTATATTTTCTAGTTTGTTTCTTTTTCATTGACCTTTGAAATAATATCACTTTATGTTTACGATATACGTCATCAATTACTTGAGAAACAATATAAACATTTTCGATACAATTTATACATGATATATTTAAGTTTAGGAATATGTATGTCTTTTTTTTCAATGTTTTAAAAATCATTATTCATCATCATTACTTCTTGAATCTGTTATTCAGATTAGCTTATAAATATATGAAACATACAACTTTAAATATTTCTATTAGCCACGCAATAAAAATGTGACATAATTCATTTGGAATTAAAGGTGGAGAAGGGGAAGGAATTTGATTTTCTATCTTCTTGAAACTAAAACTTTAAATAAATATATTTTTTAAGATACATACTTGTCTCAACATATTCTAATAAAACTTTGCACACGCATTGACTTCCCGAAACAAAAGAACTTCATTATGAGACAAGTCGGCAGTGGCATGTCAATTCAAAGTAAAACTCAGAATATTTTATTCTATTTTCAACTATTTGTTAAACTTTAAATACACATTGAGTTTCTGAAATAATACTACATTATTATTGGAAAAGTGTTAATGGCCAACACATTTTCCCTTTCAACTATTAAGGTCGAACATGATTTCCTTATAGGTTGGTCAATCAAGTATAATAGAAAGTCATTTTAATTTTATGCACATAATAGATTTGGAAGCTTATAATGCACAAACTTTAAAATTATTTCATAGGCTCAGTCGAAAAATATAGTTTATTATAAAGTGCCGCTAAGGTATGCAAATTAAAGGGACTTGAAAACAAACTACACACATTAAACCCATAGAAACAGACAAAACGAGCACCATTTAACATATTGGGCTCTGCAATTAAATATATAACTGGAGAGATGGACGCAAACGACTCAGAGACTAATAACATACAAATTAGGGAATTTTAGAAAATAGCATCAAATTCAGTTAGTATAGCAGAAAATCAGAAAAACTTTAAACTCAAACATCTAATAGTATTTAGAAAGAAAATGATGCACTGGCAGAAATTCAATATTTGAATAAACTCGACTATAATTATATTTGTTAATACTCGTATATCACGTTTCAGACATAATTGATGTCGTCATGCTTGCTAAAGTTGATATAATACCAAAACTTATTCTTCACCCAGATGAACTAGATGAAATAAGAAGGTCTCAAATTAACGACTTACTTTCGGATAGGCACCTTTATGAACTTTTGGAACTGTAAGCGTATTATAATAACATCAACCTAATTTTTAATGTAAAACTGCCAAATTTAACAAAAGAAACAAACGTACTTTACCACCTCATTCCTCTGTCAATAAATAATACAAAAATAATTAACTAATAATAATAAAACTAAACCTTATATAACAGACAACAAGCACAACCTCCAGAACTTCACATAGATTTGCCCAAAGATTGAGGACATGTGTCAATGCAGAAAGTCAAATGACTTTGAAAAAACCGATAATTCAACTTGCATCGGAAGAATACTGAATGACGAAATACCAACATGTCCATTGAACGTCAAGTGATACACATCAACTATCTTCCAGCCGGAAGATAATTATACAATATTTATCAATGTAAAAGAGTTACTAATAATTTCTGATTACAGACAAAATTTTACAATAAAAAGAACCTCACTTTTCCACAACACGAATTGTTCTGTTACGGTACCCGCGACAACCTATAAAGACAATCCTCTAGGCCATTGGGATACAGTTTTCAAACATAAACGGCATTTGAAACAACTCCGGCAATGGGAAATATATTTAAAGGAAACGAGTAACAAAAAACTTACAAACCCGACTATGGTAAATAAATTTTCAATGTTAAACTCTCTGCAAATTGAGAACGACACCGTTCTGTACTGATTGCTTTTCAACAAGAATTTAAGTTTGCTCATTGCGACCTCGCTAATTCGAAAGTATATTTAAATTCAAAATCCTTACCAAATGATGGTTTTAGCAAAGCTACTAACTATTCAAGAATTTAAAAATAATGCAACGACTATTGTAGTAGATGTAATTTATCGAAACGAAAAGCTCAATACCGGACCAATTGTTTTAAAAATAGAACTTGAGACAGCAACAAATACTCCATCAAAGACATCAGCTTACTGTCTTCTTATTCATGATCGTAGAGTTAAACATATTTCTATAAAAGGACAAGTTCCATAAGTCTTATGATTTAAGTAATATGGATAACGATCTTGTCTTCATATACATACTTACAATTTTATTGCAAAAGAAAAAGCAGTTGTTTCCAACAATAATGAGTACATGTTTTTTACCATAGCACACCTTTGACTAAATATTTATTGGCAAAAAAGCAAAGAGTTGCAAATACTCACCTACATTGCGACGTTTCAAAGCGTTTGCAAGTCTTTGAAAACGACTGTGAGACGAGTAAGGGTGAAGAAAACTTAAAATGGTTAGAAGAAATGATTCATTAAACAATTTCTTCCTTTGAGGATATTGGTTACATCAACTTTAAGTACACTGAACCAAAAAGGTACATAAAAACAAAGAAAAAGTTCATTGTCACAATGAATTTTTTCCTTAATTTTGACCTAAGACACAGGTACGTTGAATCAATGAACTACCGTTCATTAAAAAATATACGGGATTAAAAATCAATGTACAAGTTCATTGGCCCAATGAAACCGTTCATTGTCTCAATGAACTTGTACGTTGAGTTCGTGATAAATATTTATTGAACTGATTCATTGATGTCAATGAACTCAGATCTTGATCCAATGAACTGATACATTATTTTAATGAACTTTTACATTGAATTTAGTGAACCTATACATTGACTTATAAATTGTTTTAATGAACTTTTACATTAAATTTAATGAACCTTTACGTTGACTCAATGACCAAATACATTTTTTCAATGAAATTTTGCATTGAAAATGTACATTACCGCCATTATTCATTAAAAATATTTTTGAGCTATAAAAGGCTTATAAAACATACATAATTTCTATATAAATATTATGTGTATAAGCCTTTGCTAAACTAAAATATGTATTATGAATAAGACAGTAAATATCTGACTGTGAGGCAACAATATAGCATGAAAAACTTTGTAAGCGTGTAAAAAGTAATAAATAGTTTTGTATACATACGTGTATATATATATTTATGTACATATAGAGATAAATTATTATTATAACAAAAAATATAAAAATAAGGCATCTTTTTACAATAACATTAAATGGAAATTCAAGAACATTTCATGACTTAAAATAAAAGTTGTAATGAAAACAAATAAGATATAAGATAAGATAAGAAAATATATATTAATATTCTTACATATCGAAATCCACTTGGCTTTTTATATTCGGGCCAAAGTTTGAATATTTCAAGTGAAGACGAAGCTTTTTTTATTTCGTTTATTCTAAAATGACAGCATGCTTGCCAACATATGTCAAAATCCTGTGCATTCAAATGATCATGCCTTAGGCTTCTCACGCATTTAACTGCGTTACTTTCTGAATCTTTAAATATAATCGAACAAAAATTTATATATCAATAAAATACAATAATTAATAAAAAAAGAAGCCAAGCCACTAAAAAAACTTCATTTAGAAATTACGGGATTGGCATCTTAACAAGTATTTGCATACATACATATGTACGTACTTACATATGTATGTGTATTATATTGAAAATAAATACTTACAGAGAACTTTAGCTTCGGAAATAGTAGCACTTTCTTCAGGTACTTCTGTGTTAGCCTTTCTTTTTATATCTTTTCGGTTCAATTTGGAGTTACAAAATTTTACATAAATTTTTCCTCGTTTAGAAGTGCGGTAGTGATTCAATTTTTCAGTGGGAAAGCGATCTAGTATTTCCTCTTCTAGTTTCTAGCTCATGCCTAGTGTCATATGGATGTCTTTCTCTTCAAAATAATGGCAAATAATGTTAATTAACAAAGAGCGGTGATGACACTCAAATCGTGAATTTGCAGTGTAATAGTCCGTCAGTGTTTGCGACTTCTTGTTTTGGTTTAAAATTTCTCCCAAGCTTATATCAGGCGTGTTGGTCCCGTGTGGACTTCCTGCAACTGTGTAAGATGAAGATAACTGGGATGAGCACTGCGACCATGATTTTGACTGTCGTGGAATTATATCTTGAATAGTAATTGAATGCAATTTTGTCCATTCTTTTAGGTGATGTTCAAAGAGAATCATATCTCCCATTTTTTGGTTTTTAAATAACATTGGGATATGATGATGTTGCATAACTTTTAGAACTGCTATTGTAATTTTTTCTGCTACATAAAAATTTTATTTATTATTATTTTTACTATTAATATGTTAGTATTACTAATTTAACTTACATGTGAAGAAATCCAGTAAATGTTCTAAATTCCAGCTTTGAAGCAATCCATTTAATTCCTTATCCTCAATAGTCGTACTTATGGTAGAAATTTCTTGGTGAAGTATGGATTCGTGCACTTCAGCAGTTGATTCAAATATATTTGGTGAAGAATTAATATTTGACGTTTCATGAAATGGGTACATATCCAAGTTACCAGATATATTTATATCTATGCTGTCGGAATGCAACGATATGTATTAAAATTATGTTTATGCTTAAAATGGCGAACTAATAAGTGTATGTTATTGAACTTTTGTTTGCAATCAAAGCACTTCATTTTTATATACTAATTTTTAGTTTACTTTTATTTCTATGTATATTATACAAATTAAGGAACGAGTTAATGAACAAGTTCATTGGCTCAAAACATCATTCATTAAACTTATATTATTTTTTAAGTTTTATATTCACTATGTTTAACTTTGAATTTAGTAATTTCTTATACACAAGTATTTATACCACTTAAGCGTTTTAAAGCAATTTCTGTAATATTTAATTTAATTTACCAATTTGTTATTGCTATTACACTGGCTTTTCTTACAGGTTACTTTAAAAAAAAAAACACAACACTCCTTGTTGAATTCCAACTACAAACTAGACATCTTTATGTTCTCTTTTGTCTGATTTTTTGGTTTTTGCTTTAATTCCCGTTAGAATTATGAACGAGTACGTTGAGTCAATGAACAATTTCATTGAATCAAGATACTCATTCTTTATATTTTTGTGTACTCAGAATTTGTTTTTCTGTTACCGAGTACACACACTTTACACACACATATACACACTTTGTTTTGTTTGAGTTTTTATATATATGTAAAAAAATTAATGTACTGATACGTTGAGTCAAGGAACCGGTTCATTAACATTTTGGATATTTATTGTTAATGAATGCTTTCAATGTACCGTTCATACGTACGTTAAAGTTCATACTGAATTTCAATGAATACTTTCATTGAAACAATGTATGTGTACATTGAATCAACGTATTTTTATAAAAATTTTAATGAATCTGAGTCAATGAACTTCATTCATTAATATTATCTAAAATACTTTTTTCAGTGTAAATGAACACCAAGTATCCGTTGCCGGCAGCACAGTCGCCATACTTATGAACAACAATAAGAACTCTCAAATAAAATCAATACAATGATACCAAATTGACAACACCTACATTTACAAGCCCACCCACGCAAAGAAGTGACGGCATCACACACACACACACACACACGTGATGAGGTCAGTTATGACGACGCACCTAAAATAAATAAACAGGCATACACACATTCTCTGCCAGCACAATATCCCTACAGATAATATTGAACTACGTGGTCCATTATAGCTGTAACGGACTTGTTACAACATGGTCCAATGTAATGCAGTCAAGGACTATGACATTTTCAAACAAGAACTTATTGCTATACGACAATTGTTCGTGCTTTTATGATCGTACTCGTGGCGAACAAACTGCTTGTGAGTGGTCCATTTTTAATGAGATGGAGTAGTTTTTGGGCTTGTCCGATGTAATGCTAACCTGGACCATATGGTCCACTCCTAGGACATCGTTGTTAATAAGACCATGGTTTCTACATACATTTGAGTTACTTTTGGACTACTCCTAGTCCCTTATGGAGCATATTTTACATGCGTGTTTGGACTAGTCGCGTTATCTGCCTCCACACACATACGAACAACACATCTTCAGATAAACGCCCATACATACAGCCACGTATACACAAACAGCCACTTAAAAACTATAGAGTGGCAACACTTGTCTCGCTAAAATGTAATGGCTTAGAAACTTGTTTATGTGAAAATTACCAACAACATTGAAACAACTTAAAACTTCAATTACGTTTTTTGGCTGTCATATTTGAGTGTGTGAGATATTAGTTGGAAGTAAAACAGTAGTTTCTTTGTTGCTTGATTAATAACACTATGCGACAGTCAAAATCGGGATGGGATGAAACCAACGGGAAATGTTATACCGGTAAAAAAGAAGTTATACGTGTCCCGGCGTTTCGCTGGGTCACGTCTAGGAATCGAGATATATCGATTTGAAGTTAGTAACTATCATATAGGGGAAATTGTCACCTTTCGTGGTCTTTTTTTTGACATAACTCGAGAACCACTAGTTCGATTTTGCTGAAACAAATTAAAAAAAATTGGAAATTACAATTCCTTTAATCTGTTCATACAACGTTTTGCTACATAAGCAACAGTTTCGGAGTTATAAATAAATGTATGAAGAAAAAAACTATTTTTTGCCAAAAAATTGATTTTTTTATTTTTAATTCATAAAAAATCCAAAACGGTAAAAAAAGTGTCTAGACCTATTACTTTCACGTAAAGTCACATAACCTATGAACAAAATGAGACATAAATCATGAAAATCGGACCAGTGGTTCTCGAGTTATGTCAAATAAAAAAATTCTAAGAATAACTTTGGGAAATAAAATAAACTAATTTAATAATACTGTGAAAAATGCAATTCTGAGAAATAAGTTGTAAAAAGTATTTAAAATAACAAAATGCATTTATAGGGATGGTTGGTGACCATCGGTAATTCGTGCAAATGATTAATGTAGATTTGCGTTTCCTTAATAAACATAATTTTTATTTGTAGTTGTTAAATATTTTTGTGTTCATTCAAGCTATTTCAATTTTGTAAATATATATTTTTATTCTTCTAAAAACTGATGGTGAGAATATGTACGTACCTTTATATGCGATTAAATTTCTGAACCACAAAGTAGGGAACTTAAGAAGAAGAACCACAAATCTTGCCACGTTGTCATAGTGTTGAATATTAATAGCGTTGGCATAAGTACGACGTCACTTCAACTTAAACATACATAAATTTATTCAAATTATAAAATTTAAATTTAAATGCAAATATTTACATGACCTACTAAAGGTTTATTTGTTGTTAGTAGTATCGTCAAATTATTCGAGTTTTAAATTGAATAAAGACCAAGGTTGGCAACCGAAAAGAATATCGGTATTGCTTTTTTAATATATCGGTATCGTTATTTTAAATATATCGGTATCGGTATATACCGTACAGAAAAAACATACCTTGTTATGGTAGTTAAGACTTGTCCAAACAACATTACACAAACACAAAAAATAGAGCAGTATCACCATTGGATCCCAAATTATGAAACTTTTAATAGATTGAAAGAAATACCAGTCAGCAGTACAATAAAAATATGATGATGATAACATAGACAAAATTCTTTTTGCTTCTGTATTAAAGAAATTAGTCGTCGGAAAAGTGTGTTATATTTCCACAATGCTATGATATTATCAGGCAGTCTGATATAACAATAAAATTCATAAATACTTTTGTTTCAATACATTTATCAAAAGATGTTCTATAAAGTACATAAAATTTATTTGTCCTTCTACTTTGTTTAAAAGACTCCTTTATAACTTAGCAACCTTTATGAGTACCATATGCGAGTACAAAGTAGAGGGATCATACATCAATATATATTTTTTTTAAATTATAGAAATACAGTTTGTTGTCTGTTTAAAGAATCATGAATCGCGGATAGTGAAAACAAAAATATTTGCAATTGTGATAACTTATTTAGCTGTTAAATCACAATAAAAATATTTTTAAAACAACACATGAATTATTCATCCTACTGAAATATTAAAAAAGATATAACGAGTTACACTGTGCGACAGCATTTTTTTGACAGAAAACCATACACACTAATTAATCGAATGATGAAACATAGCCTAACTGCGTAATTGGTATTTCATTTGCTTACCTTATATCCTTTTTGAGGACTCCACCTTTTTTATAATGCTTATTTAAAAATTTTTTCTTATGTAAATGTTTCATTTAATTTAAAGTTTAAATAATTTTTTGTTAAACTAAAAATGAAATAGAAAAGTTAATGGAACAAATGTGTGAAGTATAAGCATTGAAACTAAATTAAAAAACCCATTGAATATAATTGATTGAATGTACTCATCCAATCTACCTTCATAATTCAATCCTGTCCACATACCAATTTCACCACGACATAAAAATTTCATTATTTAAAACTCGCATGACACAATGAAAATTAAATGGCTGCTTTGAGTATTGAACTCGAGTTTTTGTTGACTTTTACTAAATGGTCTATTGCACGACTAATTTACTACTGGCTAAAAATTTGTTTTCACTAAAACACATACAACAACAAAAAGCAAATGATCTGCTACTGCGCCAATCAAAGAATAATCTACATGCTTATTTAATGTGCAGTAAGTAATTATAGAGCTGTTGTAAACGAATGCAGATGATATGTAGTTTAAGTGAAAAAGTATGTAGTTCTCGATGGAAGTCATTAGCAAGTTTTTGCTGGTATATTATGCGACGTTGGCCAGCTTAAGAAGTACAATTATATACCCTATTAATGTCTAAACATCTACTACAAAACGCGATCCGAAATTAAAAAGAAATTTTTTTACAAAAGAACCAACTAGGAGTAGTTGAAAAGGAAAATGTGTTGAACATTAACACTTCTCCAATAATAATTTAGTATTATTCCAGAAACTCAATGTGTATTTAAAGTTTAACAAATAGTTGAAAATAGAATAAAATATTCTGAGTTTTACTTTGAATTGACATGCCACTGCCGACTTGTCTCATAATGAAGTTCTTTTGTTTCGGGAAGTCAATGCGTGTGCAAAGTTTTATTAGAATATGTTGAGACAAGTATGTATCTTAAAAAAATATTTATTTAAAGTTTTAGTTTCGGGAAGATAGAAAATCAAATTCCTTCCCCCTCCCCACCTTTAATTCCGAATGAATTATGTCACATTTTTATTTCGTGGCTAATAGAAATATTTAAAGTTGTATGTTTCATATATTTATAAGCTAATCTGAATAACAGATTCAAGAAGTAATGATGATGAATAATGATTTTTAAAATATTGAAAAAAGAAAGACATACATATTCCTAAACTTGAATATATTATGTATAAATTGTATCGAAAATGTTTATATTGTTTCTCAAGTAATTGATGACGTATATCGTAAACATAAAGTGATATTATTTCAAAGGTCAATGAAAAAGAAACAAAGTAGAAAATATAAATGTTTAAATTTAGTTTTAAATACACATATACGGAAATTTACTACTTGTACGTGGATACAAAATATGTTTTAATTTTCAAACAATTTTAAATTGTACGAAATTACCATTTCAATTCAAACGGTGACATATTTGAGAAACCCCTTGACGTTTATATTACAGAATTACGAACACGTGTAATGACAAGCATTGTTTGATAATTTATTAATTAAACATATTCAGGTAATTCGTTTGCAACCATATAATAATATTTGAACAAATTCGGTTTAACGAATGTTTAAGTCACAGGCTATTTACTTAAAAAATTTATGAACGGTTCTTAGTGACGGACAAAACTAAAATGATTTATAATCGAAAGAAACCAAAAAAGATTTGATCAAAAATTATGGTTAGCATATTTCCACAATATCAAAGATTTTTTGGAACACGAAATAGAAAAATAAAAAACGGGTTCTGAGTTTTCAAAAATGTTCTTAGTTCTAACGCGAGTCTAATTGTCATTTGCCTGTAACTAAAGCAGTTTTACAGTGCAAGAAAAAGAAATTTATAAATTTAATATTTGTATGATAATGTTTTACCATAAGTCGTATGTTTATATAACAACTCTAAAAATTTTTGAAATTATGAATCACATCAACAAAAAACAAGATTTAAAGCATATTTTTCAAAATGTTGCATTGACGTCGCGTATATTCATCTGGAAGGCAAATGAAAATGGGTAAAATATGACTTTAGCATGCCTTCAAGAACAGCCCACAACTTCAGAAAAAAATATTTAGTTGGGGAAAATATTAAAAATATATATGTTCAATTAAACGGGTTAAGTGAAAAAGCATACCTAAAATAGTTTAATAATAATTTTGATTCTGTTAAATAATATAAGGTACCAAAAAGCATTAAAAATAGTATAAAAAAGGTATAAAGTAATTGGATTTGTTTTATTATATTTAGGTTGCAAATTACAATCAGGTGTCTTTATGTATTTTGAAAGATATCTGACCTATTTTGCGACATAAAACAGTTGAATAAATTGTTAAACAAAAACTCCCCCGATTTCACTTGGAAAGCTTTATTTATGAACATAAACAAATTTCAATGAAAAACAGCACCTAATAAAATACGTAATGTAAAAATATATTTTTTGGGCGATTTAGCAAAATAATGGAGAAAATGGCAAACGCCATTAAAAAATTACATGTGCCATAAAAACTTGCAACGATGATGACGATCCAACAATTTTCACATTAATATAAAAGAATGTAAATTTTAATTTGAACTCGTTTAGTTAAGACAATATTTTTAAGAGGTTTTTTAAGTCATTATACATATAAGTTATACATGTATAATGTTAAGTCATTATATATGTAAAGCAAATCAAATGTTCATAATTTATTATAAGCGCTTCCATTATTGTTGTAAGTTTACACAATTTTACATGTTTTTTTATCGTGTTAATAGAGGGGAAGAAATTAGTGCCAAAAGTCTAACAGGAAGATAAAGATAAGGATAATAAGAAGATAAAGGAAAATATTACTTCATAAAGCTATTTTTGATAGTTCGAGACCTATTTGTGTCATTCTACAAAAAATATCAATTAATAAAATAATAAGAACACTGTACAATAATTTCAAACTTTTTCCAAAATTACCGAGTTTTGATGATTAATTCTGGTTTTGGAAGATCACATCGGAATTTTATTTTAGAAGTTTCCCAGCTTTGGCTTGTTCGTGCAGCATATCGACATATAAAACCATGTTTTATTCAAAACTGAGGTGTAGGGTGTGCTCAGCAACAAACGAAAAAATATTTTCAAATAAGTATGTATACATATACATAACAATGTATAATATATAATCAATGGTCAGGTAAATAAGTGTTTTTTTTTATTTTGTTTGAATTTAAATCATTTTCAAAAAAGAATACGGCATTTGATTGGAAAACCTAAAAAATTAGCCATTCGTATTTTCTTCACATATTTTTTTTTTGTTTGAAAATTCATAAAAAAAATTCCATTTAATATATCAGTTAAATTTTGTAAACATATAAGCATTATTATTTTTTAAAATAAATAAATCAGAAATGAAGTTTAAAAATTGAAAGTACAACTTTCATGCTGGTATATAAAATGCTTCTGAGACTATTTTTAGGAAATCTGCTCTCCTGGCCACATTTTTGCGTGATAATGAAAAGCCAGATTGATTATATTAAATATATCTAATACAATTTTTAAAAAAAAATAAGAACTAGATGGGCGCTATTTTTTCATAAGCGATTAATTTAGAATTTGGTGAAAAAATTCTCTATATTCGTCCAATGCTGGATATAGTGTGCATGCTTTAATCGACTTAAAATTTCCACTAAAGCTTTCTTGAAGTCTAGTGTTTTAATATGGAAAAATTTAATTTTTAGTTTTAAAAAATTTTTGCGAAAAACGTCAAACAATCAAGCTCTATTTTTTCAAAATTTAGCTATTTTTCAACCTTATTTCAAAGACTTGGCATCGATTTCTTTCACGACTGCATGAATTGAGATAAACTAAATTTTTTTGCATGTCATCAGAGATTGTGTTAGAAATCTTAAAAATTTAAATTGAAAGACAAATGTTAAAGAAATTTTTGTGAAATAAAATACGAGTATATATTAAGCTTTACAACAATCAAAATTTATTAAAATCAAATAATATTTCTAAAAGCATTGAAGGCAACAAGTTTTTCAATGCTAGAATTAGTCAACTTTGACCCCCTGTAGCTCAACGAGGGTGCTCCAAATTTAAACATTCTCAAAGCTTAGGTGCTCTTCTATGATTTTTGCACACATCGTTTTGTAATAGATTCGCAACTTTCAAAGATACATATTTATTACCGTTTTTTCAATCGGAACCACTGTGCAACGTGGGTCTCGAAACTGAACTTATTAGATTCGGTCGTGCTAATTTTTTAAAGGTAATCACCAGTGTAGGTCCCCGTTGAGTAAGCTATAAGAGTCCTTAGCGCGTTGCCCATCGGAGTGTAAGCAAGAAATCATAATTCAGCAATAACTTTCTTTGCTGGCGGCCATAGTCTGATTTGGTTCGCATGTAGCGGAAGAACACCATCTTGAAGGTTATTTCGCGTTGCGACGGCTAAACAAGCTAGAGGGGCGGCAAAGGTTAAAGAAGGGAAAATTCGTTAATCAAGAGTCTGGCTGGCACGTCGTTGGGACGTTAGTTTCATAGCTACCATTCGCGCCAAATTTTTGGATTCCATCCACAACAGTTTATACCAATAATAACCCAACTCCGTTTCAATTACCTATTTAGTCACCTCTAAGGCCGGGCCTCCAAGGGGGTGTTTGTGCCGCTGCACAGTGGTACTAAATCATATTTAAACAAAATCTTATTGGAATGGAACTTGGCATTCACGTACCGATGCACCAGTAAACTTGTGATACCCGTACTGTATATTTATATGTAAAAAATTGGTTTTGCTTCCTTGCACGCACATTAAATGCACGCTTGTTCTTTATCACATGGAAAATCCCTATTGCAGTTCGCTCAGCAGGAGTAGCAGTCTTATATTTTTTCGAAGACTATAGCCCGAACTATTAAATATTTTTGGCGATTAGTTCATGAATTTAACCATTTACATTTATTTTTTTATTAGTTATTTGATTTATGCTTTTTATTTTTTTATTATTTAACTGGTTTTCTTTGTGGTTGTTCTTTTACTTCATTAGTGTAGTAAAAAATAAGTTTGTTTGTTTTGATTATCTAATTTTTTGTTGTTATATTATTGTCTTTTTTAATTTGATTTGTTCCCTCTGTTATTATTTTTTTTTTTTAATTTAAATTTTTTTCTTTTTGTATTTGTTGTTGCTTTTTGTGTACTTTTTTAATGCTTATTTCATTTGTTTTGTTTTTTTTTTTTATTTCATTTAAGTTTATTCCCTTTTCTTTTAATATCTGTTCTCTTTTTTGTTGCTAACTAATATTTTTACTTTTTTACTTTTAGCCAGTGCGATAGTAGAACTCGATTATGATAGAACCGAAGTGATACAAATAATTCAAATTTGTGTTCTTAAATGAAATGAATAAATACTATAGATACACATACACATGTAGTTCATTTTTTATTTTTTCAACAAAAACAGTTATATTTATCCTAAAGGGAATAAGTTACCTTTTAATTTTTATTATGTTAAAAATAATTAATGATGACAAAATTTGAATACTGATCGTGTTGAAGTTGTATTTGCTTTAAAAGCAACGAATAATACAAATACCTTTCGTATCCTTTTTCGAGTCATAATTTGTAGGTATAAATACAAATTTGAAATCATATTTAACCGAGCCACCTAAGCCGTGGCGGATACATGGATACATGGTTGTCATGTGCAACCTCAATACAGACTACACAACACGGAAACCACGAAAACATTTTTGCGGAGAGAACCAGGTGCAAAAGCTCCCTACTTGCCTCCTTATAAAATTTTAAGGTGTCTCCTACAATCCCCACACGCCTACCCGAACAAAAGACTCAGAACACAAACATATTCGTTATAAATATCTCAAACAATTTACATCGGTATTTATTTAAATAATAATCTTAAAACTAAATATAAAAAAATTACATAGGAATTATTTATTAAATTTCTAAAAACTATGCTCTTTCAAATTAGTAAATTATAAAAAAATTATCGCTCCTCTTGAGCTAAACGAAAGGTCTTTTGACCAAACTAATGTTACAGAAAATCTTACAAAGAATAAATAAATGTAACAAAAAACCCTGAGTTAGTTTACTATATAATGGCTTAATAGAAACAAAAATTTTCATTAAGCTAAAATTAAACTTTCTATTGTCTCACTCTGCAGTCACATGTTCAAGTTTTTCTGTCAAGTTTTTCACACATATTGCTTACCAAAATTCATTTAAATTGATAGCTTGACGTAGGCTGCACGCAAATTAATTTTTCAAAATGTCATCGTCAAGGAAACACCTTCAAATGCTTATCGCACAAATATATTTTATTATTTTATTTTAAATGGAAGTTTTAAATTGCGGCAGATTTATTGTAAAAAACAAACCAAAAATTTTATAAAAACCAAAAAATTTTTAAAACAGAAATTTTTTGTGTATTTTTGAAAGGAAGCACAAAATTTAATTTCAAAATGAACATAAAATTGCCAGATAAATGGACAGGTGAAATTGATAGCAATGTAGTTTTCAATTTAAAAAGTTTGACTGTGTTTTTAAAAAAGTGTGGCCCCCAAGTAAGCCAAAAGGAAAAAAAATGATTTGCTAAAATTTACTAAATAGGATAAAATGCAACTCTACTATTTCTATTCCCTTTTGTATACGAATATGTCAAAAAATAAGCTTCCAACCCTATTTAGCAATTATTAAAAACATCCTACCTAAATGAGCTCCCTTAGGTGGCAAATATGTCCTTTCATCTATAAGGACTGAAAAACTATTTTTAACTTTTTCACTTTTACAAATTCCTACTTTTTTCAAGGTTATAGAAAAATGCCAGGCGCTGTAACATAAAAAAAATCAATGTTTTTTCTCTAAAATTTAAGCACTAAAAACGTCAAGCGTTCGCTCCCTTACTTTTATATCTGACACTAACACACATACATACAACAGTACACTTAAATCTATTAAAAACTAATTATGATCCGAATTTTTCTCTTTTTTATTTATTTTTTAATTCCCTAATTAAAACCGCAATTTTACAGTCTGCTGTTCGAAGAACCCACACCTTGTGGCAAAAAATGTCTTATTGCCTAACATGGCGCCTATATATTTGAACGCTAGGCGAAGTAATAAAAAAGTGATAGATATCACCCTTGGATCAACAGGTAACTAACTGCCTTATTCTATTCGCTTAGCCTTTTAACTATTTGAAGTTTTTTATTTTTTCCTTTTGGCAATTACAGCTTCTAGCTAGGATATCGCAAGTAAATATATTTTCTCTTCCTCGGCATTTTTCTTTCACCAGTTTTGCTAACTAATCTTCTTTATTAAGCTCTGTGTATATCTCATAAATAATAAATAAATAAATTTCACAATGGCGTTCTCTCTATATCTCCAAAAATATCTCCATTTTTTATGCCCTTTTCCAAACCCGCCTAGAACATACAAGCGAAAATATTACATATGTCAAAACATAACAAGCAGACATGTAATTGTGCTATTATTGTGCACATTCATAAACGAAAGAACTATGAGAATACAGCACTGTTTTTCAATCACAATAGATACCTGGCTGGCAATGCCACCACGATTGTTTGCTTTTATTACTATCGCCAGCTGTCACTTGCACATCAACCATACTACATCTCACAAGCACGCAGAACTAAAAATAAAATTACACCTATTCAACGAAATTACATCTATGTACTTATCTGCCGCACAAAACTTAGCAAAGGAAGAACACTCTCAATTGCAAGAGATACTACAGTATGAACAGATTCCACGGCCCTACCATCGAAGGTTTTTTTTATCAATCCGTGGTTTCACAAAAGTTGCACACCACCATCCCAATTTTCTGAGACTGGGTTGATTTTCTTCCTCGACCATCATCTGGCTCGCAATCCACAAGCCTCACCATTATAAACTCTCGCCATGCTAAAATACTGGTCGCTATAGAGGCGACCTACATATCGCACTTGATCAACAAGAGGGTATTAACTCGAAATTTAAATTTTTTCACTTTTCTCCGAAACTTGCATTCTAATATTCATATTTAGCTGCTGTAAAAATTTCACATTGTTTTGTCTATGTTTCGCTAATTAAACGGATGATTTAAAATCTATTTTTCATATACCTTTGATGTAAAATCAAAAAGTATTTTGCTTCTGTTGAAAATTTTAAAATTTTGAGTTAATACCCTCTTGTTGATCAAGTGCGATATGTATGTTAGCGCCATTTTGTTTCGGCAGTATTGCCTTATACATACATACATACATACATACACATGTATATCACGCAACAAGTTTCGCGCCAAAAATCTCTTACGCTTTTTACAACAAACACTCATTTGTATTCTATGATGACGTAGTTGCGCAGTAGAAATTTGTTTGTACGACCGATTACGCAATCTTGTTTGCTGTAGTTCAGACCTTGAAGCTGCTGAACTATTTTCAATGCTTATTTCGGTATATAAAAACAACTATGAGAAAATGCAGTTGAAAAGGCTGATTATAAAATTAAAACAGAATAATAAAATTACTTCCTTCAATTTCGTAACCAGTTATTACGTCGAAAAGAGTGCCCAATCGTCCCAATAGAAGCGGCCAGGTGAGCCAAGACAGAAATCGAACCACACACACATACGTGACTAACCATTTCAATTGTCAACAACAAACTACTAATCCAAATGGGTTGATAATGCCAACATATGACTAAAAGCGTTTTCTTTACTTAAAGAGTGCAACATATTTTGACTTTTATTAAATTTGCAATAAAATGTTATTTAGAAATAGTGAGCTTATTAGAAATTATTGCACTATCACTTCGATACAAAATTTTTGTCTTAAGTAAATTATGAATAGCCATTTTATTGATAAATAGTGAAAAAAATTTTACATGGTCTTTAGGAAAGAAATCGGCATAAGACAAAAAAAAATTTCGATAATCGAATGTACAGAGCCCGCGAAAATTCAAAATTCATCTTTTCTTTTGAACAAGCCTCGTATATATATATTTTTTTTGTAAACGGTAAGATAGAATTTTTATTAAAATTAAATCACTACAGATTATCTTTTTTATCTTTAATTTTTCTTATTTATTTTTGTCGACAGGAGTCAGACCAGATTCCAGGTCCACAATAGTTAACCGTGACATAAGCCGAATATCTATTTGCTGTTTAGCTATCCACAAGAAAAACATTAAACTTATAAGTATATCCTAAGTAAACAGGCTATGTGCAATATCTAATCTTAATTTATTGACCTTTTTATATTCCCTTACCTAACCCTTTTCGTGGCAAAGTCTTTTATTCTGTATTTAGCTGTAAAAAATCAGTTCTTCGAACACTTTAATTATTTCGCAAACCGTTTTATTTGAACACCACCACAAAAACAAATCGACTTGTGTATAATAATCTTTTACTTTTTTTATTTTTCCTTCGTTTTAATTTTGTTTCCTGGTGATCGCTATGGTTTGTATTTGTGCTAATGGCTGCCTTTCTTTAACCAATCTCAATCTAAACCTTTTCTTATTCCATTTTCCTGGCATTTTCCAGTTGCTTACAAAATAAATACTACAATTTCTACTCGTCACCATATAAAACACAAACGAAAAGACATGGGGCTAATGTTGTGCTCATTTATGAATGAATACCGTACATATAAATTAGAGTTTTTTTTCCCCGCAATTTTTAATTTCCCGGGAAAGCGGGATTTTTTTTTTAATTTCCCGGTATCCCGGGATCCCGAGATCCCGCTCCAAAAAATAATAAATTCAAAAATTTATAAAATAAATGTTTTAATTTAATTTTGCTTTCGTTGCAACTTAAAAAGATGCATCTCTGATCGCATAAAATCTATCATTTTATGGAAATTTTCATAATTATATGCAAGTCGGACAAACTTGTTAAAAAATCTGCCTTACAAGTGCATTTTGGGGCACACACAAATACCTTTGGAGTACACGCCTTTTTTGCAGATCGCAAGACCAATATTTGTCGTTATGCTAAACTGAATGATTTGGTTATTTCAGTTGGTGACTAACATACCATCAATTAAATGGAGTTATTCGCCCGATGATGGCTTCTTTACACCAATTACGTCAACAAATAATTTAATACGTATAGAGTTTCTCAACTCTCTTATGGATTTATCACTTGAACGGTACATTTAATGACTATGATTTGATTCAAAAATAATCATAAATCATTCTACAATTTCGTAAACTTCAAAAGAAAATCTACCGTATTTCCTACAGTAATGAAGTTTAAGAACTGTGAATCTTGCGATGACCTTAACATAAGCAACATGTTTGCAGACTTCTTTTCTACGACCTATTCTGATGTAGGTTTTAGTGGTTCTAGTATTTCTTCATGCTCTCAATCAGATAATCAAATGATTTCAATCCCTTGATATTTCCACAATTTTATATAACTTAAAAAAAAATTAAATTTTCGTATAGAAGTGTTCCTGACAATATTCCTAACTGTATATTGATAAACTGTGCTGAATTTTTCGCCGTACCATTGACACGCATCTTTAACATGTCAATTAAATATGGATATTTCCCTAGTATCTAGAAAAAGTCTTTTATTATTCCGTTTTACAAATCTGGTACTAAGTTAGACATTGGAAATTATCGAGGAATTGCTAAACTAAGTACTATTCCCAAACTTTTTGAAAAGATGGTAACTGAATGCATTTCTCATCATGTATCATCTCTATTGTCATCTGATCAACATGGTTTTCGAAAAGGCTGATCTACTACAACAAATCTTTTACAACTAACAACCATTATAAATCGGGGTTTTGTGCAACGGAAACACACTGATTTTAGCAAGGCGTTTGACAAGGTAAACCATAAACATCTAAATCGATAGACGTCTTATCTGGTGTGCCACAAGGAAGTCATCTTGGACCATTGCTGTTTACTCTTTTTATAAATGATCTTCCTAACGTGATTAAATTTTCCGACGTTTTACTGTATGCGGATGATGTAAAGATTTTCCTAAGTTTTAATCAATATGCAGATTACAGTCTACTTCAACAAGATTTGGACTCATTTCAGTCATGGTGTAATTTAAATTTTATGGTGCTTAACTTGAAAATCGGCAAAAAAAATGTCCTTCTACAGAGGAAATCAAATAAAAATAAATTATTCTTTAGGAAGCCACCAGATAGAAAATTGTGTTACAGTGTTGGATCTTGGTGTTTTGTTGGATGCTAAGTTGAACTTTATTGATCATATTTTCATAACTGTAAATAAAGGACGTTGTATTCTTGGTTTTATCAAAAGATGGGCAAAAAAATTTAAGGATCCTTAGAATATGCATCTATTGTTTGGGATCCCATATACATGACTCACAACAATTACATTGAATCTGTACAAAAGCAATTTTTGTTATGCTGCCTTCGTGGTCTACAGTGGAACCCATTAGATCTTCCGTCATACACCAGCCATCTTGCTCTAATCAAACTTCCAACTCTTAAAAGCCGAAGGACTATGTTGAATGTGTCATTTATATTAAATTTAATTAATGGTGATATTTGTTCTAATTTCCTGCTCCATAACATTTCGTTTAATGTTCCTCATCGTCCATCTCGACACTTTGAATTGCTAGCAATTAAATTCTTCAGATCAAATTACGCAAATGCTGATCTATTTGGAAAAATGTGCAGTCAATTTAATAAATTTTATAAAATTATAGATTTTTCTTTAAATGTAAAAGTTATTTAACTTAAATAATCAATAACTTTGTATTTTTATTTGAATTTACTATATTAATTATATTGTTTAACTCCCTGTAAGGATATTATATCTATAGACAAAATAAATAAATAAAAATTAGGATAGTGTATCACGGCCTTTACTAAAACATACCTTATGTTTTTATATTACATTAATATATTAATTTTAATTGGGTATTACAACAGGAACTTTTTTTAACTTTTAGTTTTTAAATTCCTTAAAGGTTATTTCCAACACAGCGAACGTGTATTTTTGTTATATGAGATCAAAGTAAACTTACAAAAATAGGCGAAGATAAAGAAAAACATAACAATTCAGTTAATAAAAACAAGCATAAAATAATATAGAGGTTTGAATTCCAAAACAAAAATATTAAATTCTTCAAATAAGAAATAAAATAATTCATGTATTTTGGTTTAGGTAATAATTCTTTAAAACACTAAAACCGTTTATGGACTCGTCGGAAACCCTATTTCTAATTCTATTAACAAATTGCCCTGCGACCGAACACGCCCGCTCACTTTGTATCGTTAAGTTGTCAATTATTTTTTTTTTATTATTTCCCGTGATCCCGCATGAAAAATCCCGGGAAAGCGGAAAACTTTTAGATTGATATTCCTAGAAGATCCCGAGGCGTGAATTTCCGGGAAAAAACTCGAATATAAATACAACACTGTTTTCATTCAAATAGGCACATGGTTGGCAATGCTAATACGCTTTATAGTTTATAGTACAATCGCCATTTGTCATTCGCACATTAATTACGCTACCACAGGGTAGACCAGATATGAAACTTTGAGGTTATTTTTTTTTTTCGTGGAAAATAGATAACAATATCATGTAAGAATAAGGGAAAATAAACAAAACAAAATAAAAGCATTTTGCAAGTTACTAAATTACAAAAGAGAAAAATATAACAAATTATAAAACTTTTCACAATTTAATACATAAAATAATTAATATAAAACAGAGGAATTGTTAATTTGTTCTCTTATTGAGATGTGTGCATTGAGAAATGTGTAGTGTAACTGCTAGTAGTTGTTTAGTGTAATTAATATTAAAAGCCTAGATGAAATATTTTAATAGTGTGTGGGTGCGTTTTTACATGTACGCGTTTGTTCATCGAAAGACTTGATGTAAGTAGTTGTAGAAAAATGCAGAAGCCAAAAGAAATATGTGACATGAACAATTTTATTTTTCTTGTAAATAAAGTAATAATTTATTTACCTGTTAAAAAAAAAGATTAGAGTTAAAAATTTTTTGCGACAGAAAATGAATCAAAACAAAACAAGAAATATCTTTGTTTAGATTTTTTTCGTGTGACAGAGTCAGCAAACCAACAACAAAAGCATGCCGTTTCGTGACACCTCTGGTGTTCTTTGTGACGTTACATATCACAGGCCCAAGAAATAAATATACAGAGAATTCACATAAAATTAAAACAAAATTACATCGATCTACCATACCTAATATCACCAAACGACGAAGAATTCCAAACCACCATTGACTGTCTGAACAGATTCCCTGGTCCGATTATCGAAGGGTTTTTTTGCAAATCCAAGGTTGTGGGTCACAATTTGTTTTTTCAGGATGTTTTACGTTTGTTTATAATAACATCCGGATTTTCATATAAACGTCTGTCACGTTTTGGACAAGTTGATGTTTTAATTGATAATTTTTTGCTCTCTAAAAGAAATACCACTGCTGTTTACGGTTCATGCAGGAATTACATCAAGTAAAACTCACAACCAATAATACACAGGTTCAATTGATTGGTTTCACCGCCTTTTACAGTGCTAGTTAAAGGTGCAACTAACGATTATTAATAAATTTGACCGTATCGAAGCCGCTTTAAGCAACATCAGGATTTTTGCAATGTACTAAGCTTACGATTGATTGCACTGGGATCATTATCGGTGCTAATATGATTTTGGCACCTTAACACGTGACGAAAACCTTCCATCATTTACTCACAACAACATTCTTGTCACACCGGCCATCGTGAGGGTGACGTCGGATTAAATTCCGGTATGTCTATACAAGACACAACAACATTTGTATTTGTACGAACAAAACAAATTTTAATAGTACATGCACATGTGTAATCTTCTCGCCGACAAAATAGGAATTGAAGCTGCAAAATCTCCAGTATATAAAAGAGGGCAGGCTTTCGAATCGTCTTTCTCCGCAAAATTTGAGAATACTTCGTTTCTTAACCAAAAATCTTAATAATAGGAATATAAATTTTAAATAATTATAATCTCTTATACTGCATGTAATGTTGCATTGAATTTAAATTCAATCGGTATCGTCGATGTTTTTTTTTGGTATCGCTATCTGTATCTTATCGCCGTATCGATGCATCCCTTATTTTGTACCAAATAAAAATAAAATTAAAAATGCTTACTAAAGTTTGTTGGACTAAAAAGTTAAGTACAAAAAAATATGTATGTATATAAAATTATTTTATATACACACATTACACACACCCCACTTTGGTGAAGGGTATATAAGCTTCGTCACAGCCGAAAATATCAGTATTAATGCCAAATTTCTTTTAAATTAATAAATTGAATTGCTAAGTGTTTTCAAACCGAAGTAAATAGACTTTTCGTTCTGATGCAACAATTTAGTTAAAATTTTTATGCAAATTTCTAAAACTTTAAAAATTCTAAAATGTACAAAAAATAAACAGAGCGTGTTTTAATTAAGTATTAAGTACCTTGCATTAAATAGAAATAATTGTATTTAGTTTGAGTTCTGCTTTTCAACTGCAAGTTTTATGATTTTCTAATATCTTAAAATAAAGTTTAAATTAACGCTAAAATGATTGAAGAGTTTTTTGAAAATAAAGAAATATTTGTAACTGGTGGATCAGGTAAAAAGGATAATATTAAACGAAACAATGAATTCAGTTGACACCATTTGTCTATTAGTGCGTTAAAAAAAACTATAAACTATGTATTAAAATTTGTAATATTAAAGTAATTCACAACCAGAACTAACAGTGGTATATATCCTTTGCTCGTACTAAGGATTTTAAAAATTTGCAGCAATTTTTGTTGACATTTTCCACGTTCATCCCTGTGGATTTCTTTACTAATATACAATTTTCATATAACGTTGAATTGAAATTTCCAGGAATAGTTGGCAAAGCGTTGATTGAAAAACTTTTACGCTCCTGCAATGTTCGCAAAATATACATTTTACTTCGTCCCAAGAAAAATGATTCGATTGAAGAACGTTTGGAAAAACTTAAGAATGCAATGGTAAGAAGGACTCAAATTAAACAAATTATTAAACTTTTATAAAACAAAATCATCCCGCTTGTTATAAATAACTACATACATACATATCTTGCACAACACATGATTTATATACATACATACATATGTATGTATGTAGATACTGAAATATATGTATGATATTAAATAAAATAAGGTCATACTCGTACATGTGCATACATAAATATATTTTCTTTTCTTTATTCGTAATAAAGAAATTAAACTTTAAATAAGAGAGAGTGAGTGAGTCTTCCAATAAATAGAACAGAACTGAAGCTGAGAGTTTTTTTTTATTAAAAAAAAGTGTGGTCAGTAAACACCAAGTCCTTATTTTACATTGATAAGCACTCCGAAACAAACTACTTACCTCACATGGAGTCTTCAAATGAGATCAGTTTTACTCCACCAAGATCTATGGGATGTTGCTTCCAAAGATGAGAAAAAATAACGGACGCTGGACGTGGAATGTACTATATTGAAAGAGGACCAGTAAGACAGGTATGTACATATGTATGTACATAGGTCTTTTTTAAAGAGCTAATTGGAATGGGCATGAGTGAGAATGACTGCATCCAAGAATACTTTGCAAGGTCACGTCTGTCTTAGACAAATTGACAGAAATAGAAATAGAACTACAAGAGGATGTAGTTATGGATGTTCTTATAATAATTTGTGGTGCTTATTAATTAATTAAACTAATTGAAGAAGGAGAAAGGGGAAAAGCAGCCGTAGCCGAAAACAACAACAAAGAGAAGCAAGTACATACATATAAGTTTTTATGGCAACAAAATCAACAAAATCAACGGAAAAACATCAATAATACGAGTTCCAACCGTTTTACAGAACACAATAAGAAAATAAAATGCTACAATTGTCAACGCAGAGGTCATTAAGCTTCGCAATGTAAAAAAAGATGAACGGCGGAAGTCAATCGATTATTCTTATTCAGTTTTAGCGGCAGCAGACCACAGCACATTAAACAGTGCCGTTTGGTGTTTGGACAGCGGCGTTTCTTTGCATTTATGCCAGTGTTGCCACCAACGAAATGTTAAATTACACATGCATCATGCCAAAATTACACATGAAATTAGGAATTTCACATGCTTTTTTTGCAAAATAAAGTGCCTTGATTTGTTTAGATTAAATATTTGACCTTTTTGTTGTAATCCCCAAATTTTGGTGATGATGAATATATTTTAAATATTTGGGCTTTCAAGGTCATTTATTATTTTCCAACTTCGTCAGGCATTTCTTTATTTTTGTAGATATATAATCTTCTTATGACCAATTCTACGAGTACATCATTCTCCTTAAAAATATCACAGTTTTGTTTTGTGTAAAAACGACGATCAGAAACAAAAACTTAATAAATTTAAACCAAGAAAATGCCAAACAGGTCCATAAATAAAATAATATATCACAGCCAATCCTTATTTGCCTTCATCCCAGTCGTCGTCACAATAAAAAAAAGCAGTACTCAAAAACGATAAAAATTTTAAATAACATATGAGTTGCACATGCAGCCAATTAATTACACATGGGCTACACCTCAAAATCAAAATAACACATGATATGCGTAAATACGCATAAGGTGGCAACACTGATTTATGCGGATATCGAAATTTGTTTGACACATACATACATATGTATGAAGAAAGAGAGGAATTGCTGGACAATCCTTATGCATACATATATAAAAAAAATTAATCAGTGCTTGTATGTTTGTTTGTGTCAGCACAAATGCAATAGTCAAACCCACAAAATTTTAGGTGGGTTACTCTTAGAACAAATTAAAATTTCTAGAAAAACTTTGAGGGTATCAGTGGGGGACATAGTTAGCCACCAGACAGAGTAATTATTAATTTTTCGATATCTATACAATTATACGACTGAGACTATAAATTGTATGTGTGTTAGTCTCAGAACAGCGTGTAATATTTGAAGAAAATTCCGGTGATATAAGGGCGGGGACACGGGTACCGCCGATACAATATAATTATTAATATTGCTGTATCATCACAAGTGCAATATTTAAGCACTCCAAACTTTATATGTGCTACTTTAAGAACAAGTTGTGATTTCCAGCAAAATATTTGTGGTATCAGATGATTGAAACGGGTACTCCCTATATAAGGTAATGTGTTGTTTCTAGAACCCAAGCAATCGACTTGAGTAGAAAATAGGTATGGAAACCTCTCGAAAACTGGCTGCTTTTTATACAAATCGTTCACTCAAATCGATTGCTTGCGTTCTATAAACAGCACATAATTATTAATACTCTATATCTGCAAAGCTTTTAGAGTTATGCTTTCTAAATTATGCAGGTTACTCTTGGTATAACGTGCATTTCTTCTTCATTTCCTTAGCGATACATTCACATGTCGAAATTAAGTACCAATATGCGTGTTCAATTGCAAAATGATGCATTAGCGTCAATTACTGAACTTAAGGGATGGAAAGATGCCAACCGAACCAACAACAAATGTCATAACTTTTCCGCTTGACTTGCCGAATCAGACAATCTATTGATCAATCAACTGCGTGTACGCAAATCCGGAACAAAATTTCAGAAACACACAGTGGTTATCTAAACGTTCTTTACTAGCGGCTAAGAATATTCACTTGAATTTGATGAATAGTGAAATTTTGAATAAAATTGGCGGTATTTTGCAGAACTTATAAATCCATCAATACTGTAGCGAATGTTGAGAATGTAATTAATTATCCTGTCGAATTCTTGGATTTGCTTGATTTTTTCACCACATAAGCTGCAACTAAAAGTCAAGCCTATTATCTTATTACGTAATATTGACCCTCCTCGACTTTGTAATGATATTCAACTTGCTTTTAAAAATTCTTGAACAATCTTATCAAAGAAACAATAATAACAAAAAAAAAATATTGCTTCCACACATTTCAATGAAATCGACAGACATTTCATTTGAATTCAAACGTTAGCAATTTCCCGTTCGCTTAGCATTTGCGATGACAACAAATAAATATCAGGGACTTAAATTTATGTGGCTTAATTTTAGAATACCCATGTTTCGCACATGGACAGTTTTATGTAACATTTTATATGTTTATGCTTCAAGTGGAAAAACAAAAGATATAGCATACAAGAAAGCAATACAATAATTTTTAACCAACTTCAAAAAAGAAGGAGGTTATAAATTCGTGTACATATTTATTTACTTTTTTTAACAAATTTCCAAAATTCTTTTTTCGTTGTTTGAATGGTTTCGCTTGCAGTTGTATAAGTCCTCCACGTGCTCGCAGTTAGCTTTCTATAATTGTTAGTGGGATCTTTGTATTAAAATCGGGACTTTTGCAGAGCTATGGTTTGATTAAATAATATTAGAAATCAATGTTTATAAGTAATTAGTCGAACTTTTTATTAATATTTTATATATTGAAACGATTAATTTTGGCTCAAGTTCAAACCCGAATTTACCCATTTATTTATTCTAATTTTTTTATTTTTATTAGAAAATTTTTTTTTTGGATAAATTCATTATTATTTTTTATTAAGAGAGTACTATATATATAGAACAATTTTTATTCTTCATCATGTTAGCAGAACGGATCAGTACTGATTTCGAGGTCGCTACATGATGATGATGGTGTAGCAAAAGTACAGTGAAGCCTGTTGCAAAACTCTTGGTTTTTATTATTATTTAAAAAATATAGATGACACGTACGAAAAATTCAAAATGTTTAATCAAACGTCAAATCAACAACAAAATAAAAATGCTACGTTCTGATACGGAACAGAATTTAAAAACAAAATGTTTGATGAGTATTTAAATGAGCATGTCAATTGTCATGTACACCACAACAGAACGTCGTAGCTGAGCGGTTCAACAGAACTTTAATTGAAATGGAGAGAGCAATGTTGATTGCAGCAAATTTAAAAGAATTTCTATGGTTAGAGGCAGTAAATACAGCACCAACGAGATCCGTAAATAATATGACACAATAGATACATACTTATGTATGAAGTATGGCATAGACGCAGGCAAGATGTACGACATTCAAAAATATTTCGTTCATTAGCTATTGCTTTAAATAAAACCCTGAAAACAAATTTAAAGCAAAGGTAAACGAATTTATTGTTGTAGGATGTGCATAAATTAACCATATTTTTTTAGCTGGAAACGGGACATCGAATAATTCTGATGGGTTTGGTTATATGAAATGGAAATGCATAAGTAGATAATATCAATATATTTTATTTTTCCATAGTGAATGGCACTACTTATTTTTCGTTACACTGCAAAAAAATTGTTTGTACATGGTTATATTTTTCAGAGACACAAATTTGTTTCAAAAATTTAGATGACGATTTCAAAAATGTGTGGAACTCTTGGCAGGACTTTTTTAATATTAACTTTAATAATTAACATAGCCTTAAGCTCTGATA
Organism: Gymnocheta viridis; assembly: GCA_956483585.1. Classification (NCBI taxonomy): domain Eukaryota; kingdom Metazoa; phylum Arthropoda; class Insecta; order Diptera; family Tachinidae; genus Gymnocheta; species Gymnocheta viridis. Next base: position 66,552,244 of record OY101441.1, read on the forward strand.
CCCATAATTGAGTTTTATCTTCGGTCCACAACTTGTTCATCAAAGAAAATACACGTTTAACCGGCGCATTTGTACCATGCGAACATAAAAAATGTACTATATTCAACTATAATTTGAAAATTTGCATGGTTTAGGTAATTGCTTTTAAAATGTTTGAATACTTCTTCCACCCAACGATTTTCCGTGGAAATATTTTGTTGATCCCATTTATAAATTTTCTGCAATGTTACGCATTTTGTAAGATAATCGTTCGAATAAAAATTATTCGAATAATTCGAATTGTACGAACAAGCATTTTTCAATTTAGAATAAAGAATTATTCTAACAACTTTTTTCGAATAATTTATGAACGACGTACAAAATCATGAAATACTTTAATATTATTCATGAATTCTATCAATTTCCCATCCAATAAAAGCTTTTTACAATATGCAACAAGACGCTAAACAAAGAAGTACGCAAATACTTTGCTTTCACGATTATTTTGTGATAAAAATATTTATTGCGAATGACTTCAACTACGATGAAGAATAAGATGACGTTTCTGAGGTAACTGATAACGTTTTATGAACTGATCTAAAAAAGTCTATAAATAAAGTAAGAAATTGTACTAACGCAAAAAATCGTTAACAGTATTGATGATGATCTGAACTATTTAGAAAAATCAAAGAAAAGAACAAACAAACTTGATATGCTCTTTAATGCTGTTTTAACCGTAATTTTTTATTCTTTATTCGTTCGAATTATTCGAACAAAAAAAAAAATCATGAAATTTTATTCGAACAAATAAAAATCACGAATTATTAACGACTCTAGTATTTAGATACGAGCGAATATTCATAGAATATTTCCGTATCTTTATTGCGATCGATATGTTCTTTTTCGATTAATATATAAAGAACTTTTTGAACATCTTCCCTCTGTGGTACTTCTGTTAAATTTGTCCTATTAAGTTTTTCTAAATCTTTGTTATAAACAGTCTATTGCTTTAAATACTCTCTACTAGTTTTATAAAATTGTTTAGCCTTAATTTTCACGAAATTCTCGTCCATATCGGTTTTTATTTTTTAAGTAAACCGCGGACTGAATATGGAAGAAAGTGAGTATTCTCGTTCTGGGTGTACGGGGAGAGAATATTGGGAAGAGGTACACTCCTTCATATACTTTGAAATTCTCTTGTGTCATGCAATTCGTAACTGTCAACCTGAAAATGGCTGCAGCTTTATTTTAGATTTTCTTTTACCCTTATTTTCTTTCATGGTGGTGATAGCAAAAATTTGTGTACAAAAATAAAAAATAATGAGAATATTAACATGCAAAAATCTTTGAATTCTATTACAAAAAATTTCAATGTGTAGATATTAATGATAGTTTAAATGAGAATTAGAAAAAATTTCAGAAAGAAAACTTTCATAGTCTTATTATATTTACTATTTAGAAAAGGCGAGTTCCTAAATTGTTTGATTATTTCAATATTATCGAAAAATATCCAGAAGATATATTTTTTTATCATTTTCAAATGAGACGTTCGACATCTCAAGTAAAAAGAAAAGAAAGAAATAACAAAATAAAAGATTTAATAATTACGCATCCTTTGCATTATCAATTATTAAGAGGGAATTTTCTCTTTTTGTAGGGAATTCATTGGATAATTTCAAGGGAAGGGAAAAAAGGGCAGAATTATTATTTTAAAGTGATTTTGCGTAAAATACCGCACAAAAGTGATAATACATATAAAAATTTAATTTCAAAATGTGTTACAGTATTACGTGAGAGATTTCATACAGACAGAAAGAATCTTTTGGAAAATAATATATAGAGACAACGAAAAGCAGAGAAATGTGCGATTTTCTTAGGAATAGAATTTTTTATGAAAAATAAAAACAAATTTGAAAATTTTGTAATTTTTTTGGTTTGATATAGAAATTGACTATTTAAAAATATATATTAAGCTATGACATTCAAATGCGCTCTTATAAACAAAAAAAAACTTTCATTCTTTTCATTCCGGGTCACATTTTTTTTACTTGTATAAAATTTTATTAAGAATTCAGAACTAAGGTTTTGATTACTTTCTAAGATATCCTCATCCTTTTTTTAAAAAATTAAAGAGATTTCTATTAGTAATGAATGCGAAGAAATTAAGTTAATCCAAAGACTTCCTTTAAAAAATAATTTTTGATGAAATGTAATTAGTACAGTCGTTTAAGAATTATTATGGCATAAAGGCAGATATTGGGAGGTTGTTAAAATTACAAATTTATTTTATTTTTTATTATTTAATTTTTTTTCTGGCGATATAAATGTATAACTTTTTAAAAACCTAAATAAAATGTTATTTTTTCCTAATATCAATGAGTTTTTAGAGTAGGGAAAAATGTAGGGAACTTCTTTTTTTTTTGTGTGTAGGAAAAAAATGGGAAATTTTTCGAGACATTTTCGAGGCATTTTGTTAAATTTCTGCTGGCATCACTGCACATAAAATACTCCTTGGATTTAAGAACATACTGAGCATAAGATGCCTCGCAGTGATGAATTTATGAACAGGCCCGAAGCTTCGTGTAAGAAGATTTATGTTAAGGAATATCAGCCGTTGGCATGCTCCTCGATGTATTTAAGGCCATGATTCACTATCCTACATAATCGCACGATCTGCCAAATATGGCATTTGTGCCACTAAAAATACAGCTGTTTGACAGATAGGTTTTATGCGATCGGAGTACCAATGATGATAATATTTTAACTTTTTCTTTATTCGCTAACATTTTATATTCACTTTTTCTATTTTTAAAACAACGAAAGCAAAGTATTTTTTCATAACAATAGATTGCATGTGAATACCAAAAAAAGAAACAGATATTTGTGCATCATTTTAGTTTATTAGTGTGGCACCAAAAACGCAATTTCGAAGCGATTTTTTAAAGTCATTCGGACTTTTGTAAAATTTTCCTGTTAATGAATCGTGCGATCGTGTGTGATCGTGAATCGGAACCTATTTGTTACAAAGTTATCCCAAATGAATATTAATCCACATGTGGAACATATGGCTGCTGCTAGGAATATTTTAAACTATATTAGTAAGACAAGAAACATGGGTTTGCTGTATTTTAAGACAGGAAACCTATTGGTTACGTATATGTGGATTGGGGCGGCGACACTGCTTATAGGAAGTCGTATACTGGATACAGTTTTATTTTGGCCGGAAGTGTTTATTCCTTAGAAAGCTAGGAAGCACGCAATTGGTGCCCTTAATAGGACTGAAGCGGATCCATGTCATTGCCTTCTATTAGGTTGATTTACACTATCTCGGGAAGTTAGAGGTAAATGGGAATAATTTAAGCGCTTCACATTTAGTGAAATATCCCATTCATCACAATGGAACTAAACACATTGATAAGATAAAAACATATAAGAAATTTGTTTGAGGATGGCTTGATTGCTTTGAAATGCTGCTGTAGCACGTACAACATTGTCGATATATTTTCCAAAAATGTACCCACAGTGACTTATGAGAAGATAATTAATTACGAATAAGGAATAATGTATATAAATGCTAATTTCTTTATAATAATTTCCCATTCCCTTCCCCATGGAAAAAACATTAAACAAAATAAAATTGCATAAAAGCACGAACATTTATTTTAAGTTTCTGCTTGAAGCCCACCCATGTATACGTAATGAACATGTACATTAGGGTGGGCCGATTTGTAAAAATAAAAATTTGTCGATATTATGAAATCGGTTTTTTGATATTTTTTGGCATGAGGAAAAAAAGTTATAATACGACATATTAAAAAATCACTTTCGGGGGGCGCAATTTTTTTTTTCTTTTTCGCAACTTTTATTTTTAAGGTTTCTTTCACACTTTTTTTTTGTATTGGCAAATAATAGCAAACTGTCATATAAATTAATAAATGATTAAATTTTTAGTAGTTCTTAATTCAAAGTGATAATTATTTTGGCTAATGTTCGTAACATTTTAAGTTAGAAAGAATTGGACATGAGGCAATATTCCAAAGGAACAATGGAAAATTTTAACACCTATTAATTTCAACTTACACTACACTCAACGCTGCTACACTCCCATCATCAGTGTTCATGTATGTTTCCATGTATCCGCCTCTGTTTTGGTGGATCGGTTGAATGTGATTTGAAATTTCAAATTTTCATTTATGCAAATCATGTCTAGAAAAAGGATACGTGAGTTATTTGTATTATTAGTTGTTTTTACAGATAAACAATCTACGAAACGTCGCACAGTGGGGCCTATTTGCAAAAAGGGTAATAAATCTGTATCTTTGAAATTTAGCCCTTTTTCATTCTCATTTCAAAAAATTGATTTTAATTTTTTTTCACGACTACATGAATTGAGATAAATTAAAAATTTTTTCTGCATATTATAAGAGATTGTATTAAAAATATAATATTTTCTTTTTAATTTTATCTTTGCTATTACCGGAGATATTGACTAAATTGCGAGCAAAGTCAAGGCGAAAAATCAAAATTTAAATATTGAAAGCTAAATAGCTTTGAAAATATTAAAAATATATCTTTAAAATAAAATGTATTTTCTTTATCTATTAAACAGCTTTACTAAATGCTAAGACCAAATAATATTCGTAAAAGCTATGAAGCCATCAAAGTTTTACATGCACGAGGTTGTCAACTTTGACACCCTGTAGCCCACCGTATGTTTCAACAGTGTGCTTTAAATTAACGAATCCTTAAAGTATATTTCCTCCTCTATGATTGCTACATAAATTTTTTCTATCAAGGTAAATACGTAGAAATAAATTTAATTTTGCTGATTTTTTTTAAATAAAAGCAAATTTAATACACGTTAAGGTCTTTTATTTTGACAACGTTGTACTTTTTGTACTTTAATATTTTACATGGTTTAATTTTTGCATATCTTTGATGAGACTTTTTCCGAACGCCGAACAGACCCGGACTTCATTTGCTTTAAATTTTCGAGATTTTTGTGATTTTATGGTATTTTGACGAAATTTAGAGTTTTGTGCATTTAAACTTAAACTTATTTTTTTATACATGTAAAGCGAACACAGATGCAGACCATCACTTTCGACCTTTTCTGCCTTTCAGCGATAGTTGGGGCTGTCAATATTTGATTTCGATTGAACCCCGACGATCACTGTGTACAGCATTTAAAAATACGGAGTTAAGAAAATGCGTGCAAGTTCTTTTATAGTTCCATTATAATCTTATTATTTTAAATTTGAATTTGCTACATGGAATACATGGTCATTTACTGATTCTATTTCAAAACCAGCAAGAACTAGTTATGCTGTCGTCATATACCATTTTTCTTAAAAATGTCATGATTTCTTAGAAAATCAACGGATTAAAAAATGTCGGCATATTAAAAGTTCACATCTGTGTCTAATTCTATCGGGAATTAACATTCCTTTTTTGGCACATTGCTGTAGTGAATCGCCATATGGAATCCTAACATTTAAGGTGTACGGTTTGTTTAGCCGAATAATGTAAAACAGTAGGAGAAACGTTTTTATGGAACACTTTAACGCTTGAACTCTCTGATGTATTAGGCTCTTTGGGCCTTTGATTGAGCAAGAGGCGAAAACTTCACTTAGACAGCAATGAAGCGGACTAAGAAGTTTTTAAAGATTTCAAAGTTCAAAATTCAGAAACAGATCAAAGCCTAAAATATCAGAATTTAATGTGAGTTTTTCGACTTATATTGGAATATTGGATTTTTGTTAAAAAAAGAATTCGTAGGAACCGAGGAAAAGTTAGTAAATATTAACATAGCGAACGCGCTATTTGACATACAAAAAAGAAAAAATCTTTACCCAGAGTCCTCCCATTGGAAGGTAAAATACATATAAAACAAAAGATTAAAAAACGTTATTTTAGGTATTTTACTTGTAGATTTGTAGTTTAAAGTTTTGAAAAATGAACCGTCAGTGGTTTTTAAATTCCATTTCATGCTGCCGTATTTCATTTAAAATTAATACATTTTTGAATAAGTAATCATTAAAATTTTTTATAATTTTTCATAATAAACAACTTTAGGTAATTTTTCGCATAATCAGATAAATTGTATTGTGACGGATCAACCCAAAATGTTTATTGTGCTATTCTGAGTGATTATTCGTATCGCCAAATTTTTAATTTTTCTCATTTATTTATTCAAATCTAAGAACTTATTATTGTTTCATTTATTTATATACTAATGCATTATAAATTATCACAAAACGTTTATAATTTTCGTTCAGATCTTTCGCCAATTACGACTCCAAAAACCCGGCGAATTGGACAAAAAAATAGTATGTATACCAGGCGATGCTATTTTGCCCTTTTTGGGAATAACAGCTGAATACCAAAAAACTTTAGAAAACGTTTCTATAATTTTTCACTGTGCTGCCACCGTGCGATTCGATGAACCGTTAAGAGATGCTCTCAGACTTAATGTGGGCGGAACTTTACAGATGCTGAAATTCGCTGAAACCTTAAAAAATCTTCAAGCTGTTATGCATGTTTCAACATTCTTTAGTAATCCTTATCTGAAACGAGTGGAAGCAAAGGTTTATAAGTCGCCTATGGACTGGAGATTTTGTTTAAATTTGCTGGAAAGAAATGATATTTCCGAAGAGATAATAGACGTAATAACCAGAAAGTAATTGAATTTTATTTTATTAAAAAAAAAGAAATACTTTAAACAAACTCTTTTTGTAATTAAGATTAATTGTAGGTTTCCCGAATACATATTGTTTTACAAAAAATCTTGCGGAGTCATTAGTGAATGATTATAGAAATAAATTACCAGTGGCCATATACAGACCATCAG